>JAJEJO010048983.1:474032-603179 GCA_020662805.1 Glaucomys volans | reverse complement strand
CTGGGGATTGAACCCAGGGGCACTCCACCACTGAGCCACATCCCCAGCCCTATTTTGTATTTTATTTAGAGACAGGGTCTCACTGAGTTGCTTAGGGCCTTGCTAAGTTGCTGAGGCTGGCTTTGAACTCGTGATTCTCCTGCCTCAGCCTCCCAAGTGCTGGGATTACAGGTGTGCGCCACCATGCCTGGCTCCTTTTTCCCTTCTTGATCACTATTGCCACAGGTTTCTTCATTTTATTTTTCTTTCTTTCTTTCTTTCTTTCTTTCTTTCTTTCTTTCTTTCTTTCTTTCTTTCTTTTTTTCTGATCCTACCTACTACGTTTTTGCTTCATTTCATCCCTTCACTTATCTTTCTAATTTTCATACTCAGCAGGTTTACTCTCTATTCTAGTTCTGATTTCTTATGGATCTGTTTAACTATTGATTTTGAATCTTGATTTCCATTATGCTGTCTTCTTCATTCATTAATTTGAAGTTTTAGATTTTGCTTTTAGTTTCCAAGATGAAGTAGAAGAGGTGATATTGTCTTAATGTTTGCAAATTTATTGCATTTTGTTTAGAAAATGTATTCTGCATATTATTTGAATTTCTTTAGACTCTTTTGGAATATATGCATTTATATAAATTTATTAATTTTATTCTTTGTGCTTGAACATGCAGATTTTCATAAATGTTTTGTATTTGCTTGAAAAGAATGAAATTATCTACTTGTTAAGTGCACAAACTCTTACATAAAGCTTTTACGTTTCCCAAGTTCTTGAATTTTGCTATTTTTTTTTTTTTACTTCTTGACTTAGTGCTTATTTTTTTTCCATTGTGTTTCTAACCCTTCTGTGATCTCTTGTAAACAGTGCATAGCTGTCTTAAAACAAAATCTGTATGAGGATGTTTGTCTTTATTGGGGAGTTTTATTGGTTTATATTTTTATTGTAGTAAGTTAAGTTTATATTCAATTCTGCTGGATTTTCTGTGATTTCCCTTAACCACTGTTTTGTGTGTATGTCTATGTGTGTGTACTTCCACTGTTCCCTCTTTTTATTAGTTTGATTTTATTATTTCTCCTTTTAATAGTTCATATTTTAAACAGATTACATGTACCTTAAGTTCCTATACCACATTCTATAATACTATGCATCATGAACTGCAGGATTTTAGGTTTTAAGCTTTTTCAAAACTTGCTGATAACATGTCATATATACACATACACATAGATACTGCACACATTATAGGTTATAGCTATCAGCATAATTTGACAAAAAGTATATTGTATACCTAATTTCTTTCAAATTCTCTTTCAAAAACTGGGGTGTTTTGTAATGTAAGTTCTTTAGGTATTCATTTGTCCATCTTTCACACATGCAGCTTTCTCTTCTTTACCTGATGGTGTACTTTATAGTAGTCTATATTTTTGACTATCCTCCCACATTTACCAAGAGTTGACTTTCCACAGGTATTTCATGCATCCTGGCATCTGATAATTTCATGTCTATCTTTGACGTGGTTCTATAGATGCCTCCAGTTTAGGGTTATTTATATATGTATTTATATACTCATTGGTTTGTTGTTTTGTTGCCCAGGCTTGTCCTGAACTCCTGGGTTCAAGTGATCCTCCTGCCTCAGCCTCCCAGTTTGACAGTTGAAATGGGGACCCACACCCCTCACACTGAAGGCTTCCGGTCTATCTACTCATGTGAGACCTTATTTCCACTCAAGGTCTCAAGTGACCACCAAGAAGGGGATGGGTTGACCAGCCAAGTCTAGTTAGAGCTTTTCCTCGTCCCTGTTTCAGAACCTAGTTATCACTCCACAGCACTAGAAGCAAGGTCTGGTGCTTTACTTCTGTCAGAAGCACACTATACCCTTGCCTCTCACCCTTAGGGCTTATGTTTTCTTCTGATATTCCCATGCAGCTCACCACTCTTGCTTTCACTTGTGGCACTTGGGGATTTCGCTCCAGTTCAGTTGTGCATTAAACCTGCATTAGTATGCATGGGGAATGCACGTCAGAGGTCAGGTATAACGGGGAAGAGGAGGTTTCCTTTTATCAACTGTGTCCACTACATTTTCTGGAAGTCTGTTAAGGGATTCTAAAAAAGATTTTTCCATTGAAATTTAACAACACAGGTATAGGAACGTATGACAATGGACTTTAAACGTTTGGTTTCAAACTTATCATTTCAATTGATTGTATGGACAAATGGTAGTCATCATATTGACAATTCAGAATTCATCAAAATTATCATATTATTTCCCTCATGAATGGTGCCTGCATTCTACCTGATGTCTTTTCAAGAAACAGCACAGTTAGAGATTAGGATATATGGCTATGAACTGCCTTCACACTTGTCTCCGCATGTCTGTAAATAGTATATCTCAGATGCAAAATAAAGGTAATGGTTACCCCCGGAGTTCCACTCTAGAAAATCTACCAACTGACCAACCAACCAACCAACAAAAATATAATGAATATAATATTAACTTGTAAATGGAAAACTTGTTCTAGAAATTTTCATAGTGACCGCATTCTGCCTTTTCTTATATTTTTCTAGCAAAGACTGATTAACCAACAGCAGTGGCCAAGCTAGGAGAAAGGCTGTTGCTCAGCAGAGGGAACAGTAAGAAAAACTGGGTGATTTTTTTTCTCTTTATTCTAAAGACTTTGAGATTATTCTAACAATATGCTATGAACATAGAGGTTCTTTGTATTTTCTTAACTTCTTTTTATTTTCTGTGCCTCATTTTTCTTTAATAGCCTATGTAGTCATAGGATAATAGTACAAAAATATAAATGAAATGTAAGAATTCTAAATTATTCATCTCAAAATAAAATCAGTATACACTTTTCTACTAAAAAGTTATAAAATTTACTTTAAAAAGTAAGAATTACACTCCACTTTTGAAGCGTCTGAATTCTAAACCTCCTACTGAGGGTGAAAGTACATCTAATTTTAGTGCCCCTTACTATTTATTAGTCGATATTTCCAATAAGCATACAGATTGATTCTGTGAAATATGGGAAACCACATTCATTTATTATTGCTAAACAGACTTCATCACATGTTCATGATCCCAGACTAGTAACTTTCATTTTTCTTTTTTTCCTCTTGGGAAGAACAAAACCAGAATCTTGGGGTTTAAATCTATAAACTAGTACACACACTTGGAGTTCTTTTAAGGGTTCATTTAAAATAATAACTGCTTTATTTTACGTATTTCTTTGTCATTAGTGTACTTAAAATGCAGTGTGGACTTTTCCTCAATTACCATAAAGTTTACTTCTTTGGATTAATTCCCAAGTAAAATGATTAATGGTAACAGCATAAAGATTAATACTAATACATTATATTTTATAGTTCATAGGAGATACAAGTACTGTAAAGATTCCATTGCCCTTATCGGTACTATGAGGTAGACAAGATGAGAACATATTATTTTTTTTAATGAGAATTTAAAACAGAAAAGTTAAAGGCCATATCATTTATACACTTACACATTTTATGTGTCCATGAATATGAACATTAGTTCATAAATGTGGGAATGACTTATTCCATATAAAGATTTCATTTATGTATCTATTATAACTAATAAGTTCTACCAGAAAGAGAAAATTTTATAGCCTCCCAGACAGGTTGCACGCCAGTGATTTCAAATTTTATCCTTATTTTGCTTAGTTTCACTGAATCCTAGGAAAGTATTCTAGAAAAAATTAGTTCTATGAAAGACCATAAAGTGACATTAATTCATTTTGACTTTACAATTACCCTTTACTTAAGTTCAGGAAATTCCAGTTTGGAATTTTACAGTACAGGCAAATAATACATAGTAAGCAAGACTTCCTTGGCAATATTTGGGAGTATTTGCCTAAAACTAAAGATTCTACTTCCTGTGGTTTATTAGGCAGAGTTGAGTCTGGACTCCAGGTCTCCAGAAGTCTGATCCTGAGTGCTTTCTTCTCTGAGCATGTGAACTACATAGTTGCAATGCTCTACCAATCACCAGTACTTGCTGCAAAGTAATGGAGTTATGAAGGCTGCTTCAAAAGAACTAGTTTAAGTGCAGACACCCTGAAAACACAGAAATCAGACTCATTTTGCAATTGTTTTATACATTCTTTTGTTAAGTAATGAGTAACATACCTGCCCCAGGCTGCCTCATTTGTGGATGCTTTATTAACAGGCACACAAGAAGAGTCAATGACAGTTGATTTGTTCATCTTGTAGCAGAAACCGCAGTCTGGATCCAACATACATTCGTTACAGTAACTAAAAAATGAAAAGAATTATGGTCATGTTGGCAGAGACAACTGGTGTTCACCATATACTAGATTCCAGGTGCTACTCTGTATTTTCCACTCTATTTTTCAGTACGCTAGGTTCTCTGAGATTAGTTTTGGCCAGGTCAAGTGACGTGCTGAGTCAGGTGACAGCTGGCTGGTCACTTCTGTCTCACCTTATCCTGGCTAGAGCAACTCTGGAAACCACTATGAGGTGGAGGAGGCTTGCATCTCAGAGACTGGATAAAGAAGAATTCTAGTTAACCTGAAGCAAATAAACTTGCTTTCCTCAACCATAGAATGGCTCATCTTGATTCAGCCCCGACTGGTTCCAAATAGTGCCAAACTATTTTTTCTCATCAATATTTCCACATGTTCCATCAAATTTAAAAACTAGAAACAGGCTTTTTTCCCCAAAATATATCCTTAAACAATGTTTAAACAATGACAAATGGATGCTTAAAGAAAAAAGTTAAACAAAAATATCACCACCCAAATATGGTCGTTATTAACATCTTGACTAACAATTTCACTTTTAACAAATAAGAGTGTTCACTATTATTCTCAAGATAGAAGAAATGGGTACAGGTAAAAAGGCTAATCCTTCCTGAATTAATCACCTCTACTGGCTGGATCATGAGGCCATATTCAGTTAATCATTGCTCACCTGACAGTGGGCAGAGTTTCCCAGTCTAAGCCTACAGTGAGCTTTAAAACAAGTTTTCTTGCTATCACATGTCATGTCCCAGACAGTGCACTTCATTGCATGTACCTATTGCAGGTATATGCAAAACCCTGGAGACACTAAAGATGCATAAGCCCTGCTCCTTGGTAGACAAAAGGCAAGAATGAGAAACAGATGTATGAATACACAATGCCCACACAACAGAAAATAGGTGTGAACTACTGGAAGGACAGAGACCTATTCCTTTCACCTGGAGCTACGAATAATTTCAGAGGTGAAATGTGAAGTAAATTATAAAAGCAATTTACCAGGCAGAGAGGTAGAGGGAAGCACATTTCAGAGTACTGCTTATTTTATTAATAAAGATCAACTGCACAGAATTAATAAATATCTTCTTTCTACAAGTAATTATAGTACAGGGCATGAGAAAAAAACAAAACAAAACAGAACAAAACAGATCATCCGAAAAAGACATCTGAAAGACATGCAAGTCATCACAATATTTCTCAATCCTCAAAACTGAAATAACTCTTGCTTCAATTAATTCATTTAAAAACAGTGGCATCGTTTAAAAATTACATTTATTATCATTTTAGCAGCCTTCTGTAACCTTTTCCTTTGGTAAACAATCATCCCTATTTTTGAATGACACTTTAGTCCTAGACAAAAAGCAAAAGAGGAGCCTTTTAAAACCTACTGAAAGGTCAATATGCTTTAGAGAGGTGATTCAGCAATGTAAACATAAAACTGTCCACACAGGTGATAAGCACAATGAAACAACGAAAGGCATCAGAAGTCAGTGTCCTTAAGCTTTGGCTTTGAGAGCCAGACTAGGTTAATTTGGAAAAGAAGATAATTTCTACTAGTGCTTTGTTTGTGTATTTTTCCCATATTAGATCAAATCTAACAACCCTAATTGTCCAATGGCCTCAAAGGTATTCTCTTGGAAAAGGTCAACTCATGCATTAACAGAAAAATGGCTCTACGCTTTATTTCTGTGAAAATACATAGTTCCTATAAAAGTCCAAAAAGCATAATAAAGATAATTATTAGTGAGAATATATTGTATATACATGTCAGACTAATTATACATAATGAATAACTTCCTGTTATCACTAATCCATATCTGACCATAATTTCCCATTTTTCTGCTTGCTCATTCAGTTATCACCTATTCCAGGTACCAGCACAGAGATTTTAGGAAGAACAAAGATTCCTTACCTTCATAGAGCTGATTTGGATTTTGTACTTTCTGGTGACTGCTAGGTAACTGACCTCTCTACTTGCTCTTTATTCATTTGTTATTTTCCCCCTTTTCTACAATTTTTCCTTATCCAGTTTATTGACCGTGACCCATCATTTAAATATCCTAAATTTCTCTGCTCTTCTATCATTTCATTGTTATATTTGTTTCATAGAACAAAACTGTAGCCCTATGTGAATACAAACATTTGCCTTTTCTGTGCCTTCACCCACATAGCCAAATGCAGCTGAAGGAATCACACTGTAGGGCAATCAATAGATTTTTGTTTTGGTTTCATTTTTTTTGTGGAGGGGAACCTGTCTGTAATCCCAGTGACTCAGGAGGCTTAGGCAGAAGGATCATGAAAGTTGAGGCCATCAAGGGTAACTCAGTGAGGCCCTATCTTAAAATAAAAATAGAAAGGCCTAGGAATGTAGCTTAGTGGTAGAGCATCTCTAGATTCAATTCCCTGTTCTGAAGGGAATGGAAGGGAAGGAGAATTAGCAAGATCACTCTTTTACAAAATCAATACAGTAGTTATTTCAGTTCATGATCGTCAGACTCAAAATCATCCTCAACAAGTTTGATATTTTTAGTAGTTTTTTTAGTTATTTCTACACAGGACTATTTCAATCACCCTACATGAAAATTAGCTCAACTGTCTTTCACTATCTTCAGACCTCCAGTGCTCGATTTTCCTGAACTCTGCAGGTGACTTCAACTCTAGCTTTACAGAGAAAGTAGAAGGCAGCAAAAAGCAACTTCATTATTTTCTCAATAGAAACACATGAACCACCCTCCTAGCCTAATGTCTAGTTAGAATGACAAGCTGTTTTTACCTGAGGCCAATTTCCCTATCTGGGCTGTTTCATTCCCTCTCAGACCCTTTTGATTTTTTTGTCCTTCTTTCTCGTATATACTGAGTGTCTTTAGATATAAGTTTAAGTCGTGGATTTGAGTGTTTTCTTTCTTTTTCAGTGTAGGCATTTAAAACTGTACACTTTCCTTTAAGCATTGCTTTAGGGACATCCCATATTTAATACGCTGGGTTGTTATTTTCATTGGTCTCAAAGTATTTTTCTAATTCTTTGTTTCTTCTTTAACTTGTTGGACATTTAGGAGTGTGTTAATTTTCACATATTTGCATATGCCTCAACTATCCTTCTGTTACTAATTTCACTCCATTATTAATTAAAAATATACTTGGAATGATTTCAATCCTCTTACATTTACTAAGGCTTGTCTTATGATTTAGAATATGGTCTATCCTGGAGAGCATTTTTTGTGTACTTAAGAAGGATGTGTACATTCTGTTGTCCTTGGGTGGAGTGTTCTACAGAAGTCTTTTAGATCATGATGTTTTTCATCAATATTCTAATAAGAAAAGATATCTATGTGTGTGTGTGTATATGTGTGTGTATATATATACATATATATGGTGTGTTTTTTTTTTTTTTAAATTGCTGTTGTTGTTGTTGTACTGGGTATTTGAACCCAGGGGCTTCACCACTGACCTACATTCCCAGTTCTTTTTGAGACAAGTTCTTAATAAGTTACTTAGTGCCTAACCAAGTTGCTGAGACTAGTCTTGAAATTTTGATCCTCCTGCCTCAGTCTCCCAAGTTACAGGGATTACAGGAGTATGTCACCATACCAGCCAACAACTGAATCTTAAAGGACCTTAAGCTCCTAGTTTCTAACAGGAGCTTCACCTCAGCCTATCTTCATCCACATCCTGTGACAAGGATCAGCAAATTATTGGAGAAAAATCTACTCCAACACCTGTTTTTATAAACAAAGATAAGTAGAACATAACCATGCCTGTTTAATTAATGTCTATGGTTTCCTTCATGCTTTAAGGGAAAAGTTGAGAAGTTGTAATAGAACCATATGGCCTGGAAAGCAGAAAATATTTACTCTCTGGCTCATTATAGAAAAAGTTTGTGTCATAGTTTAGGTATGAGGTGTCCCCTAAAAGCTCATGTGTGAGACAATATAAGAATGTTCAGAGATTAAATGATGAGGTTATGAGAGTGGTAACTTGATTGACCAATTAATCCATTGATATGGATTAAATGGGTGGTAACTGGGCAGGTGTGGTGTGGCTGGAGGAGGTGGGTCACTGGGGGTGTGCCTCTGGCGTTTATATTTTGTCCTTGATAAGTGTGGCTCTCTTGCTTCCTGGTTGCCATGTCCTGAGCTGTTTTTTCTCTGCATGCCCTTCTGCCAAGGTGTTCTGCCTCACTTGGGCCCAGAGTTGTAGAGTTGTCCTGCCATGGACTGACCCGCTGAAACCGTGCGCCAAAAGGAACATTTTCTCTCCTAAATTGTTTGTCAGGTACTTTTGGTAACAGCAATGAAACACTAACTAAAACAGTTTGGTAATCGTTGATTTAGAAGACACATGCAGATCGTATATGCAGATTTGCTATTCCTTTCCTTCAAGCTTCCTTACTTCTGCTCAACTACCTCATATAAACAAGCACAACTGCTCATCTACCTCATATAAACCTTCACTGCTCCTTTTCCTCTGATCCTTCACTCCATTCACTGCTTTGCTTCCCTTTGTAAAAACTTCATGCTACATCCCTTTAATGACTCTTACCCGATCTTAAATGTCTTTACATTTAGTTTCTTATGTTATAGCCACTCTACAAAACATGTTTGGCTCTTTCCAATCACCTTTCTTCTTCCTTTCTATATACAAGCTATTCTGTACTGGTGGAGAAATAACACAAGTAGTCATAATGATGAAAAAAAAAAAAAAAAAGACACCTTCACCTATAAGCTGGGGATGTGGCTCAGTGGTATAGCACTTGTCTAGCATGTAAGAGGCCCTGGGCTCAATCCCCAGTGCTGCCAAAACAAAACAAAACACGTTGCAATATTCAGACTTGACTGGATGTTCACTATTGGCAGAAATTTCTAATTGGTAATTCTCCCTACTTCCACAACTAATGTCCTAAACAAATACCCACTATTCTCTTCAAATCCTTATTTCTCTATATAACTCTCAGAAGACAGCCCTGTCCTTGTTGGGAATCAGGACCTAATACCCCAAAATATAGCACCTTGGAAGGTCACACTCTTTCTCTTGCTTTTCTCCCCTGAAGCCTAGTTACACTGAATTTCCCTGGAAGTAGGACATGTGGCCCTCATTCCAGAGTGGTCACAGTCTATACTTGATGGCCACGAAGAATCTGAACACACAGGCCTTGCTAAGCTCCCCAGGTTTATTACCATTAGGTCACACCCTTTTGTCCTCCAACCATACTTTTCTTCCTGTGAGTCTTCAGGCTTCATTTCTGAAGTTTCCTATGTCACATAAAACTTCGGTTAAATGAATTTGTTATGCGTTTTTTTCCTCTTGCTAATCTGATTTTTGTTAATGGTATAAATCATTACCTTTGAGATAGATAAGGAAAAGATTACTTTTTCTTCCCCACATCTTAATTCACAGTGAGAACTGAAGTGATTAACCATAAACTTTCTCAGCTTTAAGCTTAGATATGAACAAATGCATATCTGTCCTCATATCTTTTTGTCCAGGCTCCGAAAGAAACAGGAGTTCAAGGTCATCCCTAGACAAGAGAAATTAATTTCATTCCCTCTGGCCATCACCAGGACCAATATCTTATCACACTTATTATTTTCTTTTCTTTACACTTCAAGGCTCTTCCTGAACATACCCCATAATTTGTGTGGAGGTTCAAATCCTTCCTGCATTCAAAAAGCACAGAAAACTCATTTCTGCTGCCCCACTGCCAGGCCTAGTTCATAGGGTTCTCTCAGTGAAAGGGAACCAACCATTAAAAAGTCCTCCATTTCCTTTCTGCCCTGGGGAACAGGCCACTATTTGAGGACTGACAATGGACTTGGAGCTCTCAGGCTTCTGAAGGCAGGACAAAATTTCCTACCACTCTCTCATCTTTGACCTGGCATTTTTTTTCACCATATATACTACTTTATGGCAAATTTCTTCTAAATATAACAGTGTTCCCAACTTCAACTTGACATTTGGAGGTAACACAAAAATATCCTGGGGAGTCTGCTAATTGACCTTTTACAAAGAGCACATATCATAACTGTGACTTTAATAAACAGAACTAAAACAAAATAGAACAACTTCCGGAAGTGGCTATTTTTCATTCATGATTTGTTCTTTAAGGCTTTGTTGAATGTGATCTGATGCATTTATGTAAGGTTTTCTAAATATAAAAACTGAGAATCTAATCACATTGACACCAAATTGATGCTTGTAAGATTATTGTAAGCAAGACTGAATTGTTGGTGTGTGTGTATGTGTGTATGAGAAAAGCTGATACTTGGCCTCTTTGCCCTTTTCACAGTGTGACCTACGGGGAATTCTAAATTCTAAATTTCAAGCTTTTTATCTCCAGAGCACATGGTCCCTGTGAATCCATGCAGTTCCAAGAATCTATATGGAAGAAAAAGAAATACATAGAATCTAACCCTAAATTCACAAGCGTCAATACTAGAATGCTATAACATCTCACGAATATTTACTCTTTCATACTGACTTCAAGGGCAGAAATTAGAGTTGTCCCCTACTTCAAAATTTTTTACATCTTTGAAAAAATTAGAAAGGTATTTACAAAAGGGTTATGCTTTATAAAAGCAACTGAATGAATTAAATCAACTGGGATTCCTCCCTAATGATATAAAATATCTTGAGTTTCAGACAAAGCCAGATGTTGTAATGCGATGAAGCTTGCCCTTTGCTTGGCTCTGGACATACCTCTATTATACAACTTACAGTATTTTTTACCAATTGGTTTGTAAAACAGACTGTGATGACCTAAGGGACAAGACCCTGCTTGCCCCCACTGAATCTGCAGAGCAGCATCCAGCCCACTGCAGGTTGGATCTCCTATGGGTTTATTGGATGAACTATGCACAACAGCTCTATAAAGCATTACAGTAGGTTTATTAGCTTGTTTCTGCTTATTTCTGGAAAACAAACTTGAGAGTGGATGGGTTGAGGTGACTATATCAGTCATTTTTAGAATGAAATAAAAAGAATATAAAACTAATTATCAAAAGTTATGTTAGTTTGAGCCTTGTTTTTAAACTGCCAAAGGCAAAAGCTGCCATTTGTAAACATTCAATCAATAGCTAAAATGGAACAGGTTAATAATTTTGATAATTCACTTTCATAAAGAAACATGAACTGCAGGGCCAAATTCCTTGAAACACAGAAAAGCCACAAAAACAGGTCCTTTAAATTATAACCTGCAACACTTCAGAACATTGCAATAGAATCTATATATGTTAAGTGTGCCCAGAATTCACATTCTTCTTCTTGCGACGATTTGACAACAATCAAAGATGTGGCTCTACTATGGATGCAGCTGCTGGGAGACTGAGGGTAGAGTACACAAGATACCACAGAAGACTGGAAAATACATAATCCAGACCATGATGACAGGTTCTTTTCCTGCTAGTCATAGGGAGGGGAGATTTGCCTTTTCTTTTTCTTTTTAAAAATATTTTTAGTTATAGATGGACACAATATATTAATTTATTTTTATGTAGTACTGAGGATTGAACCCAGTGTCTCACGTGTGCTAGGCAAACACTCTACCACTGAGCTGCAACCCAGCCCAAGATTTATCTTTTCAATCTCTGACTTTTCTTTTTAGAAATGGGGACAAGTCCACATTCACATAATTAGAACAAAACTGGTTCTAAAACTTTAAAATGCTTCCAATTAAACTAAAGAGGAGCAGAACAAAAGGCAGCTGAGTGTCCAAGAAAGAGAAAGGGTGGCCTATTTTCATTCAATCAATTGTGCATGTGTTCACATGGCACCTAGGGTCTTAACCAAATGTGTCTTATCCTTCCTCAGAAAAATCTTTTAAAAATTGATTTACGTTAATTTAGAACATTTTGAGTTTCTACTCTGTGAAGTCAAGTGTGAATTCAGCCCTCTAGATAACAGCCCATTTGTTCAAGTATGTCTCATTAAACCCAATGAGATGGAGCATTAAGAATAGTGTCTGGTCTTAAAATACTTATCTCTGGTACACTGGAAATTTCAGGAAATTCAGGTGGCAAAAGCAGGTGTCAGGGTGATCCATTGCCACAGGGCCACTTTATTCTCCACAGGTCGCTGTGCTCAGTCATTTCTTGTGAATGAACTTAACCCCCTGCTTTGTACAACATATTTGTACAACTGTTTCCCTTGACAGCTATCCCAAACTTTTCTACTTTTTACTGTATCCTTCTTCATGGCTCCACTGCCTGGAGCAGGTGACCTGGAATCTGATTTACGGGAGAACACTGGGCCTACCAGAGTGGGCTCTGGGCCTTGTCTGGACCCCTCTGAAGGGCCCTATTTCTACATCACTACTGCAAACAATTCTAGAACTCCAGACTTTTTTCCCTGCCACAGTGTGGATATCAGATTTCCTTCCCACATTTGTACTATGTAATGAGAGAACTCGTTAGGATAAAAAAAATTCAAGAAACTTAAGTAAATCAGTAAAATTAATTTAAAAAGCTGGGGGCCCATCAGTACTAATTTCATGAAGCAAATCATGCCTCACCACTCCATTAAAGCTGCTCTGAGATTGTTGGTGGTCCTTTATACATTAATTCTGAGCACTTTTCTGGCTTAATTTATCATTCTGTGATAAAATTTCCTAAAAATATTCCCTCTTTCCTAAAATGTTCTCATCTTCTGTGTTCGGCAGCATGATTTCCCTTATGTTTCTCCCATCTCAGACTGCTGCATTGTACTCTTTTTTATGAATCTTCGCTTCTGTTTAAGGCAATCTCTTTTTATGAGTCTGCTGAGAAATGTTAAGCTGACATGACCATTACCATAACTGATACACTAAGGCCCCATGGAACATCTCTCCACTTCATTTCCCTTCCCTACTAGGTGCCAGACCCACATTTTCAACTGCCCAGTAATCTGTATTTCATAAGTATTTCAAACTCCACACATCTAAAGCTCAATCTTCAGCTTTCCTGCCAATCTAAACCACCTGAGCATGGTCTTACACCATGCATATTTAAACACCCACCCGTTCTATTAAGACCATGAGCATTAAATGTGTAGATCCTCTGCTCACCATTCTTACCCTTGCCAGGACTCTTTCAGTAATCTTCAAATGAGTGCTCCTACTTACAGACTCCCTCTACTCTGCCTCCTACAATGCCTTAATTCTAACCTGAAGAGACTTCTTTCCTGTTTAAATTCTCTAATATCCTTCCTTGCCTGACAGGTGAAAATCAAACTCCTTACTGTGGAATGGTCTAGCCCCTGCTTATCTTGTCAATTTCTCCTTGTATTTCATCACAGTTGTTATTGGCCCTAGCCAGTGCAAACAAACTGCAGGATTTAGAGTATGTCATGCTGTCAGGTTTTCTCTGTCTGGCCTATTACGTTCACCTAATTTTCCCTATACTTACTTAGCTTCAAAACTCACATTCATCATGATCTCCTCTGCAAACCTTCCTGACTACTGTAGAATTAGATGCATGACTATGATACCAGAGAATCACAAAACTCTATGTTATGACACCTATTATATTTTTCTAAGGCCTATGATGTTTGCTTTTCCTAAATGCTCTGCAACCTTCTCTAGGCAGACGTTTCTTTTCCTGTACATTTTTTACTCCAAGTGATTTCCATGTTGCTAGATACGTAAATGCTCAGTAAATACATGGAGTAAGAAAAGAGCTAAATGGACGTCACTTATATGGATAACAGACTTGGTGGTTTTCTCTGTATTTCCATTAGACGTGGTGTATCTGGTTCTCCACAGCTCTGTTGATGAAAATAACAAAACTGAAGTCTGAATCAAACTGTGAATTACAGTTAACAGAACAAATCCATATACAACTGTCTGGAGCTCTGGAACATGCGCATTTTTCTCATCTCTTCTGATTAGAAGCTGAGGCAAAATCAATTGATTCCTAAGTCAGAGGGGCAAAAGAATTATAGTACTGAGGCCTACAGATTCAAAGCAAGCAGGCTCCTGCTCTGATAGAGCAACAGGCACTGACACTATTCAATGGGGGCAAAAAGTGGTGGTAGTCACAATGGTTTTTGTTTTTTGACATTAGTGGTACATTAGGCTCTAATTTCTAGTAACTGATTATCTAATCTGGGGTCACTTCTTTCATTTTATTTCAAGAAAGTATATCAACAAACTCTCTAAAGGGGAGGGAAGAAGAGAGCTCTGTTTGCTCCACCCAATGGGGCAAAGTGCTTTTGCTATTATAGTCCATTAGCTATGCTGAATGTTTGATAGTTAACAACCTCAACTTGGCAAATTTAAGATGACATTTATATGCATGTATGTTTCTGGTAGATAAACATGTACATATATAAAACATATATAATTTATTTTCAGTCTTGATAAATTTGGGAGTAAAATCAGATCTGCATATAATTTGGTAACCAACACTTACAATCTAATTTAGTGTGTGGTATACTACCTTAAAAGGAAGAACCAGTAGCTAATCTTCTCTGGTGATAGCACATGTTATCTTTATTGAAGAGGCAGAAAAGACCTGTTAGACCATTTAAGAGATTGGAAGATTTAGGTTTGCACGCAGACCCAAGTAAGGCAGTTAAGTATTTCTAAGTATGAAGAGGGTTGTGGAGGATGTATTTTACCACAGGCCTTAGTGGTTACATCACAGAATGCTTACTACAGGAAGGCATGTTTTCACTCAATCCCTACATTGGCTTATTTATTTATTTATTTGGTCCTTGGGACTAACCCAAGGGTGCTCTTCCACTGAGCTACACCCTCAGTCCCTGCTCCCCCTGTGTTTTTAAACTTTGAGACAGGGTCTCACTAAGTTGCCCAGGCTGGTCTTGAACTTGCGATGCAACTGCCTCAGCCTCTCAAGTCACTGGGCTTACAAGCATGCAACACTGTGCCCAACCCTACCTTGGCAAATCAGAAACCTGAGATTTAGAGAGCAAGGCCACACAAGTAAAATACGGCAAGGCTGGGATTCAGACTTAGGCATATTGATTTCAAATGTTCAGCTTTTTATAATAAATTTATTTAAAAGAAAGTCTAAATAATACAAGGAAAATGAGCAAAATTGAAACCAGAAAGAAAAGAAGAAATACTTTCCATAGCAGCATGTGGTATATGAAATACTGAACATGCCTTGTATCATGTGGTGTTTCTCTTAACTTGGCAAAGTATGCATTGGTATTATTCCTCTTTATAGAGTGGGAAACCAAGCTCAGACTGCTGAGTTGTCCCTAAGAAAGATTTTCTGACAACGAATCAGATACTTATTCTACTTACAGGCTTTAATGTTTTGAAATTTAAAGTTATGTCGTTGAAGATGCAGACACTGTGGCACTATGGTAGATCTGCAATCATCTATTATTTTGTGTAGATATCAATATGAGGCACTGGTTACACTCCCCAGTAAAACGAAGGCAGAAAGAACAACACAATGTGGAGAAGGAATGATCCATATGGCACATTCTTTAAATTTTCTTGAGATAAAATTTATAACATAAAATTGACCACCTTAATGTTTATAATATAGTAAATTTCAATAGTGAAATGATCACTATCCAATTCCAGAATATTTTCATTACCCAAAACAAATTCTCTACCTCTCAGTTCCTACTTCCCCATCATCCCCATCATATCATAGAGTCATTCAAGATATGCTCTCTGTTGCTGGACTTTTTTTTTTTTAACCAACCTAATATTTCAAGGTCCATTCATGTTGCATTATGTATCAGTACTTTCTTTCTTTTATAGCTGCATAATATTCCACTGTAACATATACCACATTTTATTTATCCATTCTTTAGTTGGTGGGAAATTGAGTTATTTCCACTTTTATTGGCTATCCTGATGAATGTGGATAAGAATATCTGTGTACCAGATTTTGTGCAAACAAACATTTTCAGTTTTCTTGGGTCTATGCCCAGGAGAATTGTTGGATCATATAGTAACTCTACGTTTAACTTTTTGAAAAATTGCCAAACTTTCATTCCTGCACATTTTTTGCTAAATTTTTTTAACCTAATGGAATTGGTTCAGAAATAGTCTTTTCTGTCAGTAGAAGTTTTCAATAGAAAAACTGTATCCTTTTAATGGGCATCATTAAAGGAAATGTTTTATCAAGGTAACAATGCTATTACTTACAATAGTGAAGCAACCAGAATAAAGAATTTTTTTTTCCAGAAAGAATGATATGGAATCTTCGCTCCAAATAAAACAGCAAATGAACTACAGAAGATATAAAAATAATGTTCTCCACTATAAATTCTTCCTTTGTTTGAAGGCATACAGAGAATTACTATTCCTTGCCCTTTTAAATTAGGAGCAGCCACATGAGTAGTTGTGGTCATACAACCCAATGATAAATAGTAACTGTAAGCTAAAGCATTAATGTGCTGCTGCTCTGCTCTCCAGCTCTGTATTTTACCTGCGTGATGAACCTTGAAGACCTGAAGTGAGAGGTGCATCATAAAAGGACAAACCTTCCATTTGCCTGGGTCCCCGAGACATCAGCTGAGTTTTTATTAAACCACTATTATGTTGTTGTAGTTATATTAGAAATTACTATCCTATACTGACAGTTCTGCAAGTTGAATTACCTGTGAATGATTTGGTTATGAATTACGGTATATGATTATTGTCAGACAGGTTATAAGTATGTTCTTTTTATCAGAGGACTACAAACTGTACTGGGTGTGTACCTCAGAGGTAGAGCCTTACATGTATGAAGCCCTGGGGTCAATCTTTGTCACCACAAACACACACACACACACACAAGCACGCATTATCAACTGATCATTGGTGTGTTGACACATACTCTACATGTAGGTCACACAGCTTTACTGAAAAGAATAGTAAATTAAAACAATATAGGAACATAGTTGTTGGGGCTAATTATGTTTTGAAAACTCTTTTTTATAAGCCTGATTTTGTCTTTGGGACTGTATGGGTATAAGCATTAACGTGTCCTTGAAAAAGTTGTAAAATACATATTCCTCCTCCAAATGCAGTTTAACCAGCTATACAAATTGACATGAGAAGCCAATTTTTTAATAGTGCTCCTAACATAAGCTCTTCTAGTTATTGAAAACTTTTTGACATTACGAGGCATGCAGTAGATAGAGTCCCTTGATAATTGCACCATTCAGGATCAACTATAAAGTCAAATTCAAGCACTGTACCGAGGGATGCTTCTCTTGATTAGTCCTGCATTACTTTTGAACATAATGCCAAAATTCTTTCTTTGGAGGGCTACTGGGGGTTGACTCAGGGGCACTCAACCACCGAGCCACATCCCCAGCCCTATTTTGTATTTTATTTAGGGTCTTACTGAGTTGCTTAGCGCCTCATTTTTGCTGAGGCTGGCTTTGAACTTGGTGATCCTTCTGCCTCAGCCTCCCTAGCCACTGGGATTGTGGGCATGGGCCCCTTGCCCTGGCTTAATGCCAAAATTCTTAAAGTGATATGTTCATAAATATCCCTCCATACATAGAAACCATAACCACAAATATTATATTTTTCCAGTGGAAACAAAGAAATACTTAAAGAAGGAAATATTTAGTTTTTTAAATTAATATCTGCTTAAAATATTATTGTAGTTTTATCCTTCCCAAAATATGCTTTAGAAATACTTCTCAGAGGTAGGCATAGTAGTGCACGACTGCAATCACAGGTATTTGGGAGGCTGAGGCAGGTGGATTGCAAATTCCAGGCCAGTCTTGGCAACTTAAGCAAATCTTGTCTGAAATAGTGAAACTCCTCAGATCAGCTAACTTAAGACTTTATAGACTAATAGAAATTCTTAACTTTAAAAAGAAAAAAAACAGATTTGGTAAGTACTTAAGCATGTTTTCTAGCTTAGAATTGAGAAATGAGAATCAATTTTTATTCAGAACAAAGTAATTTTAATGTTTGGAGTATCACAGACTGAAATCTGATCTAGTATTTGGCATTCTTTATAAATGGACAGTTACATTGCCTTTAATAGATTTTCTTTATGTCAACATAAAAAAGAGGCGGCTTTAAATGAGCACTTTATGTTTACCTGAGTAAAGGGTTTTTAATATTGTCTCTCTCTTTGGCACCCCTTTTTATTAGTTTGTTTACTGTGGTAGTAACTGATGGATCTACAGTGAAATGCTGCCCAAGCAGCTCCCTGTGCATCAAGGAGGAAGCTTGGTGACCAAATCTTCTCATATTTTTTACCAAATGTAATAACACCTAGCACTAGGCTTATCAGTTGTATTTCACACAGAAACAACAAAATCAAAAGAAAAAATACATTTTGGTTTATACTGCCTTGCTCATCTGTTTTTCCAGTGCTGCTTGGTTCTGATTTTTGTAGGAAATTGTATGTTTGAAAGAAAAGGAGAAAGTAAGCATTGTTTAGAGGGTGCAAGAAACAATCCTCCCTTGGAGCCCAAGAATGATGTTTAACTTGGAAGCTGTATTGTGTGACAGAGATGAAAAGAGACAGCCCAGAAGTCATTCCCCTGAGCTTCATGTCCTGTGATGCCAGCAACTCTGTCTAATCTAATCATCATGTTCTCTGACAATGATAAAATTCACAAAATTAAAAGAATTCAAGGTGGATGAAACCAGTTGTAATCAGGAGAGTGGTGATGGAGATAAATCAAAACACTAATGTCAGCACACACTGATTCTTCTCTTTAAGGAAAATAATCAGGTGCACATGTATAATTCATCTCCCTAATTAGACGAGGAAGCTGAGGAGAGAACAGCTCTCCTAGTCTACATTTTTTCATGAGTGTTCAGATATAGTCTAATTTGCCTAAAGGGTATATCTCTTTGTAAGTACATTGCATCTATATTTGCTTCTTGCCTTAGACAACTTTTTTCGCATTCATCTACCTGTGTAACAGAGGCCTCAAAACAATTATTCCAAATAAACAAAACCAAATTACCTCAATTCAACATAGAACAGATGCTCATATTCAAAACCATGTGGATAAGATCATTCTGCTCTTAGGAAAATAAAGCAGGTGAATACTTTGAAATACTTTTGATGATTTTGCGTTAACTTATCCACTGCTTTTATATTAAATAAGTTCTGATGATCTTTAAGATAATTTTCTGAGCTGAATATAGGCAAATGAAAATAATTGAACAAAATTAACAAAAGAATAACCAAACTTCTTTAAGTCCCAAGAGACTGACAAAAAAAGGTATCTCAGAAAAAGAAGCTCAGCTTCACTGCGTGAGAGAAAATATGCCAAAATATGCATTTTTAAACCAGTTGGCCTTTGATGATACAAATTATTGTCTACTTCCCAAAATGTATGTGCCACCCTCTGCTGGCAGCAGAAGCATCATGTTACAAGAATGTTAAAAGTTCAGAATGAAGACAGAGTAGCCAAGAGCTTGGTTCTGAATAAAGACCTTCTCAGTAAAAACCCAGTTCTACATCTGGCCAAGCCATGTGATCTTTCAAATTCATTTAACCTCTGTAAGTCTCAGCATCAACTGGTAAGACGGAAGAAGTAATAGGATCTACCTGGTAATAGTAAACTGGTAAATGAGAGAAGTAATAGCATCTGTCTTGCTGAAAGACAAAAAAGAGAACCTTTAAAGCTCTTGGTGTCTGGCACAGTGTTAACCATGTAACAAATGGTGGTTGCTCAAACTGAACAGATGAACCTTTGCTAAAATCACTCATTTGGAACAAACACAATGAAAGACAGCTGTTTTATTGGTTTTAAAGGTCAAATAAACAGGACAAATGAAAGAGATTTCAATGATTCTCCCTTTCAAAGATGGAGGTAAAATATTTAAGGCAGCCACGGTTCTTACCACCTGCAAAGCTGACCTTAGACTTCTAATGACTATAAAGTGAACTAAACCATGAAACTAGATGGAGCCCTATGTGGTCAACTAATTTGTCCTTCCTGTTAAGAGAACCACTCATAAATGTCCCATAAAATTAACAGATTACCTAGCTCCACTATTGTGGTAAAGATTGCTTGTGGTCTATATGAATATTTTTCTTCTTCCTTTGTAAAACAACTCTTAATTGGACATATCGTGACTCTATGTTGCTCTCTGGGATGAAAGCATACATCTTCCAGTCTCAGTTACAATTGATATGGCAATGGGACTAATTCTGGCTAGTGAGAAGCACTGCGTAGGATTTCATTAAGACTTTAAAAGGAGCTGGCTCACCTGGAAAGTGTTTCTGTCTCTGGTTTCTCATTTTTACTTTCTTAAACATGATGATGGAGCTCTGGCAGCCATCCTAGATCATGTGCTGGACTTGTGAAAGACATATGTATCAGGGATAGCAAAAGATGGGAGCCTGGATCCTAGCTAACACTAGGAGAGCAGTTTGATCCCAAACTCCTGACCCTTGAATTCATTTTATTGAAGAGAGGGAGAAATCTCTCTCTTGCTTAAGCCATTGTTATTTAAGTTCTTCGGTCATTTACAGCATAACTCAATTCCTAACTAATACTAATAATTTTACATATTATTAAACACATACATACACAATCACATTTTATTTATAACTTCAATAGACCAGCTTCTGCTCAGACTTTGGCATTTCTCTAAAGATAAAAGACTTAGATATTGTTCAAAATGTAAACAAAAGACTTTTAAAGACACTGCCTACTTCTAAAGAGACGCTGTCACGTCATGTCATATTTTCTTAAAAGCTGGCACAGTATGTGGTACCTGGTTAGTGTTCAGTAATGTGTGCCCAGTGAAAGAATGAAACTGGGAAATACTTCCTAATGTGTGAACATTTGACTGCAAACTGGTAATGCTGATTTCCCCAGCACCTCAGTGGATGACCAGTGGTGAATGCGGCATGCAGCAAACATGCTGGTCCTTTCAAATAACTTGGATGCCAGGAAAGGTGACCCAAAACTATAAAAGTCAATGTCTCACCTCATTAATCCACCTACTAAACAGCCTCCATGTATTTGCAGCGTTTCTCATTTGTGCAAAGTAAGCTCAGTACTGACAAGGTCAATGAGGGCTCCAGCTTGTCAAGGTTATTTGGCTTTGTGAGCTTATTTTTTGAGTTGCTCATGACTGTATCCATCTTAACTTGGCACATCTGATTGAGACAGGAAGTTGGTTCTTTGTAACTCTTCCTAATAGGGAATCTGCATAGTGAAGTTTCTTCCCTCCTTCCTTTCCTTCTATTACTTCTGTTATTCTGACTTCTCTCTGACAGATAATTACCAAGTCTGTCCCTTTTAGAGTCTTATAGATTTGTGTTCATTTAAATTTCATTTATGTGTAAGTTTCATAACCTTTTTTGGTATCTGTTGAATTTGTGGCTTTTGTCTTTCAATACTTCAATCTTCAAAGATCTTGTAGATCCTGAGTAACTTTCAGAAGTATAGAGCTACTCCTTTCTTTGCTTCCTGGTGAGATTTCAAGGCTCTGTTGACTATTAAAAAAAAAAAAAATCTCTCAGAGTGGTATTGTACTTTAATCCCACAGCTTAGGATCTTTGGATTCCTGTGTCTTTCCACATTTTCCTTGAAAATGCAATGCAGATTGTAGTTAGACTTTCTCACTCCAGCAGACATCATTGTTCTATCATTCCCCTGCTTTGGCCGAGGCTAACTTCCACCAGCTCACTGATCATCTTTGGGAAGCCTTTTAGAATAGCCCAAGAGACAGGCATTGGTCACGGAATAGTTACTGGAATCCAAAAGGTATTATTATTTTAATATATAATTGGAAGACTGGCTTTTTAAAAATGTTGATATTATCTACTGCATTGATAAGGTTTTCAATAGCCTAGGTATTAAGCAAAATAGGTCAGCCTCTGGACAGTAACAAAATAATTTTTTTAAAGTATAACAATAACTACTTTTGGAATTCTTCTGTAGTTGAAATGAACTATGGCACTATCAGCTCACATAAAAGTGAAAGACCACTTTGCTTCCCATTGGAATTCCAAAAATAAAAAGTAATAATATTAATTTAGGAAGTTTATCCCAATCATATATAGCAAGTCAAAACAAAACATATAATATGAAAGGAGAAAATAAACAAATGAATTATATCTGTGCCAGCATCAGTACATGCTAATCACCAAGGGTTGAGACATTCATTTAATGTATTTTTGTTTATGGGTATGGATATGGAAATATGCATTTCTGTTCAATTTGAATATATAGGCCAAGATTTATTGTTTGGGGAGGTAAGTTACTATCTTTGATTTTAAATCATCACCTATCTTTTGGAAATTATCTATTGCTACAATAACTTATTAATCTTAAAATGCTGGGAATAAAAAATCAGAAACAGATAAATATTTAGGCCCCACCATATTAAATGTTTATGCAAACACTGATCAATTAAAATTAAATATTCCATTTGGTCCCCAAATAGGCATTTAGAAAGTGCTAGGGGCTGGGGATATAGCTCTGTTGGTAGAGTGCTTGCCTTGCAAGCATGAGGCCCTGGGTTTGATCCTTAGCACCCCTAAAAAAAAAAAAAAGTACCTAGAAAGTGCTACCAAGTCATTTCTATGAAACAACTTTTATTCCTGATTTAAAACTTATCAACATGGGTTTATGGGGTTTATGATGTAAAAATTGGAACAGGCTTAAGGAAAACCAAGTAACAACAACAACAAAAGGAGAAAGAATTTAAAAACAAATTCTGTCAACTGAGCTATTGGCAATGATTTTATGTATGATACTAATATTTATAAAAACGTGAGCACTGCACATTTTTGGAGTGTAAAAGTAGAGATTTTATTAATCTACCTTTAAGTTGGCTCTAATACACAGCAACCAACAGAAGTGACATAATCATCAATACTAAATGCCAAGAGTGAGGTTTCCAGAATGACTGTTAAGTATGCAACACAGATGCACATGTGGAAAACCACCAATTACACTCAATGTGTCAAGAGAAAAGCAGGGGAATGAGGATGGATTTCTATTATCAGTTATCTAGAACATGGAATATTTAAAGCATGTTGGGCTTGATCACTGAATATTAAGTACTTTCACACAGTTCAAAAATAAGTTTTCAAAATGGACTTCCCTAAAATGACACATTCAACTATTTTCCTGAATCAAGAATCAGTAAGAATTATATTCTTTACCTTTGTGTTAAAATATATATTATAGGCAATTATATACAAGTATCTTTCTCTTCTTCAAACTAAAACTTCTCTGAAGATGGGAACAATACTTGATATATATTTTATCTTCTATCATCTCAGTTATGCACTGTTTGAAAATGTTATTAAATTCATTTTCAATTACAAGAGGAAGCAGGTTCAGGAAGGACTACAAGTCCTCCCATGTGTGTGAGTTTGGGTAACGCAAGATGCAAGAGGTGGTTACTAATTATCTAATGCTGTCTGTTATGAAGTTTGTATGAGAATTAGGCTGGTAAACAGAAGTGTCTTCATCAGACATTCAGTTGCTTGAGGTCAGTGTTTTCAGGGGAAATAACTCAGGCCATAAGAGAGAAATAAAAATAAAAAGTTCCTATTATTGTTCTGGGAGACTGGTCATATTTCTCTTAACAGGCCTAAAGTCCTATAATATTGCCCCCACAAACTGTGACTATAATCAGCTGGAAATCTGACTAAAATACACACTATACACAGTATAACAAATAAAATGTAAAATGATTACAAAATTCCTGTGAAAATTCTGTCTGAAGAAATTACTGGCTTGCTTGAGGATTGGTGCCTGCATTAGAGAATGAAAAGGACTTGTCCATTGAATGTGCCTCAAAGAAGATAACAGACCCATGACTGTCTACTGCCACTATGAAGGACATTTTCTTGGGAGGTAACAAAAGAGGAGTCAGAATATTTTTTCCATCAGAAGCATTTGCCTAGTTACACTCACAAAGAATGGGGCAGGGTGATAGGCAACTCCCACAGCTGTCTACTATGATTCCTGGGTGGGGATCCAGACTAGATATAGATGATAAATGAGATAAACATATATATATACATATATATATGTATATATATATATATTTTCTAATAAATCTCACCTTAATAGCAGAAGGCTGAGCCACTAAATTGTTTGGAATTATCTTGGAAAGAGAATGATGGTTATGGTCTACTACTATCTCCATGACTGCTTTCTGTGTCTCCAAACTTCTAACATTTATTTTTGAAAAGAATTAGAAGTAAGCCAATAAGCCATGGAGAATAATGTCAGTCACTTCTAATTTTCACAAAGAACAGGGATTTATAAATCTGGTCCTTGCACTTCTACACTGGGCATCAATTTCCTTTCATAAAAGTCTGTCAAGTTTTAACTCAAGTCACTACAGAAAGGTGATTAATCAAGGTAATCTCTCACTTTGCCAGAAATCAGAGCTTCTAAGAAGGTAAAGTGATTGGAAGTGATTTTACAGAGAAGGATTTTATAATCTGTGTCTGTTTATGAATCTGTGCACGAGCCCGGAACTTCATTTCTTTTATAGAATGAACTCTGACTATAAAATATCTTTGAAAGAGCATTAGGGTGTTCCAGGATTTAAAAATTTTCATCATTTAGTATTTGATTTTCATGGGAGAGTTTTTTTAAAAATAAAAACCTAGCATTTAAATATGCAACACTTTATTCAGTATATGGAACTTAAAAATGGTTCACTTTCTCAGTTTCACGTTTCTTTGCAAAATAAGAATCGGGATAGTATACACACATATTCAAAGTTCAAAGACTATTTATTTATTTATTTTTTGGTACTGGTAATTGAACCAGGGCATTCTGCTACTAAGCTACATCCTCAGCCTTGTTGATTCATTGTTTCCTTCTTTCATTTATTTTATTTTCATTTTGAGACAGGAGTTTGCTGAGTTTCCATAGCCGACCTGGAACGATCCTCTTACCTCAGCCTCCCGAGGAGTGGGGACTATATAGGTGTGTACCACCATACCTGGCTCTAAGAAAGGCAGGCTGTTAATATATGACTAAAAGAGGGAAGTGGGAGCCACAAAGTGGCTCTACAAATTACAGCACAGTCAAGTTACATGAACTCTTTGATCCCTAGTATTCTTATCCATGTAAAAGGATAATAATATTATTCTCCTTCTTGGGAAAGTTTAAGGGCAATGTATAATAATATTCATAAAGAATATGAAGTAAGGGCTTAATTAACAGAAACATTATTTTAAAATAAAAGGCATGCCCCTTCACCCTCCTAGGTATATCAACTGAAATCATGTAAAACCTACTGAATAGCCATAAAACTGGTCAATGGCAGTCACCCTAAATCTTTGCCTTTAATATTTAACCAACTGACTCTTAGTGTCTCCAGAGATACCTCTGTCCCCATGTTCACCATCATGAAATAGCTGAAAATCTGTATCCTTCTCTGGGGCTGCTAAATTCATCTTGTAATCCATACCCCAAGGTCAAGGAGAAAACTCATATAAAGTGCAAATGTGACAATGCTGCCCCCTGCCTGGTGCTGTTGAATGGTTCCATCCCACCCAAGTTTTGACTTAGTGCCTATGACTGACTATAAATGTGTATAAATACTTTTTCTAAAATGCTGTATTCTCTGATTGCTCAACTATGTGGAATTACGTAATAATCAATTACTGATTGTCAGTGACTAAAACTAGGTTGTTTAGAGTACATGAGTTCATTTTGTTAGTCTTATTTATTATCACACTTGGCAATTACAGTCCAAGAAACATGTCAGAACACTTTTTAAAAAATTTTATTTACTTGCTAACATTAGGAAAACATTTTTTAGTTACTATGATGCAGCAATCTAGGAGTCACTGAAGCATTACCTAAAGCACCCTGTGTCTCCTCCTCCACCTCCAACCCACCCACTCCCCAGACTTTCAGGCCCCACCAGCTGGGTCTGCTAGCTTGCCCACAGTGGCCCTTGCTAATCAGCCTGCAGCTTTACTCGAAGTGAATTTTGAAGAAAGGAGGAAGTGAATTTTGAAGAAAGGAGGCTTAGCAACTTCCTAAACTGCTAACTCTTTTATAGCCATGAAGTGTTATCAAACTTTCCAATACACATACCTAACCTCCAGGATGAGAATCATAACCAAATAAAAAGTCCTTTAGTCAGCACTATCTACTTTCTATTAAAACCACCTTTTACCTACATACCCAAACACCCAGCCCACCAAAACAACAGTTATTTTTAAAACTACTCTTTAACTGAAGAGATTCCCTTTTAAAAAAATACATTTTTGTTGTTGTATATGGATACAATACTTTCTTATGTGTTTATTTTTAAGTGGTCCTCTGGACTGAACCCAGTGCCTCACGTGTGTGAGGCAAGCACTCTACCACTGAGCTACAGCCCCAGTACTGAAGAGCATCTTTTAACCAGGTTGCTACTAGCATCATTAAAAAAAAAAAAAAAAGTTTGGTTCATAGCACTAGTTATTTTCCTGCCTCTCAGACAGGAAAAACATAGTAAGGGACATGTGACAACACTAGTAACAACACAAAGCAGACTATTTAAATGTTCCTACATGAATCCTTTCACCATCCATTCACTATGAATTATAGGAAGACCATCTTTCTTTTAATCAAACTTGGAGAATAATTGAGTTTTTAGCCACTTCATTTAGTATTTATACAGTCCAGTTCACAAAAAAGTTTCTGTAAACTTTTCTTGGCCTTTATTATGAGGAAACAAAGTGGAGGTTAGGATTATAGTCTACTGCAATCATAGTACTGGATAGCTAATTCCTTCTGTTTACACAGAAAAAAATGGGATGCTCTTTTAAGGAGACTTACTTGGTACCTGAACAAAACTCCAAGCTGGTTTTATTTGTTTACAGCAATGACCAGAAATCTAGAATGAGAATGTATGTCTTACTGGTTGAGACACATGTTTTCTTCTTTATCTTTTTGTGCTAATTTAGACCTAACTGGTCAAGTTTATAAGAGCTTTTATCAAAGTCTTTTGAGTTCAAAAGGAATGGAAATGACATCTTAAAGAAGAGTGTAAGTGACAGCAAATACTGAGTGCTGTTTTGACTATGTGTCTGCTATATTTAACAGAAGAGTAAGGAAAGTGTCTTCAGATTTATATCCCTAAAATTATGTTTCTGATGCGATTTTAGATTCTGGACTCCTCTCGCTTGGAGTACTGCCTGTCTGTAAAGCATTTGTTCCCACCTGTCATTCAGTCAATCATGCAGCCCTGTCATTCCCTTGCAAATTATTTCTCAAGAATGTCATCTGCACTTCCACCACCAAGACTGCACTATTTCCTGCGTAGTAGTCTACTAAGTTCTTTAACATATCCCCTTTCATCCCTGCTGTGCTTCTCTAACCATTTCTCCACTGTGCAGTCAGAGTGATTTCTTAAAAACAAATTATGTCATTTTCATCTTACCACCATCTGAAAGCTTCTTGTATTCTAAAATGACATTCAACATTCCAGTGGTTGATGAGAGTACATCCTGTCATGGGACTATCTGCCTCTCCTTGTGCCATCCTCTAGCTTGCTTGCTATAACCCAGACTCTCTGCTGCATTCCTTGAAGAAACCTACTCTGTGCTTGGGACCTGCACACATGACATGACAGGAAGGTTTCACCCTTCCTGAAACCTCTCTCTCTATTCTCTGCACCTACTCTGTAGAATCCCCCTTGTCTTTCTGGTTTCCCAAGAAAGACTTTTTATCTGCAGAAGACAATTAAGGCTTGAAAAGGGAATGTTGCCATTGTGAGGACTTTGCTAAGTCTTGGGGCAAAAGGTCAGGCATCAAAATGAAAAGGTTATGGAGAACTCAATAATTTGTCCTGTAAGTGGTCAACTCACTAGGGCTCTTATATTCAGGTGGACAGAAATCCTTCCAACACTGGTGGATAGAATCCTCTTCTCCAGATGTCAAATTCAGCAGTGGATATTTAAGTGCTTTCAAAAGAGATAAGCTCATGTAATAAAGTTATGTGGGCTTTGTTTCAACTCTCATTTTCTTTTCAACTATTTTGTATTTATTTATTTTCATTTCAAATGGCTCTGTAGATAGTAGTCAACCCATACATTCTTCTGTAGTTCAATCAACATTAACTTCAAGACATATTAACCTATAGCATCAAACCCCAAAATTAAAATAGGTTAATTTTAAAGGAAATCAATAAACAAAAAAATGGACAACAATGAAAAATTTCAATTAACAGAATAATATTATGTTCATTTTCAAATTGCTAAGAGCTACTGGAAATAAACACATTATCATCAGGATGTCAAAACTGGAAAAAAAAAAAGAACAGGATTTTTGCACGTTTCTAAGGTTGAATAAATAAAAGTTTAATTATTGAATCTTACAGTATTGTAGTGCCCATGTCAATGATACATCCAACTAAGGCTGCAAAAAAAAGATGACAGTGTTGTGAATGCAAAATTCTTATTATTTTGTAAATGAACTCTGAAAGGACTAATGAGTAGTATATTGTTTCCCAGAATTAAGGTCATCACCATAAGGAGGTCTACAGATAAAGCCAGTTTGTCAATTTTATGTTTAAGAACTTCATCTATAGAAAAAGCCATGAAAATATCACTATAGAAGGATAACCACATTGACTATCTTTGTAGTCTTTGTTTAACTACGTTAAGGAAGGAAGGAAAGAAAGAAATGGAAGGAAAATGGCATTTAAAAAAACCTGAAGCATTATGGGGAGTGTTTCTAAAGTACACTCACTCCATTGTCCTGGTGAGGAAGACCTGGGGGAAGGAAAGAAAGTAGCTTTAAATACCCCTGCAGATGATTCTGGATAAGACTCTGAATTGAGACATATTAAAAGGACAAAGTGCAATGAATTAGAGGCACAGTTTCTTTAGCCAATTTCTACTAAGCATCTAAAATATGGTGAGAACTGTATTGTGATCATGTGCCAGTCATTATTCAATTTGTAAAATTATCTAACTATTCAAGTCATCTTATCTGATAAACTGTCTCCCCAGTCCAAGGCAAGAAGAGCAGAGTCTGAAAGGAATATACAGACAACCTGTGTGCCATTGTTTTTTTCTTCAGGATGAGGAGTCCTGAAGAACTGTGTGATTTAAAAAAAGATGGCCCAAATGAGGCTTAGACAAGAGAAGTCTAAAAGAATAAGCAGTCTATGTGCCCTAGGAAAAGAATATGACTTAGAACTGCTGTTTCCTTAGTTGTGAGATGAGAGGCTTAAATTAGGTTACATCAAATGCCTTCCTTCATGAAGAGTTTGTGATTCTATGCTGGGAAAAAGGCATGAAGAATGGAAGCTTCTGTACACCTGAATAGTGCGCTACTAATGAAATTGAAAAAGGAACCAGAGTCCCAGTAACAATCCTAATTATGAACCAGGTGTCACCTGTGTCCACATCTTAACTACTATGTATGAATGGGTAATTCTCCACTCCAGAACTTTCCTGCAATTAGAGGCCAGTATTCCCAAATACCTATTCAATGTACCCACTGAAGATGTTTCATGGACACCTGAAATTCAACATGTCCCAAATTGTACGCATGTTCTTGCCTTAACTAAACATTCCATTTCATTTCCATGATCCTTTGCATTCACTACATAGTCTCCTCTTTTTACAGCCTTTTCTACCTGGTTCCTTATACAGAAATTTGAAATCACCCTAGGACTCCTTTCTCTTATGCCCATAATCAGTTACTTATTTTTAATTTTATTGATTTTTCTTTCCTGAGTATATCAAGAATCTATCTACCTGTTTATTTTCAATATCACCACCATGGTCCAGGTATGTATCATGTCTCTCATGGACACCTCAAATAGCCAATCTTCATAACAAACACAGCCTTCTGTGTACCCACACACCCAAGAGAGAGTTTAGAATTGGAATTTGGGCCAAGTTACTCCTCTGCTTAAAATACCTCAAAGGGTTCATGTTCTTGGATTAAAGATCAGAAACCTCTGAGGTTCTGCATGATCTTAGACCTACCTTAACAGCATAATCTTACTCTTTTCTAATCTCATTAGCTTGCTTTCAGTTCTTTGCACTTGTCAAATTCCTTAATGCTTTGCACGGTCTTGGTATCTGCTGTTCCTTTTTGCCTGATATGTTCCACTCCCCACTTCAGAGGTCAATTCAAATATTCCATTGTCAGTCTGGTGTTCTCTGAGTCCCATAACCTCAATCTCAACTCCTATTATAAGATTTAATAATTATAGCAAGGGCTATACTGTTTATTAAAGACTTATTATATGCAAGCACTATTTTAGGTGCTTTCCCAAATATTCATCCTTACTATAATACTATGAGTAGATGCTTCATAAATATTTTTAAATGCATAAAGAATAAATGAATAAGATAAAAATCAAGGGGGATTCTATAGAGGAAATAGACAATAAAATGTCCAGTATTTGAATAAGTGTTACCCGGGAAAGGTGCAACTCCTCAAAGGTTGGTACCTTTCAAAAGAAAGTATGTTTAATTGGATACAAAAAGGAAAGAATATTAGTAGAATGTGGAACTGAAGGCCATTTTAGAAGTACATGTATGTACTCTTATACAAGTATGTGATTCAGGTCACAACACACTAGAGGTACTTCTTCTAGCCTAGGTGGTACCTTATCACAGTTTTTATACAGGCAGCTGTACATTTTCTGTAGCCATTTATACCCATCTTTATCTTTACACATTTTAATCTGCTAAAATCAGAGCTGAAGATGTTCTTTAATAAATTCAGTTCACAAAATCTAACCAAGACTTGGCATAAACTGCATCATTTTAAAAATTAAAATATTCTAAAAAGGGGATGATCTCTTTGGAAATTATTAAGCACAGTCCATATCTTGAGTCTGAAGTAATTGATGAGGCCCAACTTGCAATATTTTTGCCTTTACCTACAATAGTGACTGGTACACAATTAATACTTGGTGAACTTTTGTTTATCATGGAAGGATTTTATTTGTCAATTCTGAAGCCTACATTTCCTGGGTATATTATTCTTGGCTGGCATCCATTTTCTTTCAGAGAATGGTATATGTTAGTCAAAGACCTCCTAGCTTTGAGGGTCTGGGTTGAGAAATCAGTTGACATCCAGAGTGGTATCCCTCTAAATATTAGCTGTCGTTTTTCTCTGGCAGCCTTTAAAATTCTATACTTATTCTATATGTTAGGCATTTTCATAATAATGTCCCTTGATCTGGGTCTGGTGTAATGTTGTATATTTGTGTTCCTGTAAGTCTCCTGTACTTGATTTTCCATTTCATTCTTTTTTTGTTTTCGTTTTTTTTTTTTTTTTTTTACTTATTGATTCATTGAACACAGTTTGGAAAATTTTCTGATATTATGTCATTGAAAAGGTTGTTCATTCCTTTGGTTTGTATCTCTGAGCCTTCATTTATCCCAATAAATATTAAATTTTCTCTTTTTAGTTATCCCATATTTGTTGGAAGTTCTGTTCCTGGTTTCTTAACATCTTTTCTTCATGGTTAACTTTATGTTGAAGATTATATATTTTGTTTTCATTGACTGAAACTGTCTTCCAAGTGATGAAGTCTGTTGGTGATGTTTTCCATTGAATTTTTAATTTGGTTTATTGGTTACTTTGGTTTATTGGTTTGAGGATTTTTGCTTGATTTTTTTTCAGAATCTCTCTCTTTATTGAAGTGATCTTTCACTTTCTGTATTTTCTCTCTGATTTCACTCCTTACATTGTCCTTTACCTTGCAGATCAGTTTAACTATGTACATTCTAAACTCCTCTGACATTTCTTCCACTGTGGTATCAATGGATTCTGTTATTGGAGGAACTTGGTTGGTTTGAGTGATTTGTTTCCTTGCTTTTTCATGTTGTTTGTGTGTTTACCCATCTAACAGTGTGGGTCTGAGGGAGTAGAGTTTCTACCCAGGATCTTATAGTGTCCCTGAAGGTTTCTAGTACCTCACAGTTTAGAGGGAGACAAATAATAACAACAACCAAAGCAAACAATATACAGCATTAAACCAAATAGTTCCTGTGATGATGTCTACAATGTAAATTATCACAATAAACAGAAGTGATATGATCAATTATTGCCTAAAATAATAACTGTATGTTTGCAAAAGGGTTACAATTTCAAATGGTGGACAGGGTGAGAACAGAAGTGATAAAGGATGTGATGATTATGAGGGAGGAGGAGAGAAGACAGAAGTAAAAATATAAAGGAAAATCAAAAAAGAATATCAGAGATTGGTTGTTGGCAGAAGTAAAGAGGGAAGGAGAATCAAGGGAAACAGGTGAGAGAAAAAAATATATAAAGTAAAAATTTAGAAAATCAAAAATAAAAATAAAGGAATATAAAAAACTGAAATAAACTAATTAAACATTCCAATCCTCAAAAAACTGATCCATGAAAAAGAACTGGCTTCCAAAATGCTAGAAATGAGAAAAACCGAAATATGAATATGTGTAAGTGTCCATGAACTATTAAGATCACAATTAAACAGAAAAAAAAAAAAAAACTCAATAAAATGTTAAAGAATTGTTTCCCTTGGAGTTCAGAAGATTCTCAGCTTCTCTTCTCAGTTGTGTTGTGGTGGGGGGAATGTGTCTGAAGCATGATGTTTCACCTTCAGGTACCCTGCTGGAATGAGAGGTAATCCCATAGGTGAAATTCCTGGAAGCAGGGTTTAGGCTCAGGTGGGCTCCAGGCTCTTCCCTGAAAGCCAGTTGGTCTGAAGATTTTAAATCAGTGCACCACCAGGGGCCAGAAATTGCCAGTCCATGTTGAAGACTGTACTCCAGGGTTCTCCCCTGGTTTCCACTCATGTGGTAGAGGACCCAATTCTTAGTCCACCACATCACCTGCAGACCCCCTGTTTCTGGTCTCAGTTTCAGTCTCCAAACTCAATTTCTCCTGCTCCCACCCTTTTGAATTCCCAGTCAGATGCATCTCTCCTAGCCAGTACTGCAAACAGTCAGATTAGAGGAAAGGGCAAAAACCAAGAGGGTTTCTATGACTAGTTGTCTCCACATTTTTATTTTCTCCTGGTCACTTTGGCACACTCCATGTCATGCAGTGAGGGTTTGCCAGGCCTCTATTTTGGGCCAGTCTCAGGTTTCCCAGGAATCAGTTCCCCTAGCTGCTGGCCCCCACACTGTGGCTGCAAAATAGTTCCTTCCTCTGTCTTCTGCAGGCCACCTGGAGAGATGGCAGCTTCTTTCCCATACAAGGATATTGTGCAGTGTGCCTTTGAGTTTAGTAAGTCAATGTGTTTGATCTCTAAACTCTCCATACCCAGATACACTTCTGGTCTTCAAAATACAAGTTCCTTCAATTCCTTTATCCTTCCATTCTGCTTTCAGACGGACTGCTCTGGCTGGTGTTTCTGGCCATGGCAGCAGCTATGGTGCTTGGGATTTTTTCCTTATTTTATTACATCCAAACTCCTGAATCCCCAAACTGCTCTGAGTGTCCAGTATTAAATTCCAGTAATGTCCCCCACTTTTTATTTGTTCACCCACCTTGCTGAGAAGCTGCTTGTCTGCTTTCTTGATTTCATGCCATGGAGAAGCCAGAAAAGTGACCTCTATTCTGCCATATTAAAATGTCATATATTATGTTCTTAAGACTGATACTAAACCAACTCATTTTTTAAATCTGTGTTCTTTGCTCAAGCTCTTATGTGTATCATTCTATGGGGAAAGCACACTACCTATATTTATAATATGAACATTATTCATCATAAGGTACTACATAATATTTTCATATTTGTCTTCAAGAGGGACAAAGAAAAGATTATTATTTTTCAAAGATGATTTGAGAGTAACAGAAGTAGGAAGAAGACAGCAATCATATTTTGTACAGTCATTCAGACCAAAAATACATACTATCAAATTTTCATAGTGTTTTACTCTGAATGAAGACACACAAAAAATGTCTGTCATATCCATCAATTCCTAATGGATGTCTAAAATTTGGTCCTGTTTTTTAAAAAAATGGCTGTTTTTTCTTGTGATGATAAAACTAGGTTGTACCACTTTATTATAATTTTATAGTGAAATATTAGAAGAAAAGTGGATCAGGAGGATTAATAGACTTATGATCATAAATTGCTGTGCAATGAGCGATATGTAGGTGATAAATATTTTTATTTTACCTTTAAAAGCTGATGTCATAAAAATGATTTCATTATGTAAACCATCAAAATATATGGTCATTGCTTTCCAGTATCAGAAATTCTTAACAGTTTTTCTAACTCTCTGGATTATTTTCTGCCTTTACTTGACCTACCAGTATACCAGTCATATTCTAAACACTGCACTTAAATCAGACATTAGATTTAGAAAGTATCCTATTACTCAAACAACAATAATTTTTAATTAATTTGTTAGGAGTACCCGTGTTAAAAAACATACACCTAAAATATCAAGAAAACAAAGCAGAGCCTGCAGAATTATTCTACCAACAGTGTAATAATTTTTGCAGTAGTTGAACTGAATACCCAAATAAAGACCATTGCCATCAAGAAATAGTCTATGCTGAGTTTAACTTCTTTTATTAAGTACCTTTAAGTTTTCCTAGAATATGATAATGATAAGGATCACAAAAATCAGCAAGTCAATAAACAAACATCTTAGTGAGAAAAAACTTATTGTAACTATTTTCCAAAGCAAGTAGTGATCACATTTTAGGACTAGAAAAGGATAATAATATATCTCTTCCTACTGTCGTAATGAGATGCCATAATAATATTCACTCAGAAGCTCCAAGTGGATACTATGTGCAGCTTGATGTATAAATGTAATATTTTAATCTTATATACTTTGTGAACATGCACTAGGGTCTGAATCCAGAGCCTTGTTAATGCTAATCTTGTATTTCCATTGAGCTATACCCTTAAATACTCATATAGCAATGACTTATTGATTTGAGTTTTGTGCCCATCTAATTGAGGTTAAGGAGTACAAGGTTTTGTTTTTGTTTGTTTTTAAATTTCAAGTTATATCTTATTCTATTGATGTTTTAAATGGGTTACTAGTCTTTTGGACTGTTAAAATAAGTTAACTTAAAATTTCTGCTGCCAAAAAAATTGATTGAACTGTTCATTCTTCCATTAACTCACTTATGCATTCTTCAGTCCATCTGTTTATCCATCTCTGCATCCATCCATTTATCACACAGTGTGCACAGTTGAGACTTAATGAACTCTTAAGCCTATGGTGGGACATTGGAATGTTTCACTTCTCACCACCCTCATTTTCTACTTTCTGATCCTCTGCAAGAACCATAATACTGGGAGAAAACTTTCTTTTCCATTTAACTGGATGCAGGGATGCCCATGAAACTCAGTGAAAAATAACAGAATGTTCAGAGTTACAAAAGTTTAATTACCAATTGGTTATTTCAACTGAAATATCAATGTCACTGAGTCATTTATGAGCTAAATTATAGTTTTCCTACATTCCTGATTTAACATTAATCACCAATTTTAATTTTAAGAGAAACATCACCAAAATAATGTCTTAACAATTCACTTTTTCCTTAATTCCTTACATTCTTGTGCCTTTGAAAATGCTGTTCTTCTTTCTAGTGGTACCTACCTACACCTTTCACATTTTCTTCCCTTCATACATAAGCCCAAAACCTAGGAAGCTACTACTCATTTCTCAAATATTAGAAAAGTTAAAGTCAAATGAAAATGTTACCAGAATTAGGTTAAAGAAACAGAACATAATGCAATCTCACCTGTATCTTGTACAAGTAGCATTTTGACTTGATGGAGCTATTGGTTTGAAAGTGATATGGGGAGAAACCTGGGCTGAGAGCAGAAATCCCAGAGCAAGAATAATGAGTGCTACAGTAGTACCTAGGGGGAAAAAAAGTTTTATATCAGAGAGAAGTTTGATGACATTCTTCTAAAACAGAGTGGGGTTTCTACTACATAAACAAATTATCAGAAAAACCCACTAGCACATTGTGAGACATGAAGAGAGTAAAATTCAAAGGAAATACAATTGTGAGTCAAAGAGAAAACTGATGATAATTCTCTAAAAACCAAACGAAATACAAAGCAAAAACAACAAAACACCTAGAATTACTAGCCATCTTAAAGTAACCAGCATTACAGAAGGTCAGGAAGAATAAAACCCAACAGATGTACATCAAGTATTCCTTTTAGTGACAAGAATATTGTTCTAATGGCAATCAATCATATAAGACCTAAATCAGTAGAACTAAAAAGTAACACACTAATTATTTCTAAAGCAGGCAAGAGAATGTTTCTTATTAAAAAGGAAATTTTCTTTTTTAAATTTAAGACTTTAAATACCAGGAATGAAATAACATTTATCTTGCCTGTTGGTATTTGGGAGTGGAATATTTACCTGATTTTGAGAGACAGGTTTGGTGATTAAGACTATTAAAAAGGTGAAAGTTTGAGTCTCTGATCAATGCCCTAAAAAATGTTAAATAAGAAGTTTTCAAATTTCTGATTATTGTTTCAGCCACAGAATTGTGAGGGTGAACAAAAAGAGTCATAGTAAGAAGGGAGAAAGGTCTGCATTAATTTGTATAATTATTTAAATAGACAATATGATTAAAATGTGAAATTTAGGGGTCCTTTATGTAGTAGTAAAGATTTTATTAGTTTAACTGAGAGGTAAATTAAGATGTGACCAAATATGCAATTCAAGGAATGGATAAAAGAATGATTTTGGAAAACATCATGGAGATTCAGTGGGACCGTATAATAACTGAAGTGTTTGTTGGGATGTGTTAATGAACACTTTGAGGCTGAGATGCTGTTATGGTCTAGATATGGTGTCCCCCAAAAGCTCATGTGTGAGACAATGCAACAAGGTTCAGAGGAGAAATGATTTGGTTGTGAGAGTCTTAACTCTCTATATATTTTGTATCTAAAGTGTGGACTCCGCCTCTCTGCTTTCTGATCATCATGCAAGTTGCTTCCCTCTGCCATACTCTTCCACCATGATGTTCTGCCTCACCTCAAGCCCCAAGGAATGGGATTGACCTATGGATGAAACCTCTGAAACCATGAGCCTTCAAATAAACTTTTCCTCCCCTAAAATTGTGCTGGTCAGATCTTTAGTCACAGCAATGAAAAAGCTGACTAAAACAGATGCCCTTGGAATCCAAGGCACAAGTACTCAATTCTGCTGTTTCTTGATACTGATCTTGGACCTTTCCCAACTTCAATTTTGTCTTCTGTAAAGTGGGGTTTAGAGAAAATACTTTACAGAATTACTGAAGTTTAAATGTTAATTATATATTTGAAAAACTTTTGTAATGCACTAAAATGTTTTTAAAAGTTAGTTATTCTGTATTATCATTAGAAGCAGCAGCAGCAACAACAGTGTACCTTCAAAGTAGCAGAAAAAAGTTGAATGAAGGGGAGTCCTAAAGGGAAGATCAGAAATCTACTTTGCCAAACTGGGACAATGGAATCATAAATGAAAAATTCTTCCTGTTAGCTTAAAATTCAGACCAGACTAGTAAGAGCTTGAGCCATTACTTTACTCAAAAGGCTGTCAAGCCCTGAATGGAGAAATAGGAGATATAAATTTGTTCTGAAAATCAAGCCTTTTCCTCAAACATATATGACTTTTAATGTTAATCCATCAAAGAACGTGAGTTCTAATTATTTGCCCAAACAATTTCTATAGCTCATTGCTGTGAAACAGGTAAAATAATTTCATCAGGAAATGTTCATACTTAAAGATTTTAGTAAAGACCATAGTCTTCTTTCATAATAATAATTCAATAACCTGTGCCCATGATAAATTGTAAACATTAACATGGATTAACTAGCACATACTCAGATATGTCAAATTCTAGTGTCTGGCATATACACATCTCAGAAAGTAGTGGCTGAACAGACAAACTATAATAATAGATTTTTGCAATGTTGGTTATTTTTGAAGAAAAAAATAAGAACAAAAAATGTTAAGACTGTACAATTCAAGTCATGAGTTAGTATGGTGCAATAACCTAGGTGAGTTCTGCAATATGGACAATATATCTCTTGTATCTATATCTAAAAACGTCCAACCAATCTGTAAAATTTGGGGAATGAAACATTCTGGATACACAGAATTCCTAAATACTTGAAGGACAACCCTTCTTACGCACATTTATTATATTTTTAACCCATTTTGGATAGAAATATTTTAATAGCTATTTTATATCTTTACCTTTTTAAATTTTATGTGGCAATGTTCAGTCCTTGCTTCCTACTGGGGGAAATGCCTGGGTGCACCTGCCCTCTGATTCAGAATCTCCAGAAGATGGGGAGGAGAAGCAGGAGCATCATAGAACTCCACAGGTGACTGTGATGCTCAGACAGAGAGAAAAACCCTTGTAACTACTTGAATTACCTTTTTTCTTTGGTTTAACAAGTTATAGATTTTTTATCAGTCACTTGTTGGTAATAGAAAGTACTAGAGTTATTGTCGAATAATTCATTGCTATAACCTATATATATGGTATACATACTCCAACCTCTTTAAGTAATATAAAAAAAACTCAAAGAAATCATACAAAATTAATCAAGTTCATCTTAATTAATCAAGGACTTTCTCCCATGTAGTGTGCAGTGATATTTCAAGAAAGAGTATCTCTTAACCAAGCACACTGGGAGATTTTTAAATTTTGATAAAATTTCACCATAAAGATATCCTCCACAGAAAGTGATATAAGTTGGATAACAGCATCCTAAAGAACTCTGATTAATAAATTATGTTAAATACCCAGTACAGAGCTTGAATTATTATTTAGAAAAAAATCATTTTGCCTCCAGAGTTCTCATAATTTGTGCCTAAGTATCACCAGCAGAACCTGGAGCTCCAGCTCTACACCCCATCTTCATAGATTCCAACTTAGATCTGAGATAGCACCCAAGAATCCACATTTTAAAATAAGTAGCACTGCTGCTTCTGAGGCAGACAGTCTATGAATAATGTTTTCAGAAATATTCCACTACCAAAATAATATGGTAAAAACAGCACAGCATTTGTGGCCTTCTAATATTTATTACCAATACTGTTACATAGACATGAACCTCCCAGTATTCAACGAGAGGCTGCTATTAAATTGTCACATTCCAAAAAAGACCAGTTTTCTCAACAAGCTTTGAAAATATTAAAAATGAGAACATGACAAAATATACCACATTGAAGATAATATATTTCTTTGTATAAAGAGTTTCTTTGTCCAGGGTTAAACATAATTTATTTGTAGTAATTTTTAAAGGGTAATACCTATTCAAAAATTATTGTGATATGATTTAACCTATTTTTCATATTTTAAACCCAACTTAAAAAATAAGTCACAATAAAACACAATATAGGGAACAATACTGAATCATAAGTTTAAAAATTCTAGGTTGTAGCCAATTTAAGAAATTTAAAATGAATATTTTCACAATACTCAGTACTATTAAAATAGCAGTATGTACCTCATACAAATAAATTCTAAAAAACATACTGAAATAAAAATCTGCCAAATTAACTGATGATATTGTAGTGTCAAAGAAGCATCTACTGTGAGGTTCATCCTGGAGGAAAACTTACAAATTACCAAGGCAAGACCTAATTAGGTCACCTTCCCAAGGGAAACTTGCACTGGCTATTGTCTTCTAGAGAACGTATTTATCCACAATTACAAACAAGAACTGCACAAATGCTGTCATTTACCTCTATATGTGCAGGTAAAAGGGGAAACCTATGACAAAAGCCAGGCTTTTTATCTCCTAAGCTACCCTAATTTAATCCACTGTATCAGCTCCACTGACCACACAGCCAGAAGTCAGAAGCCTACTGGATGGGGCTGCCTCTGGAGCAGGAGGAATCACTTCCAAGTATTTGTAATGGTCAGAGCTGAGGTGGTGGTAGATTTGGCAGAAAAGAGAAAAATGAAAGGAAAGTGGCTAAAAGTTGCTGGGAAGAAACAACCCTAAAATCTCTGCCCTTTCCCTTCTTATGAGTGTCTTACTGCTTCCTTTGAAGAGTCAGGCATGCACACTGGACCTCTTGGGGCAAAAGACCTATAGGAAGCAGAAACACTGAATCTCAAGAGATTTCAGTTTAGTCCCTGGGTTAAGAGGAGGGAGGCTAATTTCAACATGTGGATAAAACAACAGAGTCGCTCTGGGCAATCGTGATGCTATAATAACTAAGATGCTCTACTTTACTATTTGTGCCCTGAGTATTTTAAATGCTATACATAAATGTGTTAAATTCTTATTACAACTCTATAAAGCAGGGATGATAATCCTCACGTACAGATGAAGAAATAGATCTTTGCCCAAAATCACAAAATTCAGACTCAAAATAGTCTGGCCCTATACCAATAAAGTCTCAAAAATTCTGCAGGATTGATAAGAAAGTACATTGTTGGACTGCAACAAATGAAGGCACAGGCTGCTAGAAAAAATGTTAGTTCAGCAGTTTTCCTGAAATCTCCAAAGCCAAACAACAAATTTAAGCACTTAAATTCTATTTTTAAAAAAGATCTCTTGAGGTAGCAATATACTGGGACTCTATCAAAAAAGAATAAAGTCCATTTAAAAAAATTTGAAAGCAGCTATTTCTCTTCCTACTGTTGACCTGAGCCCCAGGTGTCAGCAAATTCAATTTCCAGCACACTGCAGGAGTGCATTTTTAGCAGAACACTCCTGATGGTAATCCATTTTTTTGTTTATCATCCTAATGAGACAGCCTAATTTATTGTGGACAGCTTTGATTGTCAGACATATTTTTCTTACAGGAAGTAAGAATCTATGTTCTCATAGCATCTACTACCTGCTAGGCTAACATGGCCAAAGGGCTTCTCCTTAGTCTGTTTTTCTAGGCTTGCCACCTCTGCTTTCTTTAGCAGGTTCATCACGCATCGTCTTATACATGCTTTTTTAAACCTTCACTTGTCCCCCAACCCTTCTTCACTTACCCATGTCCCTCCCTGTATATCTGGGCTGCTGCAATTACCTGTGCCCCTAATCAATCCCTCCCTTGCCTTGGCACTGATACTGTAGCTTTGTTCACATTACTCAACTTAAGGGCTCCCACTGCTTAGGTAAGAGCCAGAGGAGGAAGTACTCCACTATTCTTTCTGGAGAGAGGGTTATGTATTCCCAGTAACTGTGTTTAGAACTCAAAATTTATTTTCTCATCAAAATCTGGGACAAGTGCCTGAAATGATACCATCAAATCATTGTTTTAAGGTATAATTTGGCTAAAATAGAATTTAGTGCCATCCTGAAAACTGTATTTTAATGGAAATGTGTACTTTTTAACTCTAGTTTTACTCATAAAGGCACTACTAGAGTACAGCTAATTGGCAAGAAAGTGCTTGGACATTTGAAAAAAAATTAAAAATTATATGATGCATCCATATGAAGACAATGTCATAGATGGGTTTCATTTTTGTCAAGTGAAACAGCCTTTGTATTTTAGAAAATAAATGAATGGGCAGAATTTAAACACAAAAGACAAGTGAAAATAAGAAAGATTTTGCTTTATTTAGCTATCATAGAAAACACACTTAACCAATCAAAACTTATCCTAGAATTTAGGCCTGTATCAAACACAAAGAGTTTGTCTCTGCTTTGTGACGAAATTACATGGTTCCAATATTTCACTGTTGAAAGAGCTTTGCCAAAAAAAGCCTTCAAATTTGTTTCCATATAATTGTAAACTTAAAAATAAAACATAAAAAGTCAGTTCACGATTATCAAGTTTTTCATGGAAGGAATAGAACAAAAAATAAGCATTCTTTTTACTTTTGTTCCTTTGAGCTGAACTCTAAAAAATAACAGAAAAATATTACCCTCAGTATATCCAGACTGTTCTCACAAATGGTTTCTACTTACAATCCAGTTTCTAGTCTTGTATCTTAACATTCATTCAAAACTCTTGCTTTTTCTTGGGAGGCTGAGGCAGGAGGATGACAAGTTTGGGCCCAGCCTCAGCAATTTAGTGAGGACCTAAGGACCTAAGCAACTTTGTGAGACCCTCTCTCAAAATCAAAAAATAAAAGGACCAAGGACATAGTTCAGTGGTAAAGCACCCATGGGTTCAAGGTTCAATCCCTAGCACCAAAAAATAAACAAACTTATTTTTTATTTGAGTTTTTTGGTCTATCATCTCATTTTATGTTGTTTGTTAAAGAAACCCATATCAGAAGTGGTTTTAATATTGTCTTTTAGAAGGTTATCATCATTAGAAAAAAGTTTAAAACTGAACTTCTAGGCACCTACCTGCTAAACTACCAAAGGTAAGCTTTCTGCGGCCCACTTTCTCAACGAGCCAGACTCCTACCAGTGTGAAAATGAAGTTTGTAAAAGCTGTAACTGAAGCAAGCCATATTGCAAGTCTATCATCTTCCACACCAGACATCTGTAGAATGGTTGCACTGTAGTACCTGAAAGGCAAAGAATGAATCAATTGCTGCTGTTGGTTATTCAAAGAAACATAGTTATTCAGACAGAAAAATATTTAGCCACCTCAAAAAAGAAAAAAAAAATCCTGGCTAATACAGCAACAACATTAAGTCATCAGGGGAATTCAGACTAGCTATTTAAAGGAGAACAATATGGAAACCGTGTTTAGATATATTTACTTTGTACTTGTATAATCAAAAAAAGACAACCAAGCAAATGAACAGAGGACTGAAAGCTTCCTAAGTGAAACACACCCCACCACTAGGGACAGTGGCAGCTGGTACTTTGACTAAAACTATCAAGGATAAGCTCCAAGTCTGTGGTATGAATCAGCAGTGGAATCATGTTCTTAAAAGAAGAAAATGACTCAAAGCATATAATAAGAAAATGTGATTTAATGGTAGAAATGAAACAAGTGAAGAATTTCTTCAAAGAAGACACAAGAAATAAGTATGTGTGAGGATACATCTCACACTATATAAGAAGATGAGAAACTACACTTGAGAATGGATTTGTGGTTCCTGGAAAGTGGAGTCTTTGGTGAAGTGAAGTCTCTAGCACATTCTTCATGACTTGTGCTAAAAGAGTTCACTGGAGACTAGTTCTTAAAAGACCATAATGCCTGTTTGTTGGTGCACAACAGAATATGTCTGGCACATTTAAGAATGACAGGTTTTTCACAGAACCTTTCTTTTCTGGTAGAAATATCAGTAGCTATAGAAGCTCATTATTTTGAGATGACCTGAAAATAAAGATGCTTCCAGTGATTCAGGATGAAATGTGATAGAATTCACATCCTAAACACACACTTGGAACCACGGGTTTTGTCTATCTTTTCAAGCCATTATAAAACAAGTTCACTTTACGCACACCTGACAGTCAATATCCAAGCAATATGTGAGATCAAGCTGGGTATTTCCATAGTTCCAAATCGGTAGCTTTCAGAATTTATCAATACCTTTCATAGTATTGATTGACTTCAAAAGCATAATTTATTTTAAATATGTTTAAGTCTCATTGATTCATCAATGGCTTCTGATTACTATTTTTTAAAAATAGTGATTAAGGTTATTATGTAAAATATTAACACCAACACAGAGGCTGTTTTGATGTTTTTAGTTTTGATACAATAAAATCATGAAATTCCAAGTATTGAGCTAAGGGAGACAAATGGGAGTGGTATCAAACTAAATTGTTTTCAGTTTTATTTAAAACGAAAAATTACACAAGTATAAAAAAGTCCTTTCCTGGTACTAATGTTTTAGAGGAAGAATGCAAAAAAATATTGTCCCGGGATTCAGAAACCTGAATCCTAATGGCATCTCTGTGGTGTGTTGTCCTGGTAATATGATCCTTCATTCACTGAACATTTATTGAGTGCCTCCTGTATAAGTTATGTGAGTTCTAAGATACCACAGATGCTATTAGATTCTGTTGCTACCCTCAAGAGACTCAGTTTAGAATTGGAGAATGAAATGGAAACAAATCTTTTTAATATCAGAAGATGTACAAATTACAGTGTGGCAGAGGACAGAAAAATTATTTTATTTGATAGGATGGTCCCTTGATTTTTTTTTTTTTTTTTAAGCTCTGAAAATTTCACATGGGTTGGCCAGCCCAGATGACAATCCAGGAAGGCAACATAGGTGAAGGTGGCAACCTATTTTAGAGACAGAAGTACAAACAAAATAGCATGCTGGGTTCATAAAGTCTATGCATTTTAACTTGCCTCAACATAAAGTACAAATCAAAGTAGAGGAGGAGGACATGAGGCCGTATCAGAAGCTTCTGTGGAAAGACTTTATTTTGTAGGCAACGGAAAAATCACAAAATGGACTTCAGCAAGAAATAACTGAAGTCTCTTCTGTGAAAAGAAGGTTCCCAATGAGAAAACCAAGTGGGTGGAGTGGAGGCAGACTGCACCAAGGGGATATAGTCTTGAAGCACATTTCAAGTCATTCCAGCAACAACAGGCAACTGCAGATTATCTGTCATGATGGACATGGTGCATCCATGAAAAGGCTGAGATGCAACCATAACCTGCAATAAATATTTCTTGGATGAACTACCCTGAGGTTTATCTTTATTTTCCTTTCTCTCACACATTGGTAAATGCATTTGGTTTTATTGGTATCATAACAAATCACCACAAGTTCTGTGGCTTAAAACACACAGATTTATTATCTTACAGTTCTATAGGTCAGAAATCTGAAGAGTCTCAGTGGGTGTTGAAAACCCAAGATGTCAGCAAGGCAGCATTCTTTTCTGGAGAAGTCAGGGGAAAGCTGTTTCCTTGGCTTCTTCCAGCTTTAGAGTTTTGCTATGTTCCAAGGCCCCTGGCCCATGTCCCACTCATGTGGCTTCACTCTGCCTTCCTCTGTTTCCCTTTTCTACATTTAAGGGCCCTGGTGATCACATTCAGATAATCCAGGGTAATCTCCCTAATTAAAGTAAACTGATGAACACATGCAATTCAGTCTGCAAACTTTACTTTCCCTGGGCCAAGTAATAGAACATATTCATAAGACATTCATTTAAATCTAGAGATTACATTACATCATTAAAGATGATTAAGATTACATCATTAAATCTAGAGATTCATTTAAATCATAAACATTCATTTAAATCTAGAGATTACACATCTTTTGGGGGGACATTATTCTGTCTATCACAGAAGAGGTGTTAGTAAACAATAAAATAAGCAAAGGCAATTAGAAAAAGAAGGTGGGTAATGAAAGATGAGGACAATGTAAAGGGCAATGGTTCCACAAAAATTCACGCAACAACTATATTCTCTTTCATAGGGCACGGATTGACACATCTAGGTCAGAATAATTCACAAACATTATTTTAAAAGTCAGGCCATAGAACTGCAGAAAGACATGTTTAACTTACATTTTAATATGTATAAAATTCAGTGTTTTCACAAGTGATGGAATCAGCCAAACTTTTAAGTCATAGACTACCACTATTTACTGTCTTCTACACCTTTATGTAGTGGTCTGAATTTAAGGAATGAGTATGCACTCAAAAGTTGCACAAAGCATAAGAGAAGCTTCTTCATACAAGAACAACAGGAACAACTGAACAAAGCTTTCCCTGTTAGACTCAAAGCAGGAATACCTCCTCTTTTCAAGGTCATTTCATAATATGGATCAGACACATTATCATATTCTTTAGAGATTCCAGGGAAACCTGTGGTCATCTCCAATGTACCACTTCTCCCCAAGCTGAAAGTCTTGAGGGCAGTGTGCTCAACCAGTTGAGGCTTAGGAGTAGAAAAGACATGCACTGCTATCTTAGAAATTATGAGATACCCAGCTTCCAGTCTTGAATTTTAAATCTAAGACATAATAGCTCTAGAAAATATGTAGGCTTTAATAATGACAACTCGTCTTCAAGATGACTTCTAACTACAAATGAAAGAGTTAACACAGGTACTTTATATGCCTAGTGAAACACATCTATTAAATTCCTGTTAAACATTTCTTAGGAATTTCTAATTTTTTTGGTTTTTTGAGGTCATCCTTTTCCACTATTGATAATATTACACAGCTTAACACCAAGAAGTAGGCACTCAGTAATTGCTGAATTTATTGGATTTGTCTGCCACAAAATGTCAAAAAGGAATTAGGAAGTTTTATAATAAAAAACTACCTGACAGACATGCTGTATTAAATATTGATCAGGAGGAGAGAGTAAAAGAGGAAGAAGATGATCACATGAAAACCTTAGCTGCATAACCACTACAAGAGAGCTTTAAAATTCTTGGCAGACAAGGCAAAATAGTAAATGACACTCTTAACAGTCTTACAAAATAAAAGACAAAACTTTACTGGCATAAAATTATAATAACTTTACTATCATTAATAAAAGGGATATGGAACATACTCATCCTGACAGTGAGAGTCAGTTAAGTAGGTCAAATTAATTGCTGAAATTGTCACAATTAGTTTGATTTATGTGGCATAAAGGTGTAATGTTTGAGTAGTATTCCAGAAACTTCCAGGTAGTCATGTACTAACCTTGCCTTACTCACCAGTTTTATGGGTCATGTTCATAGTAGGATATAGGCTAAGTTAAATGAGAAGACTAGAATATACAGAGTAGCTGAACAACCATAAGCCCTAGAAGATTTCCATTATCTAAGTTATATGTGTTTCTGGCTTTTTAATGAGCTCCTAGTATGATAAAACATATTTATACCATATGCCAAGGTAAACGGACTACAGTATTTAAAATGTAATCCTAATAAATTTTCTTTTAAGTGAAATATATTTTCCTGTTGAGATGATGTTTATATAGTCAAAAAATGTATAAATATGGAAAATACATGAACAGTTTTAAGAGAAAAATGTTTTAACCAATACACAAAAAAATCATTTAAAAATTGAAACTTTCAAACATATTTTCATGTATTTTGTATATAGAAAAACTACCTGGGATATTATTAAAGGCAAGATATGAAACAAAAAATAGAAGAATAGGAGAAATTAGGAGTACACATAGACATAAGTTTGAGTTAACATACTAGTGAACTCTTAAGCTATTCTTTTTTTTAATTTTAATTTTGTTTTTTAAAGAGACATATAATTGGATTTTCATGACATCATTGCTTACAATAAGGAAATATTGAAAACAGCTTACACGTTCATCAACTGGAAAACAGATCAATCAAGTAATCTTACATATACATGGGGTAATACTGTCTTGTCTCACTCTTCTATCTTTCCGTCCCCCACCTGTCTCATTTTCTTATGCTGTTCTTAAATCAATGATCCAAAAATCATAGTAATCCTCAGAATATAATTACTAATCTAACACTAATTACTAACATTTAATATATTACCAATAAAAAAAAACCTTCAAAATTTAAACGATTTTATTAGTACTGTAGGAAGAAAAAGGAAAAATAAAACGTATGCCAAAGTAATTTCTGAGGGAGTTCTATAGCTCCTTAACTTTCCCAACGTTACTCTACCCTCCACCCCAGAAACCAGTCTCCTTATTCTGGCTTTATCCTTCTGGAAACATCAGGAAAGACCACTCACTTGTCTCTTCCAGCACAACCAGATCATCAACCTTCCTTTAAGTATCACTAAGAATGACAGAAATTCTCTAATGTAAACTTCATCAGTTTTCTAAATAATCCTATTAATTCTGTCTATGAAATATACTTCCTTAGGCACTCAACATTTGGGACTTCACAACAGGCTCACATCTCCAATTTTGTGAGCTGTATGGATATCAAATTAGGGGCGACTATTGCCAAACCTGTTTATATCTGTTACTGCAATTATTTAATAAATAACAAATAAGTCAATAAATTGTGAATGGTAAAAGAGTTGTAATAAAAACAAAACCCTATTTTTTGGAAAGATTCAAGAAAGGTAACTTATTAAAACTATATAAGACAATCTTTGAAAATTGGAGATAAAATGTAAAAGTCTAGGAAATTTTGTCCTTTTCTTCTCAAAAGTTTTTGTAATGTAAAAAGACCCTCCCCCCCACCCTCAGAGTACAGCAGGTTGCAGGTGGGAGCTGGGTTTGCCTGCAGTCCCACCCTTGCCCCTGGCTACCTACCCAAGGTCCAATCTCATGGGGATCCCTCCCTGGCAGCTGGGCGCAGGACAGCCTGTGGGGAAAGCGAGGGGGATGACGGCTTCCCTGCCTCTTCCCTGTAGCTAGCCCGCCATTGGTCCGTTCATCGGCCAGTCATCACCAGCCATTGGCTGATCCCTAGTCCGCCAAAATTCAATTTTCAACAATTGGCCCTATCATCATTTTGCCCACAAAGTTCGAGATCTTAATAGAAGCTCCCAGGCCATGTTTCTTCCTTCTTTCTTTTTTCCCTTTTCTCTTCAGAGCAGACACTGTTCATATGCCTAATAAAATCTCTTGTGTGGGTTCCAGTGTCCTCAGGGGTTTTTCTGGGCACTTTTCACCCTTCAGTTATACTTTAGTTCCTGTTCTGTTTTAAAGAAACTAAAATTTGAAATTCATAGATGACAATATGGGTGTGGTTTATGTAAAAAAACAATGTGGAAGTTAAAAGAGTAAATATGATGAATTATTTTACAATGAAAACCTGTTATAGTTTAAACAAGAGGTGTCCACTAAAAGCTCATATGTGAGACAATACTCCTACATTCAGAGGTGAAATGGTTGAGTCAAGACAGTCTTAATCTAATTAGTATGTTAATCTACTTGAGTGGATTAACTCCTTTGTAACCATAAGCAGGCAGGGTGTGCCTGGGGGAGGTAGGTGATTGAGGGGTGTGCTTTTGGGTTTTACATTTTGTCCTTGTTGAGTGGAGTCTTCTCTCTCTCTCTGATTCCTGGTTGCCATGTCCTGAGCTGCTTTCCTCTGCCACACATTTTGGCCATGCTGTTCTTCCTCATTTCAGATATCAAGGAATGGAGTTGGCACTCTATATACGGTCTGAGACCTCTGAAAACATGAGCCCCAGATAATCTTTTTCTCCTCTAAAATTGTTCTTGTTAGGTCTTTTTGTCACAGAGGCTAACAAGCTGGCTAAAACAGTGTTTAAGGTACGTATTTCCTCTTAATTAAAAAAAGTGCTGACTTTAACATGTCAGATAAGAGGGCTTTCCCTTTTCTTCACCCTGTCTCAATTCCCTGCTTATTTTGAGTTTAAGACTTCCAGGTCACCTATTTTCACCTGGTTATTTACCTCCACACTCACCAGTTACACTCACTAATTTGACCCCATCATTCTCTCCTCCCAGCCCTCCCACACTCTTTGGGCCAGGTGAATCAAGTATGGAATTCGACACCACTTTCTTACCCAGATCCAGAGGCCAGGATGTTTCCCCTCACTTCCTCTATTCCTCTAAGCCTTAGTGGTGGAAAGGATGAAGAGGAAGAACAAAATGTCTACACCACCATACGCGTGTGCACAGACACACACACACACACACACACACACACACACAGAGACTGGGGATTGAAGGGGGGGGCTTTACTACTGAGCTACTTCCCTAGTCATTTTTATTTTTTATGTTGAGATAGGGTCTCACTAAATTGGCTGAGGCTGACCTCAAACTTGTGATACTCCTGCATCCCAATTTATTGGAATTACAGAAAACTACCACTGGGCCCAGCTTAATCCTCCTTATTTAGATATTTTCTGGTCAGTACCTGCCTCACATTTTTCTTCTTCACTTCTAGTCCTGTGTTATGATTCTTGGTGCCAGTAGTGTCAACATGGGTCACCCATATGACACCTGTACCTTAAGTTCTCCCCTTCCTCAAGTGTCCTAGTCTGGCCAACACAGCCCACCCTCTCAGCTCCCCCATTCACACAATTCTTGAGTCTTGCAGACTTTAATCCAGAGTCTCACCTATTTTCAGCCATCCATCATCACTTATTCCTGCCCCATTCCCGGTACTATAAGAGTCTTAAGGGGTTTACGTTTCCCAAAACAGATGCTCTCAGATATTCATGGGCTACAAAATGACCTGGAGATCTGATTAAAATGCACGGATTTCCAGGCACCATCTCCAGAATTTTTCATTCAATAGGTCTAGGACTAAGAATTTGCACTTCCAGCAAGTTTCCAGTTGATGCTGATGTTGCATTGAAAACAACTTCCCTAGACCATTATTATAATCACTTTATCCCATCATTCTTAAATTCTCTGGCCTGCTATGTTTTCTTTTGTCATACTTATAAACTGCGATGACCATTAATACCCAGTTATTCTTCTATTCTGCCTTTACACCTCTCAGCTGGAAGGATCTAGAGAAAAACACAGTGTAACAAACTATATTCACTTGAAATTCCCTAAGATGCCCATTTCCTAACTCTCAAATGGACGATTTTTATAGCATCAGCCTGGAGGAGGGGCTCTTGCCTCTCTCTCAGGAAGTGTGAGCAATTTGAGGGGCATACCTTTGACTTGCCACCACCAAATCTACCACACTACCTGACCCATTCTGCATCAATTCACGAATACCAGTAAGCATTCAGATACAGTCCTTCTAAATTTCTTCTTTAATATCTGCTGCTGAAATTACTCATCTCCTTTATATTCCTCTAGCAATTTATCTGTACCTCACTTACAACATATACCATTTCCTCTGACATTAGAGTTACTTCAAGAAATGTGTTTCTTCTAGAAAACTGCAAACTCAAAAAATTTTTTTTTATGTGTGGTTAATCTTTGCAACTGCCAAGCAGGCTATTACTACATTTTTAGACACTTACTAATGTGTATTTAAATAAATAAATGGGATATGCAAGCCTATGACTATGTTTTTAGACACTAATGTTTAAATAAATGAATATGACCCTTCTACCTCTTTTTGACCTTGTATATACCTTGATTGAAATAAAATTCATATATGAAAGCTTTACCTTTCAAGGTATATAATTAAGATACAATTGGGGCTGGAGTTGTAGCTCAGTGGTAGAGCACTTGCCTGGCATGTGTGAGGCACTCGGTTCAATTCTCAGCACTGCATATAAAGAAATAAATAAAATAAATGTGCATATAAAGAAATGAATAAAATAAAGGTCCATCAACAACTAAAAAAAATTCAAAAATAAAAGATATCTTAAAGATATAATTAAGTGAATTTTCGTCGGGACGATTTTTAAACTTCTTAAGTAATTATAATAATTAATGTTCAAAATAAAGTATTCAAATAATCCAGAGGGTTTAGGGAAAAAAAATTTCCTTGGAGTGGGATGAGGAGCAAGGGTAGAGGGTTATGTCCTGAGTGCTTCAACACACTCTCCACTTGCATCCCCATCCCATTCAGCTATACTTCTTCCTACCTTGCTACCAGCAAACTTGAGTTCCCAGGTACCCTGATGACTGGAGAACCCACTTTAAAATGACCCCATATCAAAGGAGGCTGAGGCAGGAGGATCTCAAGTTTGGGGCCTCTGCAACTCAGTGAGAATCTGTTTTGAAATACAAAATAAAGTTAGGAGTTGTAGCTCAGTGCTAGAGCACTCTTGGGTTCAATCCCCAGTAACATACATACCCACACATGCCCACAAACACATACTACCTATGGCTTGTTTACTTTTTACACTGACACAAATTCCTCTTCCCATCATTTGTTATCTATTTAAGTTTCAAGTTGTGCCATCTAACACCTCATTAAAGTAAAGGTGACAGTCTATTTAAAATTCTTCTCAGGAGGTTTAAGAGCCTGAGTGTAAAGGAAAAAAAAAAAAGGGCAGGTCATGGCATTTGCTTCAGGAAGAACACTGCTCTCAGGACTGACTATCAAAGGGAATAAAATGGCATTTTATTTTAAGCTCTAATGGCCTTGAACATTTGTGAGTGAAAAAGTTTGCAAGAATTTTTTATTCTATATAAAAACATTTTAGAGCATGGTCCCAAAGAATGTGATTATGCAAAGATATGTACTTTTATGCACATTATTTATAACTATCTCTGTGGAATCAAACTGGGAAAATAGAACAGGAGCATACAAAATGAAGCAAGAAAAAAGGCAAGATACAAAAGTATGCTGAGGGTAGAATCTCACATATTAAAGGCAAAATAAATAAACCAAAATATTAGATAGATTATCTCAAGATGGTGACTTTTCATCTTTATGCTTATGTTTTTCATCTTCGTTTTTATTTCTTAAAATTTTTATTTATTTATTTATTTATTATTTTTACAGACTACATTTTGATTCATTGTGCACAATGGGGTACAACTTTTCGTTTTCATGGTTGAGCACGACATAGATTCATACCATTCATATAATCATACTTGTACCTAGGGTAATGATGTCTGTCTCATTCCACCATTTTTCATACCCCTGCCCCCTTCTCCCTCTCATTTCCCTCTACATAATCTAAGTTACTCCCCCACAACCAGATTATATACCATCATCCACTTATCAGGGAAAACATTTGGCCTTTGGTTTTTTGGGATTGGCTTATTTCACTTAGCATGATACTCTCCAATTCCATCCACTTATCTGCAAATGCCATAATATTACTCCAATTAGAATGGCTGTTATCAAGAACACAAGCAATAATAGATGTTGGCGAAGATGTGGGGGAAAAGGCACACTTTTACATTGCTGATGGAGTTGCAAATTGGTGCAGCCACTCTGGAAAGCAGTGAGGAGATTCCTCAGAAAACTTGGAATGGACCGACCTTTTGACCCAGTTATCCCACTCCTTGGTTTCAATTTTTTTTTGTGTGTTAAAAATTTGTGTAATTACAATATGTTATACATTGTATTCAGGTACCGTTAGCCTTTAACTCAGTGAACTAAATCTAATATTTCTTTAAGTAAAGAAAACATGAAATAAACATTAGGAACTTACACCATATGTTTTGTCTTCAGAGAGACTTTTTTTTCTTTGCCAAACTCAGTATCTTCTTACATAGAAAAAAACCATGTCCTTTACCTCCTGGAGCTGACATACTACAAACAAGACATGGTAATAATCCTGTCTTAACTACTCAATTCAACAAATATTTAGACATGGTGATGGCAACAGATTTTTAAACAGAAATAAGTACATAATGGCTAAACATCTCAATCAGTATCAACTAAAATACATTTATTCAGGGACTACTAAGCATCAGACACAGTGGAAGGGAAAAAAAAGATGGGCAAAAGATGGTATTATGGTTTAGATGAGAGGTGTCCCCTAAAAGCTCATGTGTGAGACAATGCAAGTATGTTCACAGGTGAAATAATTAGATTATGAGAGCCTTCACCTAATCAGTGAATTAGCACACTGATAATGGATTAACAGGGTGGTGACTGTAGGCAGGCAGGGTGTGGCTGTAGGCAGGTAGGGTGTGGCTGGAGGAGGAAGGTCACTGTGGGCCTGCCTTTGTGGTTTATATTTTGTCCCTGGTGAGCAGATCTCTCTCTGCTTCCTGGTTGCCCTGTCCTGAGCTGCTTTCCTCTGTCATGCCCTTCTGCCAGGATGTTCTGCATCACCTCGGGCCCAGAGCTATGGGGTTGACCACCCACGGACAGAATGAACCTCTGAAACCATGAACCAAAATAAAATTTTCCTCCTTTATGTTGTGCTTGTCACGTCGTTTGGTCACAGTGATGCAAAGCTGAATAAAACATGGAGATTGTTGGGGAAAGGCAGGACCTTGCATTCCACTGAGATTTCAATTAACCATATGATTGTTGACCATATTCATATTCTGAAAATCGACAAAGAGGCAAAGAAATCAGGATGCTAGTCACCATCTGGTTTAGTTGGGGAGAGCATTTAAGCTCAAAAATGATACACAGGAGAATGGGAAAGAAACTAAGAGATGTAAGTCACAATCTGGATGATAAATGCCTATTTGATTTACTAACTAGAAAAACTATAGAGGCAGACATGGGCAGTAGAGCCAGCAAGGAAATTCTTGGTTCTGATTTCATAGCAGATGACAATTACCTGAATGGGGACTGTGTTAAAGAAGTACCTTTAACACAGGGGATCTGGGATAAAATGGAAGACGAGCTCTACCAATGGAGTTCATGGAGCAGAAAAACTGAGTGGGGTAGCATGCACCCCTGAGGAACAGGATGCTATAAAATCATTAGGCCTGCTTGGTTCACAAAGATTTTTTTTAATGTACTTTTAAAGATTTTTTAGAATAATACCCCTAACTTGAAATTATCTAATGTTTACTCTCTGATCCTGATGAAGAGGGGGCTTAGAAAAAAGAAATGAGAAGTGGAGGAGAGTGCATGACTATGATCAAATACTAAAAGAAGTGCTACGGCAGTTCCTGTAAGCAAATACTCTACATTTGGCACATTTTTTCCCTCTCTTCTTCTGCAAAGTGGTTTAACTATCCCAAGTATCAAAATCTATACCTATGAGTTTAGATTATTAGAATCAACTTTCTATGAAAAGAATTACACAAATATTATACCACCACCTCCAAAGCACCCAGAGAGAAATCCTTCCTGGTAGTATAGGAGAATTTGTATGTTCAGTGGGACAAGTGATTCGTCCCTAAATCATGGAACAAAACATGTCTTCCTTTTTGTGCTGGCTGCTAAAATGTTTAGAGCGACATGAATCTCAGACTTCAGTATGAAGAATCATCATCTGCAGATTGTTCTAAATGCAAAATTAAGTTGACCATCCTCTTTGTCCATCTGTACCCTCCCACCCAGGATTGTTATTCATTTTAAAGGAATTTGGTGATTCCAAGACCACTCTGAAAAGGACAGGCTATGTGATCCTGCTTGTACAGCCACTACTCTATAGCAAGTTTCTTGGGCAGAAACCATATTCTTCTGCTTTGACCTATTTCCTAGGTCACCAATTTCAAAGTTTATTATACCACCTATTGCCCCTCTGTATATTTAACTACACCCTCTCAAACTCTGATAAAAAGAAGGGGCAAAGTGAATAAAGACTTTTAAATTAATAATGGATAAATCTTATTTTTCCTCTTCCAAGTATCATAGAAAGAAAGCTGATCAATTTTCTTTTTTAATAGAAGAGGAACTAGTTGAGCTGTAACAGCCCTGAGGAAAGAAACTGCAACGAGAGGCCTGACATACCAATGTATTATTAAATAGTAAATTAAGCTGCTAGCTTGATGTAGGCACATTTACAGCATTGTGCCTTTTGATGTTCAAACGGAAAGCCGGAGAATTGTACTTGGTTCATTTCTAGTGCACACGTGCACAACCAGGACCTGCTTATTAGCACAACTGAAGGATCTTTCACATATGGCAGAAAAAAAATGCTCATGTTTACAGACGAAAAAATGACCTGAAGGAGAGAAGCATACATTTATTGAGGGAGTACTGCATGAAGGACATTCATTTTAATTCTTAGATACCACAGTGAAGCATTGAATCATCTAGCTAATTCTGAAAAAAAAAGAAGGAAAATTAGGCAAATATTTTTGAATCAAACATTTTTATATGTTCAAATTAACTGTATTGTCTTAACTCTCTACTTCTCTTTGTGTGTGTAAAATCAATTTCAGAAATGCCCTTTTCATTCCTGTTTCTTATGATGAAAATATAAAGCTACTTCATTAGAAAATATGGACTAGAAAAACATGAATGATGACTGAGCATTTTTTTAGTCCATAAGACTCAATTTCAGGGTTAGGATTAAGGGAAGAAATCATTCCCTGATAAAAGAGGAAATGGAGAAATAACATCTATTGGCACTTATTAAACATCAAGTGGTGTCCAGACGTGCTTTGCATATATGTCATTCAATCATTGCAAACACCTTATGGGATGCAAACTCGCCAAGAGACAAGAGTGAGCATTTTAGGGTGCAACTAATTCCCCAATGTAGGCTCTAGATTCCATTCTCATAAGAACATAGGATTCCTAAGAGACTGTGAGGAGTTCCTATTCACTCTACAAACAGGGCAAAACATAAAGCCTCACTCATATTTACTACTTTACATTTTTTAAAATAAAAATGTTTTCATTTCTATAAATGAAATTTAGCACTTCTGCTAAGGAAGTTGTCACTGATAGTGAATTTCATAAAACAATACAACCATGAAAGCAATTAGCTAGAAAGAGACCCCCAGAGATGGGCAGATAGCAGGAAGTCTCTTAAAGGGGCACCCCTCAAGTACACTGCCCCTCAAGGGGGATATATAGCACCAGCCTTGGCCAGTCTCAGAGGCCCAGACAACTACACTCTCCTCTCCACTGAGAGCTCTAGCAGCAGTGAAAATTCACTGAAGGAGCAGGCTTATCAGGAGAATATAAACAACAAAGAGTCCTTTTACAAATGACTTGAGAAAATATCTGCTCTCTCTGTAATATGGCAATCAAGAAAATATTAGATATTGAGCAGGAGTTTTTCTTAAGTACCAGAGGGCAGCTTCCTTTTCCATCTAGATGGTTCTATTCCAATGACTACTGTGGAAACCTGTGTTAGTTATTTTAACTCCATGGAAAAGTAACCAGTCTGTTGTGAAGGCCATTGTTATAGTTTACCTAAATACTTATTTACAAAAAGTTTCTAGATTTTCTTTCTTCTTGGCAATAAAGGTGTAGAAGTAACAGTATCTTCTGTGTTGGGAGCAAAGAAACATGTTTACCCTTGTCGCCTCATGAGTAGACAGGAACAAAAGAATATGGGAGGCCTTTAGAAGGGAGAAAAGGTAAGGAAATGGATTCTTACCTAGAATCTCCACACTCAGTTACACCCCTGCCAACTCTTGTTTACAGTCCACTGAGACCTCTACCAAATTTCTGACACACAGGACTGTAAGATAATAAATCTATGAATTTTTTTAGCCACTAAATTTGCTGTGTTTTGCAGCAACGACAGAAAACTAATACATACACTGATATCATGAATTATGGGACTAGTTAACCAAATTAAATCCTAGTCATACAAAATAATTCTATATGGATATTAAAGACATGTTTCAAGATAATAAATAGGTAATAACATGAAAAATAGTATCACATAATATTAAGTAAAACATTTATAAAATGGAATATAGTATATGATTTTAATTTTATAAGTTTAAGTATATACGTACAATTAAGAGTAAAACGTTATCATCTTTGGGAGGCGGGATTAGAGTAACTTTAATTTCTTCATTCTTTTTAAAGTTTCAACAACATTGGAAATTTCTGAGAATCTCTCAAAGGTTCCAAGGTAGTTTTCAGGGGTTTTTGGTGTAATTGTAGAATGTTCATAAGATGCTAGTCCTCTGGGAAACCTTTACAACTATTCCCCATCCCCCACCATTTTCAGTCAGGCTGCTGAACTCCTTGCTGTACAAGGTGGTGACCATTATTGCAACATCTCTGCTTTGCTCCTCTGACTCCTCTGCTGAACTCTCAACCACATGTGTGGGGGCCTCCCCTTCACTTTTCAGTCCATCTGCCCATGCTTTCACAAAAGGAATAAAACTACTTTTCAGTTCCTGGTTCATAAGTAAGAGCACAAATAGTTCAGGCCAAAGAAGACATAAGTCTGCGACGTATCTTAAGAAAGCATATGAGCGTCTCCAATTTGTTACTCAACTCCACTGTTTCTTCAGCTAATAAACGGTAGGAGTCCTGAAAATACATTGCTTCAAGAGCTCTATAATGAAGACTAAGGCAGGAACTTGGAATTAATGAATATCCTTTTCTGCAGGCCTATTACTCTTGATAATCTTTAAGGTAAGTACAATTATTGCAATTTTACATATTAGAAACCTGGAGGCTAACTTGAGGTTAGTTTTAGGCTCAGATCAGGGCTCATTCTGTAAATCATATCACTGCTAAAAATCTATCAGGGCACAACATTTATACAGCTTTTCCAGACTTTCAGATACCATTTCTCTTCTTTGCTATGAAATTATGGTTTTTTAAAGTGGTTGGATCACAATTATTAGTTGTCTATGGTTCTTTTTTTTTTTGTCTTTTAAAAAATATTTATAGATACCATATGAGGAGAATAATCCTATGCTGGGAAGTAACATTTATGGGAATAATGAATATGGTTAGTTAGTGGCTGAATCAAATTTGTGAATGCATACATTAATTCTACTTTAATGATATGAGGAGATCTATCAGATTTATCTAGTCTCAAAAATTTGAAACTCATCTAAGAGCAGGCGCTCTATTGTGGTCTACATTTCCACCAGCCACATTCAGTCTTTGAGAACAGGAAATGTGCATTATGTACTGAGGAAGGAAAACTTTAACTTATTAATTACTATTAATTTTTATTAAAATAGACACATGTGGCCAATGGAACAGTTAGAGAATTTTTAATTAATTGATCAAGTATAATATTTTCATTGTAGGGAACTTAGAAACTACAAAATATTATTAAAAATCACTCTTCTTTTACCTATTATCGTTTACATGTATTATTATTTACACTAAGGTAAATAACAAGCATTATTATTTACATTTTTTCATATTCTTCTAGAATTTATGTAATGAATATATTTATAAACCAAAATATATAATGCTTATTTAAACTATGCACATAAATGCTGTATATGACAAATTTTATGTAGATGTACTAAATTCAAGAACTTTAATTTATTCTACAATAATACATGTAAGTTTATTATATGCCTGGCACAGAATAAACACTTGACATTGGCTGTAATTTATCATAGCAATTATTATTAATGATTAGCACACTATTATATTGAGGAGGCATGATTAACTTTAATAATCCATCATTATTGAGAACATAGATACTGGTTTTTATTCTTATATAAAGTCCTGCAGTGAACAAATCTGTACACTTTTTCTATTTTTAGGAATATTCCATGAGAACAAGTTTCTAGAAGTGGATATGATGTGTGGGTCAAATGTTTCATTTTAAGATTGTAGACACCTATTATCAAATTACTACACAGAAAAGAAACAATGAGCCGGGTGTGGTGGTGCATGCCTGTAATCCAAGTACTTGGGAGGCTGAGGCAGGAGGATCACGAGTTCAAAGCCAGCCTCAGCAACTTAGGGAGGCGCTAAGCAACTCAGTGAGACCCTGTCTCTAAATAAAATACAAAATAGGGCTGGGGATGTGGCTCAGTGGTGGAGTGCCCCTGGGTTCAATCCCTAGTACCAAAAGAAAAAAAAAAAGAAAAGAAAAGAAAAGAACCAATGAAAACTTGAAACTCCAATGAAAATATTAGACAAGACCTTACAAACTTGTTTGTCCAAATCTTTAGGAAGAAGAGATGATGGTAATGGATATAATACAGTGGCGATGTTTAGGTTCTAAAGATCTCATAATTACATTAGAAAACTCTCTGCTTTACCACAATAATAATAAATAGCATTTGCACATTCATTTGGAGACTGACATACCACATTCTGCAGCTCAATAGCTCCACAGTTGTCAGCACCCCGCCCCCACACTGACCCCCCATCACTGAACAGATCACTATTTCTTCAGCTAAGTGCCAGATAAAACAGCTGGCTTGTTTTTAGAACTATTTTATCTGTAATCTTTAAATTGAGGATTCACTCTCAAATCAGCATGATACTCAAACTATGAGACACATACAGAGAATTGAGACCTCATGAGAAAATCGCAGATTCTAATTTCCCATTTCACTGCTCAATCTGGGGCATATGTTCGTGGAATGGAACCAGAGTCAACCCACACTGTTTACATCTCTCATGGTTACTCTCTCAGCATGAAAGAATTAAATGTGCAAATGGGATGACATTACACATTCAGGATATTTAAACAGGATATTGAACATGTTCTTTATCTTTGTGTATAAAATGAAAAGATGAAAGAAAGAAAATGGGAAGGAGATAAGTAAAAGGAATATAGAGTGGAAAAATGTGTGCATGCACCAGAAAGTACCATTTTTAAACTTGGAAATGTGTCCTCTTCTCTTCCTACTGGTATACAGTGTCATTTCAAGGTGCTGCTTATATTGCTTACAATAAATTAAATAGCGGTTTACCTCTGGTGGTATACAATATAGAAGATCTCATGTTTTTAAGCTCTACCAGGTTACTTAAAATAAAATCACAAATCACAGGGAATATTTTTTTCCTCAGCAAAATGAAATCTAGAAAAAATGTGTTTCACATAGATTTAACACTTTAGAGGTAGAGATCAGCATGAACCTTTTTTGAAATGAGCAATCTTCATGTACCTTTATAGACTAATAGAAAGAAAAAAGATATAATGGAATTGAAATAATTTTATATGTATTCAGTTCATGGTTTTAGAGATCTATGAATGAGGTGAACTTCACTTGGTTTCTTGTTCAAACTCAAAGAAACAAGCAATTGGGAAATAAATATGAGGTCAATGCCTAATGGATTCTGCATCCTATTCCCTCCTGAGTTGCATATGAAAGGTTGACTATTTCTAGGAAACCATTGTTCATAAAAAGCTCATTTCCTTTCTTCAAAGTGATGGAAAGTTAAATTACTGTGCTTAGAAGATGAATAATTAGGGAAAGAGACAAAATCAAAAAGGCAATAGGAATAAAGTAACAATCTGAGTCCAATTAGCAAATTGCTTTTTGTGTAATGGGGATTGAACCCAGGATGCTTAACTTGTAAGTCACATCCCCAGTCCCTTAAAAAAAATTATTTTTGAGACAAGGTCACTAAGTTACTTAGGGCCTCCCTAATGCCTCAGCCTCCTGAGTCACTGGAATTATAGGTATGCACAACCATGCCCAATTAGCAAATTTAGATGGAAAAATAAGGCTAAAATCGAAATTGATCTGATAGGTAAAGTTCCAGTTACTCACAGAAAGTATGAAAAATATTCTGGACTGGAATATGGCATCTATTCCACTAATTTACATATAGGACTTAGGAATACAAATGGAGGGTTTCAGAAGTGGGTATTAATCGATGTACTCTTTCATCACAATACTGCACCAAACACACAAGCTCCTTTAGGGTGAACTTTCCCAAAAGGCACACAAACATAGTTAAAAAATTTCTCAGCTGGACCAGTGATTCTTAAGTGGCAGAGGTAATAGGGAGAGTAATTTGCTGTGATTTTGGTCTCCCAGGATCTCTTCATTTCACTTTTGGAAAATATCACTCTTGGTCCTGTTTTGAGGGGATAGGCAGGATACAGGAAGCTCATGTCAAGATCCTGGGAGACCTCCATATGTGATTCAGCATGGACACATGGCAAAAAACATGAGCTTGGAACCTGCACTTTCTGAAGCGAAGTCCAGAAATGAGGCATTATTTGAACTGTGCATGAAACTGACACAAACTACTCCAAGACTGCTCATTTATGAGAATCAATACATTCCCATTTAGCTTAAGTATTCTCATCACTCAAAACTAGTGTGTAGGAAGGGAGGGCAAGTTGTCAAACTGGACCAATCTCTCCAGGAGTCTCATATCTAGACTATAGAATAACAGACAAGATGCAGCTATCCATCAGATTTCCTGATTCTACCTATCAGTTTAAAAAAACAACAACAACCCACATTTGGCTTCTGTTGGGCATCACAAAGGCCACTTCCTGTCTCACTGATTCACTAGAAGGATTCGATAAAAGCGATAAATTGTTATATACATGACTGTGATTGCAGTAAAAGGCTAACAGAGTGGAGAAAAAAGGCCCATACGCTGAAAGCTGGAGGAAAGCAGCCCAAGGATCTAAGGGTTTTCTAATATTGGGTTACACAAAGGACACAATTTCTTCAGCAGCAAGTTATGCCAACACCTGTGAAACGTTGCCTGCTAGGGAAGTTCATTAAAGATTCAGTGCCTGGGAGTCTTGTTGGGATCTAGTCATCAGAGGCACTGTCTGCCTAGTAGGTACCCGCATTCCAGACTCCCAGGAAAGTGGATATTCCATACAAACTGCTCTGTTCATGCACTTTAGGTACAGTGAGCATCTCTCAGTTCTTCAGTGTTTATCATTCAAGTTCCTCAACACCAGCCAAAGGCACCCTCACAAGCAGACATTCATCAGGGTAGTGGTCGCAGGTTTGCTGTGTTAATTTTTTCTGCACACTGCCCTTCTTTTGGGATTCATCAAGACTTCAAGTCCACATGCCACTGCCTTCTTGTCTGCTGAACTGGATGTCCTCTCAGATACTGTAGAGGCAATGTATGTCCATCTTCCCTCTTCTGATGGATGGACAGACCTCCTTTCAGGCTCCAGTCCTTCCTTACATGCCCTGCTTTGCTGTAGCCTAGTAAACTAGACTGCAAGTTGCAGGAGAATAGGACATCTGTTCTGTTAATTTTGGTATCCAGACTTTACACAGCACACCTACTTCTTAAATACGTATTTGTTGAATGAATGTCCATATCCTAAGATATAAATTTGTCATGCCCTAAATGGAAAACTCTTCCCCATTTCCTTTCCATTGTGTAGTAGCTCCTTTGAACATGAATGTGTGAACTTTTAACACAGACACATAGGCTAACTAACTAAACTGTCATCTTGGAATGGCTGATTTAGCTGCGTGGAGCTAAAACCAGTTTCCTGCTTCAATTATAACTCACTAAATTAACCTGAAGAATATAATTATGCCCACAGAATACAATTTATGTCCATATGAATAATTTTAAAATCTGAATTTTGAAATCAGAGTGATTTCCTGGTCATATTAGGAATAAGGTTAGGTCAGAAAAATATTTTTTTATAATACTCTAACACTCTAGTGAAGGGAAGTGATGGGCATTCTGGGGGCTACAAAACCTATCTAAAAAGTACTCTGCATTCAGTGTCTGTATCTTGCCACTCTGGCTGCTCTCCACAGATCCCAGATGTAATCTGCTCATAAGCAGCCTGTAATACTGCTCATCCAAGTTGCACAGTGTGCTGTGAGCCTGGCAGCCTCCCTCTGTGGGAAGCATGGCTGCAGATGACTAGCTGAAAATAAAACTAAACTCCAGGCTGAATGTATCATCATGATTTTAATTAAGTTTCTAGAAGAGTTGCTTCATTTGGTGGTATTTTTCCCCCCTCTTCTCATTTACAAATATGGTTAAAGAATACTATAAGTAAATTAGGCATCTTGACTCAAAGTACAGTAAATGTCTATGAGTAAATTTTCTTCAGTATTAGTCTTACAAATGTTGCTGGTTTTAATGAAGGATGCTATCCTTTAAGACAGCTAAGGTCTATATATATTAATATTCTAAAAAATACTGCACATGTTAGAGATAGGGAACTCTCATGAAGCAACCATGTATATCTTTTTAACCTAAAGAAACAAGTTGACTACATATTCAAGCAGCTATTTATATGGTATTAGGTCTTTAGTAAAAACCCAGAAAAAAATTTCCACCACTTGCATAAGTAACTCATCCTATTCTGTCTCATAAATGAGTTTTCTTTGAAATTTTTAATCAATATCTCTTTGGCTTTAATGAATAAAATGTCCATTAGGGCGAACCATGTTTGTGACAAACACTATACTCATAATTTTACTTCTCAAATGAAATCAAACAGTAACAGATTATATTCTGCAAAGCACCCTAAATTCTAAAAATACTACAATTTTATCACTACAAACTTTCTCATGACAAAAATTCACCTACGTTAGATAAACTCTAATTCTTCCATATAAGAACTGTTATTTGTTTTCAACAGAGACCATCTCAGTACAGTTCACCACTGACTTCATATTTTCAATCCTCAATCCCTCAAATCAGTAACTCCAAAGCTCATTACCTATCTTGAGAAAGAAAATGAGGCTCTGAGCAATTAGTATCAGATAAGTCTCTGAGTAACTGGGCAAGCTTGGCAACTGAATTTCATCAGGTAGAAGTCACTATCCTACTGATGTTGCTTTTGGGGATTACCTTTATGTGTACATTATATGCACACATGCACACAACACACATTAGTTAGGTTAAGTTGCCAGATAACTTTCCCCAAGGTTTAATCTGCACTGAAAGAAATAGTTTCATCTCGTCAGTTTCTATGATAGTTAACCTATTTTTCTGTCCTGCTGGGCCTAGTCTGTTCTTTGTTGCTGGGCAACCAGAAGGATGAGGATGGGTGGAGGCAGAAAATCTCAGCTGCACTATTTGGTCTAAGTAAAGATTAAACCAATCACTAAATTTGGTTAAAAAAAAAATGAAAGTTGCTTAAAAATGTAGGGGACTCAAAAGTCTATGATTATTCTGCACTAATGGTTGATAAAGTGGAAATAGATTAATATTTTCCCCCTTAAAGTATGAAAATAGGCAAATCAGTTATGAGGGACAACAAAGGAGATAAGATAAATTTCTGCTGCACTGTCCATTAGAAAGTGAGATATATATTTACTTGATTGCTTTTACTCACAGAAAAATCAGTTGCTTTGATTTTTGTCTCATATTTCTTGTATATAACAAGGTATTTTTTAGAAGAGTCCAAGCAAATGAACCCACAACTCAAGTTTACAAATATGTTTGCCTATGTTTTTATAATTAAAAATGCTTAATTATAGTTATTACATTTTCATAATCTTTGGAAGTTTCTTGGTATTGCAAATAATATACAAACCTTCAAATAAGAAAGCCATTCTATTATTGGCTCTAACAAGGAGGAGTATGTACTTGGTCTTTCAAATATTTACAAATTCATAAAAATCCATCAAGATGTAAAATTATGAAACAACATATGTATATTATTTATGGAAGTACTGGGCAAATTCAAATAATTTATGCTGATTTTACTTATTTTTCTCAACTGAGAAAAAGAAAACATCTGCTCATTGAATTTATCAGCTAATTTCTAATTTATAAGATTCCCAGTATCCATCTGTGTGCACTCACAATGCACTGTGCCATAGAAATGTGTGAGTTAGAAGCCCAGGTATCCCATAATGACCTACAAAAGCCATAATGAGCTTGACATTTACTACTGATACAGAACCTGGCAATAATGTACAGTGAGATTTTAATGGAAAAGTGTTTTCAGTGATAATCCAATTTTAAGTGCTAAGATTATAAAACTTCTCTCCATTACCTTGGAAATAGACATGCCACTAACCACTCTCCTGCAGAAGCCTTGTGACCTATAAGATAGAAAGCTCCAAAGGCCTATGAAGTTTATGAACGGGACATTTGTCCTGGGTTCATTTCTCTTTGACATGTCATTGGAATTAACCTAAATGAGTCTTTTTCCTACACTTGTCTGTTTCATCTCAGTATTCTTTACTTTTCTATATACTAGAAAGCAAATCTCAGAGACTATGCTCCTAAGTCCCCATTCCCTTTTCCTGCTCATCCACTTCCATAATTGTTTTGGTATACTGAAACTATAATGGGAGGTCACGTGGTAACCATTTGGGGAGGGAGTATGTTGCAAAATTCATTACCATTTTGGGACTAGAAAAACCATGTGGACCAACTACTGCAGGGACTGGAGATACAGGTAACACTCTCGTCTTAAACTTCACTTCTTCCTTTCTTCTGCCAACAATGAGGAGAAAGCTAAAGTTGCACATGATGGTATAGAATCTTACAATGGAACTATGGATACAAAAAAACCCCACATTGGTTAACAACATTAATTGTGAGAAGGACAAAACATAACGAAATGGGAATGTTCTTGCTAGGCAATGGTGGTGCACACCTGGAATCCTAGTTACTATGGAGGCTGAGGCAGGAGGATCACAAGTTAGAGACCTGCCTGGGCAACTTAATGAGACCCTGTCACAAAATGAAAAAGGGCTAGGTATGGAGTTCAGTGATAAGGTACTCCTGAGTTCAGTTCTCAGACAGAAAAAGAGAGTCATGGGGAAAAAAGAAGGGAAAGAAATGAGAATGTTCCCTTGTTGTTAGTTATTCCATTACTCTCTAGTGATTTTAACAGCAAAAACCTGCAAAGAACCACAGTGTCATGAGCTTACTGTGGGGTGAGGAGTAAGGGAGAAATTGCTTATGGCCACATTCTCTTAGCTAAAACCAAGGAGGAAGAGAATCCTGGAGCTGGAGCAACACATTGTGTTACAGGGGAAAGAAGGCTGGAGGAAAGAAGGTGGAGGGAAAGGGGAGGTGGCCAGGAGATGATTGAGGATATCTATGGGGGATGGAGGCAAGATAAAGGTCAAGCAGCAGCAATCGGAGATAAAAAAGCCCTGGGATCATGGGGTCAGTATGAACTTTAGGAGAGTGAAGAAGGGATTCACTACCAACCAATATCCAGATCCACACTTCTCCTTCCACCACAACCACCGTAAGGCCTGAGCCATAGCACAAAGACAAAAGCCAGGTCTGGTACATACACACCCATTCTGCTGAAAGGCATGAGGAAGACAGAAGACAATTCTACAGGTGCAATTCAGAATACATATGTAGCTGGTAAAATGGCCAGAACAGTTATTTATCTGTGAGGGATACAAACAAGTCAGACATGGGCTGTATCAAGAGGAGATTTGAAAATTAATAAGTAGGAAGACTTTTTAGAAATTGATTATATTAAAAAGGAGTAACTCATGGGGGCAGAGGCAAGGTGTGCTTACAAGGTATGCAGTGTTACACACATATTTTCCATTACTGGAAATCCCCAGGATAGAGATTACTAAGATGAAGAAAATTAGTATTTTATCCTCCTCAGTTTTCAAGTAAAGATTAAAGGATTATACTAAAAGCTCACATACACTGCTGTATATTTCTTACTCATCTAAATTCTTTTGTAAGTTATTTCTTATTTCTGTATTGTTTTAAATAAGCTTGTCTCTTCTGAAATCAGCTTTAAAGATTGAAAAGGATAGCATTTACAAATCTGCCTAACAATAAAATGCAAACAGCTTTTACTTTCAATAATATTGTTTTAAAAAAAGAAAGCCTCTCAAATTTTCTAGATTTGGTGCTCTTTGTTTTGCTTACCATCTCTATTTCAGAAGAATATGTTCATCTTTAATTTACTGCTGCAATATTTCTGGATCCTCATTACATACATACCAACCATATAAAGAGGTCCAAAAGTTATAAGCAAACAACTCAAAACACAATGCTGATTTTATGAATAAATGCAAGTTTTTAAGCAGAAATGAAGAATTTGAATACACAGAAAGGTGAATTTGAAGCAGCTTTGACTGTGAGGTCATGGTGATCAAAGAGCCCTGATCTTGAATTTGTTTAAATGATGCTAATGAAATATATCAGTGAGAATTAAATGAGAGAACATATATCATTTGCATTGAGGGTACTCATGAATGCATGTTCTTCTCATTTCTCTTCTTTTGGATTTTTTCCCATTATGAGGGAGTGTAAATAACATAGAGAATATACTGGACAGTGGGAATACTTGGATGCTAAATTCTTCTTCCCCCCTTTCCCTGTCCTCAGGCAACAGTATGGAATAAATCATAGAGGGTCAGGGAGGAAAAACAAAAGGAAAGTTATAAAGGACTCTGAAATTTTATCACAATGAAAACAGGAAGAAGGAGCTCTGCCCACCATTCTACCTGGGAGTAGTTAAGGGACCACAGTTCCCCTCTTGATAAGAAGGGTTTCAGATCCCTTAGTTATTCAACTTTCTTGAGAGCTCTTGGAAGAAGGACTACAACTGCCAAGTGCCTCCAGTGCAGTGCTGTCTACTATGTCTCATACAGATACACTCCTTCCTGAATAACCAGCTGAGGTGCAAATGCAGCAGCTATCCTAGAAAATGCCATTATTATTATTATGTGTACACATTTTTAACATTGCTGTGTTTGCACAAAGATGCCTGGATTTTTATCATTTAACCACTTCCATGAAGCAAAAGATCCTTTCTATACTGAATGAATGACAAATTCATGCTGTAACCATCTATGTGGTTATATGTCGTTCATACATGGATAAATCTCAACGTTCTTTCTTTTTCTTTTAAGGAATAACCACTGTCAAGCCACCTATGTGTTATAGGTGATACTATGGTAAATCTAAGGTAATTTTTTTAGACAAAACTAGCTTTAATACATAAATACACTTGGAATAACTAGGTGCCTGCCTTCTGTTAGATATTCTCTTCTGTTCCCTTGCACTCCATCTGTTAGGACAGAGGAAATCAACAACCTTGGGAAGCCACAGAGCACATCTGACAGCTGCAGGGCTCAGATTCTAACTTCAAGAAATTGTGATTCACTGACTCTCACAGGAAAAACTATTCAAAATATAGGTGAGAGGAAGAGAGGGAGGAAGAGAGGGAGGGTGTGAGTATATGTGTGTATCTTAATTAGTTTGACTATAGGGAGAAGATGTTCAACATTTTTTATTTTAATCAGAATAGGTATATCGATCTTTGATGAGCCTAAGATGATATTAGAGTCTAATGTGTGTTACTGATAGACATTTAATGCATGTGAGAGAGTAAACATGCAAATGTTGATATTGGCAAGGATAATATTTAGCTTAAAATAACAATATAATTTTATTTATTATTAATACCTGCTTTTCATTTAACTGGGCTGCCTCTGGAACACCACATTGTCCTGATGGTTTTATTCATGTATTAATACGATTTTAAGTTCAATAATTTTCTTATTTGGTTATTAAATATAGAAACTATTGTCCTAAGCATTTACGTGTCTGTGTGTGTGTGTGTGTGCACACGTGTGTGCACTATTTTGTTGTTTTAGAACACTATAAGAACATCCTGTTGTCTATCTTTATGAGAATTAGATGTAACACCTGCTAGAAAATGAGAGAAAGAGTGTCAGACAAATTATTTTTTAAAAAAGGGATTTTATACAGCCCTTAACAGTTCTTGGATTTTGTTCTAGCCTCAAGTTTATATCATTTTAAAATTTAAAACAGCACCTTAAATTCAATAATTTTTTCCTTTTCCTTTTTTTGGCTGACTCTATGCAAAGTTCACTTTCATGACCTTCTGCAATACTGTTGCCCTTCCCTGAAACAGGGTCTGAGAAGTTTATGGGCAACAAACCAAGATGAAACCCAAACTAAAAAGTCCCTTGGCTAACAACTCAAGGCATCAAGGACAAGAATATATTAAGAAATTAGAACTGGGCACACAGGAGGAGAAAAATTAAACCAAAGAGGGAGAAGGCAGGCACTGTTAAGAATGCTGGGAGATGGACAACCTGAATGGGGCATCTTTAGCACCTCAGGCTGCTTCTCACACTCTGGACATACATTCTCCATCTCTCCATCCTGTGACTGTCACCAACTATTAGGTGAATTAAGCACAAGGCAGATGAATGATTGTTATCAACAATCACGAACCAATGATTTGAATACATTAATGAAGCAGATCTACTTGGGAGAAAAATATTCCAAACTAGAACAAAGAGAAATGGAAAATATGAAGAGATCAGTACTTTTTTAAGAAGCTGAAATAGTAACCAAAATCCTTACACTCCCACCCCTAAAATGAAAATTTGTTTCAGACTCAGATCATTTTCTAACTGTGTATATAACACTAAACACTCCATCTATTATAAAAACGTCGAGAGCTACATAGCAAAGAGAACATCCCTAACTCAAGAAAGGTTAGCTACCAAAACGTATTGAAAGCACCATGCTTACTGGAATGCAGGGACCATGTTCCTGAGGATCCATTCATATGCAACAATATCACTACTGACCAAATAAACCAGCACTTAAATTTTAGTAACATACCCCTCTACACTGAAAATAAAGCTGAACATGTGATAGAAAAGTAAGTAATATTCACACTAAGAAGAAAATCTATAAAGTATCTAAAAATTTACCTAATGGTGAATAAACAATGGAAGTTTTAAAAACCCTATTAATGATGCAGAAGAATAAAGTACTAAGTTACAGTCAAACTCTAGGTACATATATGTGCTCCGGCTGTGATACAGATGGCAGAAGAAGCTAGTGGGCAAGGACAGATTATTAAGTGGTGATGGAAAAACAGACTTTCCCTATAGAACTGAATTCCCCACTCTAAGCCCGATTAAAAAAAAAATCCAGAAGGATACTTTAATATACAGGATAAAACTATAAACCAATGGAAGGAAAAGTAAGCAAATATCTTTGTGACTTTAGTAAAAAGTAGAATTTATTCAAGATCTAAAATGCACAAATTATGAAAGTGTTTTGGCTACATCAACAGAGAACAACACAAAAGTAGGTGATAGACTCATTTTTATGATTTAAAGGCTGTAAGGAATTTATATATAGGACATAAGATACACCTACAAATCAGCAAGAAAAAGTCAGGAAATCCAACAGAGAAGTGGGAAAAGCCTATGGATGGTAATGCACGGAAGAGGAACTTCCAACAGTTAATAAGTTTAATAGAGAAATGCAAATCTACAATGCTAGATAACAAGACACATCTACAAGACTGAAAAAAATTACGATTGGTCAATATAAAGCATTAGGGAGGGTGGGAGTGTGGAATGGGAACTTGTATACACAAATGATCACAATGATGATAGATCTGTGGAGAGTAATCTGAAAAGACTTAGTCAAATTAGGAATAATATTTTAAAACCCCAAAATTCCACTCCTGGGTAAATATCACAAAGAAATGTTGCCTGGGTTGGTGGTACATGCTTGTCATTCCTGCTACTTGGGAGGCAAAGGCAGGAGGATTGAAATTTGAGGCCAGCCTTGAAACTTAGCAAGATCCTAACTCAAGAAAGAAAAACCTGAGAAACCCAAAGGACTGAAGGGACAAGAAAAGAAAAAGGAATTCTCACAGTTTTATAGAGATACATAAAGGGATGTTTGCTGTAGGATTGCTTATAAAAGCTAAGAAATGGAGGTACCTACACACTCCATCAGTAAGAGTATTGTAAGTTAACTGTGTTACCTAAATATATTACAATGAAAAACAGTGTTCAAGATAATTAAAATTGTATATAACAACATTAAGGGGAAGAGTTGGTGGATAAGATTTCCAGATCAATATTACAAAAAAAAATCCAAATAAGCATTTAGTAGAATGGAAGAACATATGTATTGAATACTTAATTCAATACACTGAGTATTCAATACATAGACATACTCAACATACTTCTGTGGAAGAAGAAGATTGGGGGGAAAAATCAATGAAAAAAAGGGTCATTATGGGATGGCAATACTAATGTACAAACTAGACACCACTTTAGTATGTTTCCTACCGGCATAACAATGAGTCAACCAACAGATTTTCAGTGAAGTTAATTATATTGACAGTGAATCAAATGTATCTGGAAAAGAATGACAGTGCAATGTCAAGAGCAGGCTTCACCTGGGCTCACTGTAACAATGGTGCATAACAGCCTTACAGATATCCTCAGGAGGAAGTAAAATCCTCAGATGCCAGCCTCAGTCAGAGACAAACCACTGCTGAAGAGTTTGAAGCATACAGACCCTCTCAGAAAGGAAACCCAGATGTAGAGAAACTTTTGAAAAATTAGCACACCGATTTTCAGTGAGTAACAGATTTGACATTTATTGTCTTCTTTCATGGGGGAATTAGAAATAGCCAGTGATGAAACAGGGTTTTGAGTATGACATAGAAAGCAAGCACAGAAGTGTAGGGTTAAAAATATCAAGACCAAACTGGTTCATCAAAGTGACGACTAAGGCCATTGCTGACTTAAAAATAACCATGTAATGGCAAATTTCACAAGTCCAACATTAATCACAGCCATTGTAAAGAAATTGTGAAACTTGAAGAGCACAGTGACATAAAGAGCTCAACAATTGATTCCTCCATGACAAATCTCTGACTCACAGCACATTTTTGATGAACAGAATATCAAGAAGGCTCGACTACCCACCTTAAACCAAAAGATAGAGAATGTCTTTTATTCCTGCCTATTTCCCAAAATCTAATTATCATCAAAGGATAAAGATCTGCTAACACTGAGAATATCCAACAGAACTTGTCTTAGGAGCTAAAGAAGAAAATTTTAAAAGTTTAAAAGGGAATCTTCAAAATGTTTCTGGATGGTTACAGTGAATATTACTAAGAGGCCACATTAATTTTAGATGTGAAAATTACAGAATATATTAACTTCCATGATGTCACAGATACACCTCACTTGGGGCAGTACATAACAAAGAACATCACTGAATCACACAATCAGGGCCCCAGATCCATTGAAATTCTCCTTTGCTCTCAGTGGTTGAGAGGAAATTTTCTGAGAATTGAAGGTCAGTAGAGCTTCCCTTTAAAACATTAAATATAAAAAAAAAAAGCATCTCTTTGATCACTGCTAAGGAAAGTGAAAGTGAGAGTCAAAATCAATTTCTGCTACTGCTAAAATCTTAATTCTGAATATGGAAGCCTCAGCTGATAGTTTAATTACAAGCACATGCATCCCAATATCACACAATGCTGGTATCCTAAGCTAAACGGTATTAACAATAAAGGTTAATTATTTTCCTGTTTCATATCAAGAGAAAAACACTCATAAAATTAATGTTGCTTTCAATACATATTTTCTGGGAACATAAACTACCATATATCTCTCCAGGTAGCTGGGTCAGCCTTGGCCCACACCATCACTGCATATTAAAAACATCTATCAAGAGTATAGCAACAACCTGACTTCTATAAGAATTTTAAGTTGTTGTGAGTACATAATTAATAAACTCAGTAGTCACAGTCCTGAGAAAAGAGTATAATTTAAATTACCAGTTGGGAATACAAGACAATTTGTTCTTCTCACTGGGGTATGCACAAGTACTACCAGCTTCACCTTGCCTAACATGCAGGGCTGGGAAAACGGTTTCATTCCCTCTCTCCCTTGGATCATCTCAAGACATTCTGAGAATGATCTCCCCTGATTACATCAGTCCTTACTACACACTCAACATACTCATTCAATCAAGCACCTGCTGTAGATTATCCACTATGCTGGGAGCAAAACCATTTAGGATTTCTCTCCTCCAGGAGGTTCTGGTATAGTGTAGGAGACACATATCGGTCACACCTGTGCAAATAAATCTAAAATTATATGTGATAAGGACTTCAGAGAAATATTTGGAGCTTTGAGAACATGACCTAAACAGGGTGGTCAAAAGGGTCTTTAGAGATTAGCTCAGAAAAAAGGGAAATAATTTTATTCAGAAGAAACAGCATATGCAAAAGTATGAGGTAGGAAGGAGTGGGTTTAGAACCAAGAAAAAAGTCAGGGACAAGCATAACTGAAAAGCAAAGCAATTTTGTGACAGTTCATTTAATTGGAATGTGTCAACTTGAGCGGACCAAGGGGGACCCAGATCCAAGACTATTTCAAATGGGTGTGCCCCTGAGGGAGTAAATTAGTGAACTTAGTAAAGTAGATGTCCTCACAGATTTGAGACTGCCTAGTCCCTTAAATGTCCCAAAGAACCAAAGGTCTAGGAAAAAGGATTTTGTCCCATTTTTCCTTCCTGCCTCACTCATTGAACTGGGATACCTCATCTCATTTTCTCCTGTTCTTGGACTGAGACTGACATCAAGGCTGCCTGGATCTCAGGACTTCCAATTCAGACTGGATTACAAGACCTGCTTTCCCAGATCTCTCCTGTGGAGAAAACAGACTGTGGGACTCTTCAGCCTCCATAATGGTGTGAGCTAATTCACACATGGCTTTTGTCTGCTTCTCTACAGAACACTGACTACTATAGCCTCCTCCTCTTCCTTTCCTCATTATTCCGAGTTTTCCCCAATTTTTCTTTTTCCCTATCTCAGTGTCTCATTTCTCATTTATTCCAAAGATTAAAACAAAGCTGATGTACAAAAAACATAACACCTTAAGTGACAATAAAGAAATGTGTATGTTAAAGCATAAATTAAGCACTGGTTGACTGCTTACTATGTGCAAAGTCCTTAGCATTAAGAAATATGATCCCTATTCTGGAGTGGCCAAAGTTACTAATGACCAAAGTTACAACCATGCTTCCTAAATTGTGACATCCATATATCCAGGGTATGAGGATGCTCACATATTCTACAACTAGGTGTTCATATCCCTAGGGTTACAACCTTATTTTAGATAGTTCAACATCCCAGGAGTTAATTGGGCACTTCTTACTTGAGTTTCAATTTAACTCAAGGTTTTGAAAGAAAGGAGTGATTTAAAATAAGCGTGAATATATAACAGAATAGAATTTAAGATTTCTTTTTGTGTGCACATGTGTGGTTATAAAATAAACAGTCTTATGGAAAACCCTTCAGGCAAAATCATTAGAGACAGTCATGACTCCATGCTGCCACTGTTGGCTCTTCCATGGAAAAACAAAAAGATTTCCTTGCCATGTTGAGAAGATGTCAAAACATGGTGCATGTTGAGAAGGAATAAATATCGTATCTGTGAAGAAAACCTATTCCCTATGCAATCTGCTTCCTATGAGTAACCGATCTCACCTCCTACTTGACTGAGGTCTGTGCTCTCTCCACTTTCCCATTATCATCAACATTCACACACAGATTTCAATTTCTTCCTGCAGAGAAGCCAAAATGAAGAAGTGGAAATGGGGAGACAAAGACAGCTTAAAATAAAGGGGAGGAACTCAGTTCAGTTTCAAGACCTAGGACCCACCTTGGCAAGAGGCATCACTTGGAGCACCTAGCAGCTATGAAATCTTCTGCTGCACCTTTCAATGCCTTTATTTTCCCCCTTGACCTATTATTTTCAGACTTGCCTGCCTGGAACACACCTTTTTTCTTTCATTATATTCCTAACTTCTCATGGATTAAGCATACCACAATCTTTTATTATATATAAATGATGTTACATAATAAAAGCAGTTGAATCATCAAAATATTTAACTTCTTTGGACAGTGCCCCCTCAAAATCATGTGTACACCAAACCTCCAAATATGATTTTGTTTGTAAAAAAAATAGGTTCTTTGCAGATATCATTAGTTAAGATGAGGTCTTACTGAATTAGGGTGTAACCTAAACCTAATTACAAGCATCTTTGTTTTTAAAAAGGGTGTGTGTAGCAGGGGTGGGTGGTTGCAGGTTAAAGGGAGATTCTGACAGCAAACAAAACTCAGGAAAGAAGGACATGACATTGGAGGCAGACTGTGGAGTGATGTGTCTCCAGGCCTAGGAATGCCAATGGACGTCAGCCATCGCCAGAAGATGGAAGGGGCAAGGAAGGATTCTAGAGACTTTAGAGGGAACATGACATAGCAGAAACCTTGATTTGAGGCTTCTGGCCTCAAAAACTGTGAGAGGATACATTTCTGTAGTTTTAAGCTACACAGTTTGTGGTAGTGTCTTACAGCAGCCCTAGGAAAAAAATACAACCTTCTTAATCCCACATCCTTGGTGATTTGCACCTATTGTTCTGACCAAATCATAACAAATGCCCCTTTCTATTCTCAAAAATATCTCCAGTTGAATGATAAATTACTGTCATCCAATCATCCTCTAGGACTATGGCATGCTCTTTTTCCATCATAGCCAAAGAAATGTATTTGCCTGGGAACTTCTCTATGGTCCTTACAGTGTGGTGTGAGTGATAACGAGTAAAGTGCCCAGTGAGCAGAATCTGACACTGTACACCTAGACTTACTTTTTGTTAGGGGGGAGGTACTGGGATTGAACTCAGGGGCACTGGACCACTGAGCCATATCCCCAGCACTATTTTGTATTTTATTTAGAGACAGGGTCTCACTGAGTTGCTTAGTGCCTTGCTTTCGCTGAGGCTGGCTTAAACTCGAGATCCTCCTTTCGCAGCCTCATGAGCTGCTGGGATTACAGGCTTGTGCCACAGTGCCCGGCTAGACTTACTTTTTAACATTCTGCCACATTTGCTTTCTTCCTCTACCATCTGTGTTGTTATCTGTCACTTTACCATTGGAAAGTAAGTTGCAGGCACTATTACTCTTTATTTCTAAATATTTTACATGCAATTTCCCCAAATAAAAGCATTTGCCTATATGACCTAAAATTACAAATAAAAATCCCACACAGTGTACTAGTCTCCTCAGGCTGTTATGACAAAATGCCACAAACTAAGTCTTAAACAACCGAAATTTATTTCTCAAAGTTCTTGAGGTTGGAAATTCCTGGATCAAGGGGCCTAGGGGATTAGTGTCTGGTGAGGGCTTTCTTTCTGGCTCACAGATGGCCACTTTTTGCTATGTTCTCACATGTCGTTTTCTCTGCAAATGCAGAAAGAGGACAAAAAGACAGAAAAAGGACAAGGGAAGAGCTCCACAGAGAGAAAGAGCCCTGGTGTTCTTTCCTCTTCTTAAAAGGACATTAGTCTTTTTGGATCAGGGCCCTATGTATAGGACCTCATTTAACCTTAATTACCTCCTTACAGTCCCTATCTCTAAAGTAGTCACACTGGGTGTTAGAGCCTCAATATAGAAGTTGAGGGGGAGAAGTAATTTGGTCCATAAGATACACATGTAAACAACCTTTATCACACCAAGAACAGTAACTCCAGAATATAACCAAATATACCAACCATATTCAGATATCCCTAGTTGTCTTAATGCTGTTTTAAGAAGTATGCCTTATGTATGCTTTTATCATTCTTTCAGCCAACATATTCTCTACTATATTCATATATAAAGATGAATAAGAAACAAACCAACAATGCTCTTAGATGGGATGAGTGGAAGATACAAATAAATACAATTCAGTGAACAACAGAATCCAAATTACAGTGAGTTAAAGAACTAAGATGTATAATGATAGCACAGGTCAGAGGAGATGGGGATGCACGAATGTAAAGAATATTGGTAGAATATTTTATATTCTTAACTAAATGATTAACTTTCATGATCAAAATACAACAAAAAACTACTATGTATTGATTGCTGCTCTTTAAACATTCTCTACCTAGGACCACTTCACCATTTATCAAGCATGAGGTTAGAAAATTCAGGTGCCTCTGGTGAATCCTTTACCAATCAGTTCACATATTTCCAGATACTGTCCTTATGTGTGTGTGTGTGTGGGGGGGTCAGTCTTTCTTATCTTTCCTCCCTCAAGGGGAGGAAAAGCTCAGACTCACACTTTCAGAGTCCTTCTACTTTGGTTCCACATCTGCAGTCCCTACATTTTCTTGATTATCTTGTCCACTTGAGCTAAATTGGCTATCCCAAACAAGGCTTCTATCCATCTCACACTGAGAATCTTGTACCAGCCACACAATGAAGTTTGGTTCTCTTTTGTCTATGTTCTAGGCACTCTACAACCTACTTATGCTACTCCATTCTCACATGAACTTTTTGGTCATCACTCAGTCTCAAACACTCCAATATCTTTAAATTTGCCACAGGCTCTTCTGCTCAAGGATCATCACTTTGCCTACTCAAGGATATCACTCCAGTAATTCTCCCCTCTTTCTTCTGCATCACTTGTTCCCTGGCTACTGGAACATTCCCACTAATATTTAAACAAACACCTTTCTTGACCTCATTTCCCCCACTTATTTCCCTTAAAAAAAAAAAAAAAGGCAACATAAGACTTGCATTCATAGCTTCTGATTCTTCTCATTATCTCTAGCTAGCCCATGCCATGCCTCCCCATCCAGGGCTAGGGTCTTGCACATGCCAGTTAAGTGCTCTACTACTGAGCTACATCCCCAGGATGCTAGAGAGCAGGTGGGTTTTTTTTTGTTTTTTGTTTGTTTTGGTTTGGTTTTGTTTGTTTTTGCTTTTTAATGACACCACTACACCTCAAGATCATCAATGCCCACACGATGTGACTCAATTCTTAGTTCTTATGTCACCTGGCCTATCAGCAGCATCTGACCCAGCTGATCACTCCTCATTGATGCCACCTTTTTCCCCACTTGGCTTTTCTGACAGGGCACTTTGTAAAAAGCCCCTCTTCCTTAACTACATTCATCTTACCACGTGAGCCCAAGGGACATCAATCATTAAACCTCGTTGCACTTAGTGTTACTGCTGACCCCAATCTCTTAAGTACTATCTACCTATTGCTTGCTCCTAGGTTCATATCCTCTGTCTGGACAGCTCCATTTAACTCTTGTCTAACTCTTCGTCCTCCATTTATATATTATCTATTGCAAATAGATAATCTATTGCAAACTTAATGTGTACAAAACTGATGTTCCCATACTCCCTAAAACCAACCTCAGTCCAGCCTTGAACATTTCAGCTCCTATACCCCACCTGTTACCTGACTGACCTCATCTCCTCTTGCTCATTCACTGCCAGCCTTCTGGCCTCCTTGGTGCTTACCACCCCTCCAGAAATATCTCCTCAGAAACTCTGCACACCCTCTGCTGTCCACTTGGAGTGCTCTTCCACCAAAGCTAAGGGTAGCCTAGTCCCTCAAGTTTTAGATCTCCTTCCCAGTGAGAACCCCCTCTCTACCTCCTCTAAAATCCACTCCTGCTTTATTTTTATCTATAGCATTTATCACCTTATAAATATTATGTAATTTCTTTAAGTTTTTGACTATTTTCTACCAAAACTTAAGCTCTAAGAAGGCAATCACTCTGTTCTCAAAAAGCACCAGTGCCAAGAACCCTACCTGTTGCACAGTAGATGCTGAGAAAGATGCTGTGTCCTTTTTTTGGAAGGACTTTCTCCACTATGCTTGCTGTACCTCTATGGTACTATGTATGCATTGTAGGCATTAATATCTAAGTAGAATGGAATTATTATAAACCTTCCCCAAACTGAAATAAACACTAGCCAAATGATACTGCAACCTCACCCAAGTTACATAGCTTGAGTCTAGAGCTGTGCTCAAACCATTTCATATTACTGCTTCCCTGGCTTTTGTTTCTTAAAAATTCCTTGATTGTTTAGAATCCTTTTGTGGTTTACAGGAATTTTTTCACATCATAACCCCTTTAAAATTATTCTATTTACATAAAAAAATTCCACATCAGATACTGTGGGAAGCCATCCATGTTGAGCAGCATCAGGCCTGGCTGGGCCATGGGATACAGAGGTCTGACTCCCAGGAACTGGCAGTCAGGACAGACTGTTTCAGATAGCCTGGGGCAAGTGACCCTGTACAGAAGTGGCTCATCCCTGAGGAAATGCTAATTCTCTAAGCAAATGGCTTCCATAACTCCACCCCATCCTGTTCCTCCCAGAAGAAGCCCCTTCACCTGTGTGACTATAAATAAAGTGTTTTGAGGCCAGATCTTTGCAAGGCCCAATCTGTCACACTCCTTCCCATTTTAAAAGATTATTGGCTCTTGTGTTTATTTAATTAGATAAGTTTCTTAGTGATTAATCAATAGCCAGCATCATAACCCGACAGAAACCCTTGCCCTCATCCATGCTGGATGTTGCAGAATCCCCCTTGTCTTTTCCCATGAGACACCATTTCCATCCTTGCTGCAAACTGGACAGTTGGTCCTGGGCAGGGTCAGGGAAGATTCTGCCAACCTCTATGCCTTCCCCATATTTAGCAATGACTACAAGTATCAGAAAGCAGACCTAGGGGCCACAAATAGTTCATTATTAGAAAGAAATATTCAACTATTTTTATAATACATTATAAATACCTACAAAATACGATGGTGAGTGTGCATCGACAGAGCTTTGGAATTAAAAACTTTCTGGTTATAATTGAGTCTTAAGTTTCCAGATGAGTACACACTGAGTATTTTAATATGAAAGAATATAAACTGTATATGTAATATATATTCTTCTTGGCTCATCTTTAAAATGACACTACAAAAAGAACATGCTAAGGTACATAAATGTACCTTTAACAATGTGAATAACTGAAACAATCTAATACTTAAAACAATGTATTCTTTTACTCCTTTCATTGTTTTTCAGGAAAGCTTAGTTAAGTACATCTAAACCATCTCTGTGATAGCGAATTAACACAGGATTTAAAATGTCTGTCAACATATACATAGATTTCAAACTACAGGTGTTTTAAAAATGTTCTGAGGAAATTGTAAAACATGATGCTTTAGATCATAACATACAAGCTTAAAAGGACATGTGTACATCACCAAAGGACATCGTCGAATGCTCCATATTTTATAACATTCATAAAAATAGTAACTTTTATCTTTTATATGGCCAAACATTAGTGAAAATCACTTTTTTCATAAGAGTTTACTTACTTAAAGGGTGCTCTTCACTCATTTTCAGATATTTTGTGACCTGATAACCAGAAATGAAGAGCACTGAAGCACATACCTCAGCATCCTTTCACATTCTCCAAAGCTATTATAGTAAATTCTTCAACAATTTTTTCCTAAACCACAATTGGCACCTTGATATACCTATTAGTTCTGAATAGTATTTCAAAAAGCTTTGTTCTTCAGCATGGTTGTGAGATATTATCAAACCAGACCTGACAGAAAGAGGCCCATCTGGCCTGTGCCCTCCTAGGGGCATCTAACTTCTTACACTGTGCCTCATCCAAGATATTCTAAAATACCTCCCCTCCCATTTAAAATTAAAAACTTCCAGTATTCAGAGAGCGTGAGTGCATGTATATTTTTAACTTTTTTTCTGTACTTAACAGAACCAATCATACCCCTAAAATGTACCTATGTATGTGTAGTAATAAGAGGTTGTGAATTCCCATATATTAATTATCTCCCAGAAAACCTAGCACACTGTCCTGAGCCACATAGATGCCTAACCAAAGGGTGAATCAAACTCAATTACTCTGTAATTAATGGCTCATACTAGGTAAAGGGACAAATGAGGACTGAAGGGCTAGAGGTGCCACTGTGCTCATTCTCTATCCCAAGGAGAACTGCAGTGCCAAGAGACTGAAATAAACAGTACAGCACAGTCTATCCTTCCTTTGTGTAACAAAGCATCTGGTCAATGAATGTTTATAGAGACAATGGAGAAGTTTAGAGCTCTGGGGTGAAGCTGAGGCTCTGAATCCCAGCTATACTGATCACCAGACTCTAAGACCTCAGGAAAACACTAAGTTCTAGCTTCCTTTTCTATAAAATCACAACAATAACCGTATCAACCACAAGAAGGTACCGTGAAGATTAAATAAAGCCACCTGGTGCCTAGCACGCTGTATATGTACACACAAACACACACATACACCACCACCCCAGGAGACCTCATCTTTATCATGCCTGCTAAAATGCCAGGTACTAGGTCATAAGCTAGTGACAGGTAATCAGAAGAAAAATTCATTCTGGCCCTCATTAGATGGTATAAAAAGCAAGCCTAAACAAAATCAGCACTAAGCATAGCAGTGCTCTGAGTGAACATTTTTGCAAAGACTAGTTCAAATGCAGAAAACCAGAAGTCTGTGAGAAGATTATGAATGATTCTGAAATCTATAAAATTTAAAAAAAATTGATTTTGGTTTTATGCATCAAGTTTCTAATGGGGTATCTAGTGCTGGGGAAATGTAAGGGTGAGAACTGAGTGTTAATGATTGCTGGGTTTGCCTTTGGAGATTAACTTCTTTTCAGGTGCACAAATTTTCCTCCTTCATTGCTGGAAAATTATTATCTTCAGTTACCAGTACCAGCTTGGAGAGCCTTTCAAAAGCAGGTTTCTCTTAATTCAAAAAGTCATTTTAACCCAGTTCTGGTACCTTCAGTGTGTTTAAGTATAAGAATGTGTCCCAGCCATATGTATATGGAAAAGTCATGATAGGTCTCAGCACCCCTAATCACCTGCCACAGGAGTAAAAAGCGTTTACAAGTGTCAGACATTACTGCTTACATCAGTCCATGATCCATGAAGAACAAAACATCCTTCACAAGTGTCAGTGCAAGGCATAAGTATTATATTTTATATTGCTCTCATTTGGCAACTCACAATTCTGATTCAGTCGTGAATGAGGCAGTATGTAAAAGTCAAAACCTGTAATGAAATAACCCTCACTGAGCATAACAGTTATGCCAGTAATTCTTGTTTATATGTTTTAGACATTCTAGCTAAGGGTAGGGAAAATTAAATTATATCATAATTTAGAATGTAATCAGATATGCCAATAAGACTCATTCAAATAACAGCTAATGTAATATTGAAATTAACTTTTCAATAAGGGAAAACCACTTAATCTAAATATGACAATAAAAATTTCATAAATCCAACAAAAGTGCTAATAAATGAAAAGGTCAACTCAGAGGCATCAAGATATGCAAGTACATTAGCAATCAGCTTGACCTCCAGTGCTGCTAATGATTTGCTGACATTTTTAAGGTAACACATACTTCTCAACATTTCTCATGCTGCTTAGAAGTTTTACCATTAGAAGCATTTCTTAATATCTGTAGAGCCTAAATTGTTAGAGTTTTGCATATATAAAAGCTATCCATGAACTGAAAATGAAAAGCACAAAAATGAAATTCCTGATACTTAGCCAAACCTTCTTATTCTATTGATTTTGACAGGAAAAATTTTTCATTGTTCAGTGCAACCTGCTCTGATGAGGCCACTGTGGTTTCCCATTCTTGTCCCTGTGGTTCCTTTAGGATCAATCTTTCCCCACTCCTTTGCATGCCCCAAGCAGAATGGCCCAAGGCTTCGTTCCCAGGTATGAAGGAGTACCATATCTCCTTCCTCCTGCTAAAAAGAGAGACTGGTGTTTTGTGTTGGCCAGTGTCCCAATTCATATTAATCAGCTCCAGCTAGGGGTCTAAAATTCTTTGTTCTAACTACTGAGGGAAGAGTTGCTGTCTTCTTAAGGGGCTCCCTCTGAGGCAACAGAAAGCCTGGACAGCCAGAAAATGGAAGAGGGGAGGTGGGAAGACTCTTAATGACATCATCCGAGACCTGAGAAGTGATACTTCTGGACTTTTTACTTCTACGGGATATAGAATTAAACACAGGATTATATAGGACAATACAATTCTTTTTTTTTTTAAGTTAATTTTCTGTCATGAAAAATAGAGTCAAGAAGTTTGGGAAAGAATTTTATTAGATTTTCCAATTTTGCTTCCTTCACTTTAATTTTTGTTTTTTGGGGGTAGTGCGTTTGTGTGTGTGTGTGTGTGTGTGTGTGTGTGTGTGTGTAGCAAACATAAAATTTGCCACGTTGCCATTCTTAAGTGTGAACTTCACTGGCATTAAATACATTAATTGTCACCATTCCATTTCTGAACATAGTACCTTACCCTCCCCTCCCCAGTATTTACCCCAATATTGCCACTAATCTTTATAAACTAATCTTGGCTCTGTCCTTAAAACAAAATGAGAATTAAAAATAGGAACTCAGATATGTGTATACTAATGTCCATTGAAGAATTATTCACAATAATCCAGAGTTTCAAACCAAAAGGTTTTGACAGTTGAAGGGAAGATTAAAATGTGGTAACCTACACATTGAAGATTATTCAGAGACAAGAAGGAATGGAGTTCTGATATGTGATACAATAAGGATAAACTTTGGAAATAGTATGTTAAATCAAATGAAACACAGAACAAGTGTTGTATGATTCCACTAATATGAATAGGCAAATTCATAAATCAGAAAATAGATTACAGGTTATGAAAGGCTGATGAGAAGGAGGAGTGGGGAATTATTACTTAAGGAGTTCAAACTTTGTTTAGCATAATGAAAAAGTCCCAGAAACACTGGTGATAGTTGCACAATAGCATTAAGGTAATGATGCCAATTAACTTTTATACTGAATGATGATGAAATGGCAAATTTTGTTACCACGATACACTTACAATTTATCGATAATATAAACACACACAAACATATACATACACATACATATGTATACATATACGTGTGTTCGCGCGCGTGTGTATGTGTATAAACTACAACAAAAATTTTTAAGTGAAAGAAGCAAAATTGGAAAAATCTAACAAAAAATTTTTCCAAATCTTTTAGCTCTGGGATACTTATCCTTTCCCCTTCACAGCATGGTTACAAGGTAAAACATGCACATATGTTTCATAAAACTACGAGACATGAAAATATTATACAAATGTTAGTAGCCACCAACAGGTTACTAACTTCCTTTTCCCCACTAAAACTGTAATAATTCTATTTTTCTTTGGGTTTTTTTTTATATTTAAAACCCAAAGTCACCGGGCGCGGTGGTGCATGCCTGTAATCCCAGCGACTTGGGAGGCTGAGGCAGGAGGATAGCGAGTTCAAATCCAGCCTCAGCAACTTAGCGAGGCCCTAAGCAACTCAGTGAGACCCTGTCTCTAAATAAATACAAAATAGGGCTGGGGAGTGGCTCAGTGGCCCAGTGCCCCTGAGTTCAATCCCTGGTTCCAAAAAAAAAAAAAAAAAAAAAAAAAAACCCAAAGTAACTTGTGCTGATAAATCTTATCAAGGCAAATAGCAAAAATGAAATACAATGAAAAGGCATTATGTTAAATGCCTTTCTTTCATTTCTCTTCTCATGTGTTAATAATGTACACTCATAAACATAAATAATATTGACATGAAATATCCTATATTTTTGGTCTCTCAGAAAACTCAAAATATTCTTGAGAACAAAATTAGTAAACCAGCTGAAATGAATATCATTCCCATAATCAAACATAGGAGAATGATGTTATTTTTTTTCATTATGTCAAAAAATTATGTGGGAGGTGAATCAGCCATTTAGCAAGTTAAAAGGGCTTCACCTTTCATGACTCCAGACGGAAACTAATTATGCATCCGTGTTAATACATTATAGAAAATCTACCAAGAATGACTCCTTTAAAATTATTCTTCAACATTTATTTATATCATCATACATATTAGGAAGCATGACATGTAATATACCACACAAATGAATAGGTCAAATGTCCTACACACACAGAAAAATTATTATTATTTCCATTTTAATATCTACCTAAAATTCTCCAGAAAGCAGTAAGATAAAGTAAATGTATTTCAAAGCTTTCAACCTGTCATTTATCTTTCACCACGAATGTCACTGTTAAAAAAATGAGGCATAGTAATAAATCTTAAAGACTTATTTACTTATAATAGCTGTGCATGTAGATGACAATAAAGTAATACTTCTCACCTGCATCTTTTAAAAATATTAAATAATTATCTAATTTTTAAAATGAGGTCAAATTATTCGGAAGCTTATAGGCTATGGTTCAGACACTTCGCTATTTTGTCTTACTTTTTATATCAACTACGTTGATTTTTACTACTGAAGGCCATACTAATACCTACTAGTCCCCTACATCATTTTCTACCCATCTATGAAGACATCACCATTTTACTTTCATTTAGAATTTCTCTATTTGTCCATGAGTTGATGTTAAAAAAAAAAGAGAGAGAGAGTTCTGATTCATCACCTCCCACTTCAGAAGACACAGGTTTAGCTCTGCTTCTCCAAGCACCCTTCTCATTCTCCCAATACTGTTAGGCAGTAACAACACTTAGTCAAAATTCAGTGTTTCCTTGGGAAATATGTTGAAGAGAATAGCAGCTCAGCCTATATTGCAACAGTGTTACTGGTCCTTCCTATGTAATAGGGAGGGAATAATTTATCTTTTGTTTATATGTGTAATAATTGTTAATTCACTCTCACATTTTTGTCAGTTATCTAAAGACCTAACCTTCACTTATCGAGAACCCCCAAAGAATCTTCAGGAATCTCTTGTATACTCCCATCGGGTCTAATGAAACACTCTGCTGGTGGTCACCCTAGACTCCCTTCATTCCACTGCTGAACTGGATTCCATTTCTTGCAGACCATATTTCTTATTCTCTCGATTTATTGCTTTTTGGAGAAACACACTGTTCAGAACCATCCTGTTAAAGGCATTATAATAATTAAAAGTCTTATTATCTGATATATCTGAAAAGATTTGTAATCTGCCTTTAAATCTGATCAACGGTTTGGGACACATGTGCAATTCCAGGTAAACAATATCTCAACGAACTAACCAATTAATGTACAAAATTTGATAAAGTTTGACAGCTGTATAGGCTTTAAATACCATTACCACAAGGAAGATACAGAACATCCCCAGTATATTCCATGTTCTACTGCTTCCATGCCCCAGACAAATACTATTTTTTTTTTTTTTACCATTTTTGATGTGTGTGGGGTGGGGGGTGCAGTTCACATTTAAAAGAAAACATTTTTAAGGACTGGGGGAAGATGGCACTACAGCAAGGGTGCACACCCCAGGAGGCCCTCAACAGCAGACTTAGATGCAGGAAGAAGGATTCTAGTGAGATGACAATTAGTATTAAAGATGTCAAAGCAGACACTGGACATTCGTCCCATATACAGTTAAAGCTGGTATTAGTGCTACTGCCGGCTCCCATCTCCCTGTAAGGGGGACTGGAAGTGACTGGCACACTTCAGGATCACAGAGTAGAGCTCCTGCCACCAAAAAATACTCAACTCAGCCAAGCAACAGTGAACCTTGCCCCACACATGATCGAACCTACCTGAGGTTAAACACCGCTTTAAATCATAGAACTGGGAAGAAAAAGAAAAAGAAAAACCCAAATCAAAAAGCAGGCTCCAAAGAATCCAAGGAGAAACAACCAGAGGGGAACTTAAGCTCTCACCCCTGGACATCTACTCAAATACCAAAAACAAAGTGAAATCCTACAATGAAAAAGAACGTCACACATAAGGACATACTCATGTAAGAGGAAGGTGACTATAACTCAATTGATGTATAAAAACAAAACAAAACAAAACAAAATCACCAAGACCTTGGAAAACATAAGGAAGCAGGCAAATGAATCTCAGTCCAAAATATGTAATCAAACAATTCCAACAAAGGACCCCACAGATATGGAAAAGGATGAAACTCCAAAGAAAGATTATAAAAAACCGATCATTAAAATATTCAGTGAACTGAAAGACTATCTAAGGAATGAGTTAAAAGAGCACACATAGGAAACGAAAGGCCATTTCAATAAAGAGATAGAAATATTGAAAGAAAATAATCAAAACTCTTGGAAATGAAGATACAATAAGCCAAAATTAAAAATTAATTGAAAAGCATCACCACATATTAGACTGTGTAGAAAAGAGAACTTCGGCCCTTAAAGGCAGATCCTCAGACCTTGAACACAGGTTAGATGAATTTGAAAAAAGTGAAAAAAAAAAAAAAAACAGCATACAAAACTGTGGGATGATATCAAGAATCACTGGAGTTAAAACAGAATATGGGGATACATGCTAAAGACATTAAGAACGTTTTTAATGAGACAAAGAAAACTTTCACCATATAAGAAGAAAGATATCCACATATAGGAGGTGTACTGGACCCCACGTTGTCCCTCCAAGACACATCATAGTCAAAATGCCTAACTTAGAAAACAAGGAAATACTAAAAGTTGCAAGACAGAAAAATTAGGTCAAATCTAGAAGCAAACCAGTAAGGCTCACTTCTGACTTCGCAAGTCAGACAATGAAAGCAGGAGGTCCTGGAATGAAATGTTCCAAACGGTGAAAGAAAGCAATTGCCAACCAAGATTGCTGCACCCATAAAAGCCCTCCTGCATATTTGATGGGGAAATAAAATATTTCCATGAAAAGGATAAACTAAAAGAATTCATGACAACTAAGCCAGCACTACAACAAATCCTCAAAAATAAACTGCATACAGAACAACCCCAAAATGAATCCCAAACCTCTCAGCTAAAGATCAATATAAAACTAATCATGTAAAAGAGAATCAAGACAAAATTAAACACAACAAAAATCAAAATGGCAGTAAACCAGAAACACAAATCCATTTCAACACTGAATATAAATGGTCTTAACTCCCCAGTTAAAAAATACACAGATTAAGGCTGGGGATATAGCTCAGTTGGTAGAGTGCTTGCCTTGGAAGCACAAGGCCCTGGGTTCAATCCCCAGCACTGCAAAAAAAAAAAAAAAAAAGGACACAAATTATCAAAATGGATCATAAAACAGTCTATAAGACACTCTTCTCATAAGCAAAGACATTCACAGGCTGCAGGTAAAAGATGGAAAAAGATATTCCATGCGAACAGAGTTCATAAATAAGCCAGAGTTGTTATTCTCATACCTGACAAAGGCGATTTCAAGCAAAATTTAATCAAAAGAAAAAAAAAGGTGACCATTACATCCTATTTCAAGGAAAATTTAATCAAAAGAAAAAAAGGGTGAACATTACATACTAGTAAAGGGAACAGTCCAAGAGAAAGAAAAATTGATAGCAAATATATATGCCCCAAATATCAGTACACCCTATTTTAAAAATACGCTTTGACATTAAATCCCAGATAGAGTCCAATACCTTAATACTGGGTGATTTAAACACAAACTTATTACCAATAGACAGATCATCAAAGCAGAAAATCAATAAACATACATCCAACCTAAATAATAGTATAAATCAAGTGGATCTAACAGACATATACAGAATATTCCACCTGAAAATATCTGAATTTATACTCTTAGCAGTTCATGGAACCTTTTCCAAAATAGACCAAATTCTATTACTAATAAGTCTTAGATAGATATAATCCCATGATTCCTATCAGACCATGACTGAATGAAACTAGAAATCAACAGCAAGAAATATAACACACAAATACATGGAGACTTCACAATACTCTTTTAAATGAAGAATGGATCACAGAAGAAATGAGAGAAGAAATCAAACTCTTAGAAACAATGAAAACAATATTACAACATATCAAAATCTGGGACAGTATATAAGCAGGTCTCACAGGTAAATTTATTGCATTGAGTACCTACATCAAAAACACAGATCCCAAATAAGCTTACGTTCCACCCCAAGACTTTAGAAAAAGAACAAACTAAACTCCAAAACAGAAGGATATAAAAAAATCAGAGCCAAGATCAATGAAATTCAGAATTAAAAAAATACATAGAATCAATGCAACAAAAAGTTGATTTTAAAAAAGATAGATAAAACTGATAAACTCCCGGTCAAACTAACCAAGAGAGAGAAGACCGAAATTAACAAAATCAAATATAAAAAAGGAGAAATCACCACCAACACATCTGAAATCACATTATTTTGAAAATATACCCTACAATAAATTGCAAAATCTAGGACACAATGACAAATTTCAAGACACACATGAATTGCTCAATCAAACCAAGAAGGTGCAGAAAACCTAAAGACTAATAATAAGTAATGAAATCGAAAACGCAATTAAAAGCCTACCAACAAAGAGAAGCCCAAGGACAGACAGTTTCTGAGGAGAGTTCCATAGACCTTTCATAGAACAATACAAGTCTTTCTTAAATTATCTCATGAAATTGAAAGGGAAGGAACACCCCCAAGTACATTTGAAGTACATTCTATGGAGCAAGTATAACCCTGATACCAAAACGAGACAAAGACACATCTAAAAAGAAAGCTACAGACCAATATTGTTGATGAATATAGATGTAAAAATCCTCATTAAAGCATTAGACAACTGCATACAAAAACATATTAAGAAGATAATACCCTGTGACTGGGGGGCTCTATCCCAGAGATGCAAGTTTGGTTCAACATACACAAATCAATAAATGCAATTCATCACATGAACAGAATTAAGAACCGGAATTTAGAATTATCGCGGGGCATGGTGGCACACACCTGTAATCCCAGCGACTCAGGAGGCTGAGGAAGGAGGATCACGAGTTCAAAGTCAGCCTCAGCAATTTAGCAAGGCCCTAAGCAACTCAGACCCTGTCTCTAAATATAATACAAAATAGGGCTGGGGATGTGGTTCAGTGGCCAAGTGCCCCTGAGTTCAATCTCCAGTACCAAAAAAAAACAATAACAACAACAAAAAAACACATATGATCATCTCTATAGATATACAAAAGGTCTTTGATAAAATACCAGCAACTGTTCATGTTAAAATCACTGGAGAAACTGGAAAAGAACTCGACATTATAAAGGCTGTATACAACAAACAAACCCAAAATCAACATCATACTCAATGGAGGAAAACTGAAAGCATTTCCTCTAACATCAGGAACCAAACAAGGATGTCCATCTTCCCACTTCTATTCAATATAGTCCTTGAAACTCAAGCCAAACCAATCAGTCAAGAGAAAGAAAATAAAGGGAGCCAGGCACGGTGACACACATCTGTAATTTCAACAGCTTGGAAGACTGAGGCAGGAGGATTGCAAGTTCAAAGTCAGCCTCAGCAATAGCAAGGCACTAAGCAACTCAGTGAGACCGTGTCTCTAAATAAAATACAAAATAGGGCTGGGAATGTGGCTCAGTGGTTAAGTGCCCTTGAGTTCAATTCCTGGTAGCCCCCCCCCCCAAAAAAGAAAGAAATTAAAGGGATATAAATAGGAAAAGATAAAGTCAAAAATATCACCTTTTCCTGACGACATGACCCTATATCTAGAAGGCCCAAAATATTCCACAAGAAGACTCCCAGAGCTAATAAATGAATTTAGCAAAGTAGCAGGATATAAGATGAACACTTGTAAATCAAGAGCTTTAGTATATCCAACAGTGGTTCAGCTAAGAAATCAGGAAAACTATTCACAATATCCTAAAAAGAAAAAAAAGAAAAAAAAAAAACAACAACAAAAACCTGGGAATCAATCTAACAAAAGAACTAAAAGATCTTCACAATGAAAACTGAACAAAGAAACTGAAGAGAACCTCAGAAGATGTAAAGACCTCCCATGTTTTGGATAAGCAGAATTAATATTGTCAAAATGGCCATACTACCAAAAGCAACATACAAATTCCCATCAAAATCACAATGCCATACTTCACCAAACTAGGAAAAACCAATCCTTAAATTCATTTGGAAGAAACATACCCAAAATACCAAAGCAATTCTGAATAAGAAAACTGACACAGGAGACATCACAATACCTGATCTCAAGCTTGGCAAAGTGGCGCACACCTGTAATCCCAGAAGCTCAGGAGGCTAAGACAAGAGGATCATGAGTTCAAAGTCAGGCTCAGCAACTTAGTGAGGCACCAATCAACTAGGCAAGACCCTGTCTATAAGTAAAATATAAAAAAAGACTGGGGAAGTGGCTCAGTGATAAAGCACCCCTGGGTTCAATCCCTCAACCACAAAAACCTGATCTGAAATTATACTACAGAGCTATAATAACAAAAACAGCATGGTATTGGCATCAAAGTAGACATGAAGACCACAGAAACAACAGAAGACACAGACAAAGCCACATACATACAGCCATCTAATCTTTGCCAATGGTACCAAAAATATGTGTTGGAGAAAAAAACAGCCTCTTTAACAAATGGTGCTGGGAAAACTGGACATCTATATGTAGAAGAATGAAATTAGATCTATCTTTCACCTTGCACAAAAATAAAATCAAAATCCATCAAAAACTTAGAAATTAGACCAGCAACCTTGCAACTGCTAGAAAAAAACAGAGGGTCAACACTCAATCATAGAGGTACAGGCACCAACTTCCTCAACAAGATACCTAAAGCTGAAGAAATAAAATCAAGAATCAATAAGTGGAATGTCATCACATTAAAAAGTTTCTGCACAGCAAAGGAAACAAGAGTGAAGAGGGAAGCTACAGAATAGGAGAAAATCACTGCCAATTGCTTCTCTGACAGGGACTTAATATCCAGAATAAATAACTCAAAAAACTCAATGCCAGGGCTGAGGGTGTGGCTCAGTGGTAGAGTCCTTGCCTACATTCTACCACACACCCACACACAAAAAATAAATAAAGTTACTGTGTCCATCTACAAATAAAAATATTTTTAAAAACTCAATGCCAAAAAAGTAATAATAAAAAAACCCAATCAACAAATGGACAAAAGAACTAAAAAGAAATTTCTCAAATGAAGAAACATAAATGGCCAACAAATACAAAACAAGAAATATGTTTAACATCTCTAGTAATGTTGAAAATCAAAACTGCATTAAGATTTCATGTCACTCCAGCTAGAACAACAAATACTAAGAATACAAATAATAGTAAATGCTGGTGAGGATGTGGGGGGGAGGTACACTCAGACATTGTTGGTGGGACTTCAAAATGAGTACAAGAACTTTGGAAAGTAGTGTAGAGATTCCTCAAAAATCTAGGAATGGAACCACCCTATGACCCAGCTATCCCACTCCAGCTGGGTTTCAGGAAAACTAGCACATTTACTCCTTCCCTTTGGAATGTAAAGGACTTTCCCTAGGACAGGCAGGAGGGGAAAACACAAAGGGAACTCACACCCCACCCCACCTGAGTGAATCAGCTAACCCCAGGAGGAGAGGCCCAGGAACTTCTCTACCTACCCTCCTGACCATTTCCAGTGAGCCCACCAAAAATGGCTGACCAACTCAACCTATAACCTGGCTCTGTTAACCCCTATAAAACCCAGATCCTCGTGGTGGCCTGCTGCCTTTTTCTCCCCCGAAAATGTGCCCTCTAATGCTTAGCTCCACTGCTTAATAAAGCATCATTAAAGCATCACTGATCCCTTGAGGTCTGTCCCTGGAGGGACTTACATGGAGGATCACAAGTTCACAATTAGCCTCAGCAACTTAAGAGAGGCCCTAAGCAACTCAGGGAGACCCTGTATCAAAATTAGAAAACAAAAGAACTGGGATGTGGCTGAGTGGTTGAATCTCCTGGGTTCAATCCCAGGTACCAAAACAAACAAACAAACGAACAAACAAAGAAGTGCATTTGGCTTTTCTTCACAGTTTCCACTCCTGTACTGAGAGTCTCTATTTTTTTTTTCATATTAGACATATCTCTTGAAAATAGTTACATTAGGTACTTTAAATTTTGCCTCATAAGTCCAACATCTATTTTGTTTTGGGATTGCTTATAAAAAATCAATAGTTATGTTGATTAATGAACATACTTAAAACAAAACAACCAACACATTATATAAGAGCTGAATGTTTATTAGGTTCTTCTCATGGAGGATTTCATGATTTAATAAAATAAAAAACGCATTTATGTTCCTTAAACAATTTTTTTTTGAAGCACAGAAAACCAAATCAGCTAAAAGCACATTCAAACCATTTATCAATATTTACTAATCTTTACTAGTAATAGTTTAAGTAATTTTACTACTGTATTTAAGTCATACATATTCATTTATTCAGAAGTACTAACAAGGTGTTAGGATATCATAGGTAGACTTTCAGGAATGAAAAAGCCTGCAAAATCTAAATAAGGCTTATTGTCTTTCTGGGACATGGATATGTTGGTCATTTTATTTAGTTTACTAAATGATGATAATACTGATTCAAAGGTTCCTTAGAATTTCATGAAGAAAACCAAAATAATGCTCAGAATGTTGAAGCAGTAAGAAAGAAAATTTCCCTCAAGGCACAATATATTATTCAATTATTGAAAAGTATGAAAAGCAGTGATCCTTTACATTTAAGAAGTTCTTTCAACTCCTAGACACATAATATTTTATGAAAGAATGACTGATAATTACCTACGCTGAGAAAGTGATTAACTTTAGTCAAAGTACCTTAGATATAAATCTCAGGTCTAAAGGCTCATAAAGATGAAAGGCATATAAAGTAATGTGTCTTCAAGCATGCATACAAATTTTCATTATGAAACTTTAAACACATTTACACATTCTGACATTTCAAAAAATAGGAAAAAACAAATAGTACTAAGCAAGTGAGACACATGACAGTATTCTGTGACTTGCTCTTTAGTAATTTGGAATGTGTTTCACCATTATTTTAACTGCCATGTCATCATTTACACAGATAAATAAAAACCATCTTTAGAATCCCAATCTGAATACTTTGCAAACTTTAAGTATGAAGATTTCTTTAGAGGTTTCATTTATAGAGAAAAAAGTCTCTTCCTACTGTTATTTGCTAGAGAAAAGGCCCTGGGTTGAAAAAACAATCCATCAAGCTGTCCTTACATAATTTATGGTGCCTTCAGAACTAAAGTGTTTAGTTTGTTCACATATAAATGGGATGGTAATAGACCTTGCACCAGGCATTTTAAACAGGTAAACTTCTTGTCAGCCAGAAATCTATAGTTCATGATGAAATGGCCTGGTGCTTCTCAGTCCAGTAAACTGGTCCTTGTCCATTCACTTTATGAAATGCTCCATTACAGTTTGCTTTTCTCATTCAATTTTTAAAAAAATCTTAAATTCTGTGATTTTGTTTCTCCCTTTGATTTCTGACACCAAAATACTTGCAGTTTAAGATTTTCTTCCAGGTATAGACTAGTGATCAAAGTTCAAAGGAAACTAAATTGAAAATTGGTAAATCAGATGAATTAAAAACGTCTCTGGAAATAATAAAAACATATTAATCAAAGCATATCCTTGACAGTTTTTCCAAAATGTCATTTAAAATATGTAGTAAGTTAGAGATTTCATGACTTATTAAAGTTAATGAAATGTTCAATTATTTCAAATAGCATATTTATCATATGTGGTCTAAATTAAGCTAGAAATGATCTTTTTTCAACAGTAAAATATCAAACAAGAATATATCATTTATTGTCACATTCAAAACTGCTTTTCAAGCTGGGCGTGGTGGCGCACGCCTGTAATCCAAGCGACTTGGGAGGCTGAGTCAGGAGGATCGCAAGTTCAAAGCCAGCCTCAGCAACTTAGCGAGGCCCTTAGCAACTCAGTGAGACCCTGTCTCTAGATAAAATACAAAATAGGGCTGGGGATGTGGCTCAGTGGCCGAGTGTCCCTGAGTTCAATCCCTGGTTCAAAAAACAAAACAAAACAAAACCCCCCCAAAAAAACTGCTTTTCAAAACCAAGAAGTTTTTGTTTAATATTCAAAGATTTTTTTAAAAATTTTAAGGAATACTTAGAAAAGCTAAAGGACACTTTGATTAATATGACACATTCATTAAGCTTCACTATGCTTAACATACCATCCAGATATACAAAACATGATTGCCTTATATGAACACTTATTGACCTCCAGTGTAAGTGCAAAATACAAAGATAGATGTTATATGCACTGAAGTTCTTGGAACACAATTAATTTCAAGTAAACTGTATATATAAACATTAAGCATAAATTAAGCCACATAAAATTATAAACAGTTTTAAAAGTTTATGTTACACAAAATGAAATAAAATTCCTGTATCAAGAGCCAGGATTTCTTACACATTTATTACGTAAGCTACTTCATTTGGAATCTTTCCTTTTGCAATATTTTCTCAAAAAACAAAAAAAAGTTTTGTCACAATAACATATTCTATGTTAGTAAAAAAATCTTTCATATTTCATATCCTATGGAGGAAAAAAATCTTAAGTTCAAACAGCATTAACCTTAGTTATGGTTTGTCCCAATTCTTATTATGAGATTCATGAAAAATCTAATTCATATAAGAGAAGTCTATAAAGTCTATAAACCCATGCCACTTTTAATTTGAAAACTTACTTATTTAAGAGCCTGTCACTCCTCCAATCAGAATCTGATTGTACTTTTTGTGTGAGTGGTGGAGTTAAGAGGGCTTCTCTCACAAAGAGCAGATAAAATAGAGCCCACATGCTAGCTTCTCTACTGAATGGTGAAAAAAATAAAATCTTTAAAATTTTCAAAACTACTAAATGCAGAATTTTTTAGATAAATAACATTTTAATTTCAGAGAAGCACATCAATTATAAGCTTGCCTACATCTTGTCTCTTTAAGATTTTAAAATAATTTTTAAATAGCTCCAGTTAAATCCATCGATTTTACTCTTTTCCCCAAAGAAAAGCTTCAGAAAATATGCAAGGATAAAGAACATGGGAGTAGACGGTTAGGACAATGGAAAGAGGATAGACAAATGGTGACTGGCATTACATGACAGAACCAAAACCTAACCACAACAGGGGAAGGTTAAAAGGAAGCAAGATGGTTTATAGGCCAGACGAGGTTCAAGACTGGGAGGTTGCAGACACTCAGAGGATGAATCAAAAAGGGAGACTGGCTGAGTTGCCTTCCCCTCCCATCCCCAAGATCCCTCACCCTTCAGAGAGGAGGCAGAGATCTCCTGGCTAGAAACAGTGAATCCCAGGACAGCAGGCCTGAGGGCAGCAGGCAAGATGAAAGCAGCAGAAAGAACCACAAGAAAAACTTACAACATCAAAAACTCTGAGATAGCAAAACAACAATCACATCTGGAACCAAACGAAGATTTTCATGGTTTGAAATTGATTTTACTTCCCACAGAGGTTTTCACAGGAAACTACTACCAGAATAAGAACCATCAATAAGACAGAATAAGCTTACACGAAGATGAAGATGTGGGATACAGGGAACAGGGAACCCAAGCAGAAGACAGGTAAAGAGAATTCCTACAGCTGTGCCCAGGGGGTGACCAAATCACAGAGGAGAGCAAGACAATGTGGACATAGGAGGAAGGTCTCTAAGAAATGCCAGAGGTAGGGACATACCACACAGGAATGGATTCCTTGAGGTTTCCCATTAGCGTTCCATTAGGTTTAACCATAGAACAAGAGGGCTTTACACTGAAGAGTGTGCTGAAAAAATTATCGAGGGTCCACTGAACACTGAGCAAATTTAAGATGTGGTGACTATTCACTAATGAGAAAGAAGAAAAGGTTGGTATGATTTCCATCAGCCAGTTGGCCAGGTCAGCCTCCCAGGCACCAGGCGCTGGGGCAAGAAGGGTGGAGTGGTTTCCTACAGCTGCAAACAGAAGACACAGTACACAACAGAAGTAACTGCAGGCCCCACACGCTGAGCTGCTCAGCTGCAAACGGCATTCTACAGTCATTGTGATGAAAACAATGAAAAATTCATCTAAAATCCTGAGAGAGAATTGTATTGGGGGTGGGGAGGGATCTTAGGAATACTTCATGTTCTATAAGTGAAAATGAATACAGAATTTCAGAAATTGGAAAATAATATAACTACATAAATGTTACTGATTTAGAAACACGGGGTACTTATATTGAAAGAAATAGCTATAACAAGTGGTAACTGCTTCTGGAAAGCAAAAAGTGGGGAAGGGGAAAGAACGAGAAGGAAGGGGCAGGGATAACTTCCTTCCACAAGAAACCTGGCAGCACCTTGACTTTTGTACATGTAATACTGTGATAAAACTTAAATCCAGAACAAAAAATGTGAATAATCTTAAAAAAAAGTCTGTGATCTACCATATAAACAGACTTCGCATATACTGTATATTATTTATTGAAAAAATTAAAAGTTAGCAAAAATAGGCAAATTTGTTTCATTATATTTTAATAGAGCGATCTTCAAATCCATCAAGCTATTTAAATTGTGCTCTACAACAGAAATAAGTAGCTAGGCAACATTTTTTTTAATCTGGTTGTTGACATATTATATACATGCAACCAGAGTGAGTAATACAATCTTAATAACCAATTTACTTCACAAATTGGTCTTCTAATGAATATGTGTTAACAAATACTATATTTTTGTGATTCATGCTGAGAAGCCCAAATGGTGTCAACTTTTTTAGAAATCATTTGAATTACCAACTAATATATTCATGTTCCATTTGCATACAGGCTACAACTTATTAACAAGTATAACAGGAACAATCTTGTGCGGAAGATTCTGATTAGAACCACTATAAGCATCATCTACTTCCTTCCTCAATACCAAGGGCAAAACACACACCCCACTATGATTGGCATTCTTATTACTCCCACTACCTGCCCTTGCCGATGCCACTACTATTGCTACTCTTGTCCCTGGCGCCAGTTCACCTGCTGGCACCTAGAGAAGTGTGGGCTTTCTGAGCATCTATGTTCTTTAACTCCATTCTCATCTGGAATCAGTGCTACAGGAATTCTCATGTCTGGGGAAAATATACTGTGTTCTCCTACGATAACTATGACGATGTACCAGTTGAACAGAGATACATAATTTCTACTGGCATGCAATACTCAATTTCTGACTGAACTTGAAAACCTTAGAAAATACCTAATTAGCAAGTTGAGAACAGATTCTGTAAAGACTGGTGAAGGAGGGAAATTTTCTCTCACAAAAAAATGCCCAGATATTATATCTAAAATTGTAGATACTTACCTAAATTTATTTGTGTGGATTTTGTAATAATTACTAAATACTATTATAGGTCAAAATTATTGAAACACATTATAATATCAATTTTACTGAAGACCATGTATCAAAACTTTCTTATTCATGTAGATACTTTTTTTTAACTTTATTGATTGTTGCAAAGTTTTATCTCCATGAACTGAAAACAGACCCTGCACAATCTAACTTGGAAATCTAGTTCATTTGCTTCCTGGACAAGGTAAAAGAATAAACTCAAAAGTTATTTCAACATCTTTTCTTCCATGCTGTTTTAAGTTTTACATTTTAATGGAATGGTATAAGAGAATTTTTTTTTATTTTACTTTCTATTACTCCAGTAAAGTGGAAAGGAATAAAGGGAGTTTTCCTGATTTAATCAGTTTACTTGGAGGTGAACTTGGAAAACTCGGAAGTCAGACACTTCAAGGCAAGTAGAGTACAATTCGACTATACTTCTTTTCTTGACTACTGAAACAATACAAATAGGTGGTCCAGTGTTTAAAATAACCACCCAAACATTTAGCTGCCCATCTTCTAATATTTCAGCAAGACTACTATGAAAAAACAGAACAAAACGAAACAAAACAGCAGCAGCAGAACAACGCACATCGATTTCAACATCTGGTCACACACACACAAAAAAGGAAACAGAAGCAACACTTATCTGCATTTCTCATATAATGAACATATTCTGAATGTTTATGGTGCACTGGACAGAGGTCAAAGGTGAACAACAGAGATGGACCCTACACATGGAGCTAATAAATAAGTTAAAAAAAGAGGATAATTTTAGGCAGTGATAAGTAATATGAAGAAAATAAATGACCATAAGTCAAGGCCTATCTGAGGTAGTAACATTTAAATTCAGGCATGTGAAAAGGAATCAGCTACAGTGGAGATATGGAAGCAGCTCCTACTAGGGAAGAGGAAAAGCAAAGGCAAACTGTCTAAGATAGGAAGATACTTTGGCGACAAAACAGATGAAAGAAAGATGCTTGAGTGGCTGAGCCTTAGTAAAAGAGAGGGTCGGGGGATGAGGATAGTGGAGAAGATGGGGGCGGGTAAGTAGTGGGCCTGTGGACTGTGTGAGAGGTTGGGTTGACTGTAAGTGTGATGAAGACCTACAGCAGTTTCTGAATAATGGAGAGCTATGATTTAATTTACATTTTTAGAACACCTTTCGAGTTGCTCTTTGGAGATGGTTTATGAAAGATGAGCACGGAAGGAGGAAGACCAGCAGAAGGCTGGCTACTGCAGTAAAAAAGGGAGGGGTCGTGATGGCTTGGACGGGTGGCAGCAGTGAACATGAAGATCAGAGGAAGGACAGGAACTCAGTGATAGAGCACAACTTCCCAAACTTTCGTGGTTTTTTCCCAAACTTTCCTCAGTACCTCAGTAATTTTCAACATATGCACAGGCCTGAAGAAAACCTACTAGTCCCATTTATCAAGGTACAAATTACTTAGTTGTAGTAATACTTAAGAGTAGGACTCTTTCTACTTGAAATTTTAAAATATCCTTTAGATCCCCTGTAATGTCCTCAGTGTATGAACCACAGTTTTAGAGCTAAAACTTACAGGAGAGCTGGATATAGAGAGCAAAGAGGAAAGAATAAAAGATGATTCCTGGATTTTGGACCTGAGCAACTAGTTGGATAGAAGGCCTACCCACTGAGATGGGCCAGAATGAGAAAGGAGCACCACTCTCAAAAGTTAGGTTTTACCACCCCATCTGCACATAAAAAAGTCAAGTTTTATGAGTGGCTACATCAATCACTCTGGGTAGCACAACTGGTCAGGAAATAAGAATGAAATTTGACTCTGTCTGACTTCAGGTAAAATAATAGTATAATAACCAATAAGCTGCTGAGTTAGCCACATTTTAGTGCATTAAATATTTCTCAGGTAGTTCTAACATGCTATTGATAGGACTATTCGATTCTGAAGTTAGCAACAGCATACTCCCTTCTCAACTGAAGAGAGCAATTGTAAGATGGCATTCTCATCCCCTTAGCCTCAAAGATGACTGTTTTTAAAATGTGAAGGCCTTGGGTAGAAAAAAAATGAAACCGAACATTTTACGAGTGTCTGTGACTGTTGTAACAAGGGGGCCATATTCCCATTCCTAAAACCAGAGCAATCTAAATGTCAGCTATCACGGCAAAGCAGCCTTTTAACAGGACACGCATGAGTAAAGCTCTAAGCAGAATAGTCAAACAACCTGATTCCTCAGGACAGGTGGCACAAGCTCATAAACTCTGATGGGCTCAGGCCACAAGGAGTAGCCAGAAATGCATGGGACCAGAGAGGACATACACCAGGTCCAAAGGGGCAGTGCAGACCCCTGAAATGTGGACATGAATATGGAATTTAACAAACTCTTAACTTTCTCAAGAAAGCATGCCTACATGTCAAATTTAGTCCTTGGAAACAGTCTTAGGTAAGTTATTAGATTCCTGACATAATTTGGATATGCAGTTGAGAAGAGAGCCTTAGGTAAAATGAAGAGGGGTCCTAAGAAGAATCCAGGAAAAAGCTGTTAAATTGTATATAGAAAACTAAAGTTAAACTGCACATTTAAAATTATAAATTTTCTGTTTTCTGGTACTGTTTTTAAAGAAATGGAAACAGAAACACTTTATACTTAGTTCTGTATATTTTAATCAGTCCAATAGAATATAATCTTATTAAATAAATGAAGATGGACTAGCAAGAGACACTGTTCATTTTCCCCCTGCCATGAATGACATGTCATCAGACTATTTGTCTCGGCATGGAGCAGCTTAATAGCATTTGAAATCCTACAATTCCATCAGCCACAGGAAGTATAATCACAAACTTGGACAGAAATCCCCAACTTGGCTATTCAGCTGTCCTGAGAAAATCTGACTTGAAGAACTGTTTTTCTGGAACAATATTTTTCTGGAAATCTTTACTGTTGAAATCCAACCTGAACTTACATATACCTAAGCAATATTATAAATCATTAGAACAGCTTGCTATAGGCTAGATGTTGAATGTCTCCCCAAAGGTGTGTTCCCCAGGGTGGTACTACTGGGAGGGGGGAAGGCAGAGCCTGGTGCACAATGTCTTTAGGTGACTGGGGATATGTACTTGCAGGGATTGTGGGGCCTCAGCCCCTCCGTATTTTAACTTTCTGACCATAAGGTGAGTAGTTTGCTTTACCACACTGTCCCACCACTGCTATGCAGGACTCCCACCAGAGATCTAAAAGCAGTGGTTCCACCTGATCATAGACTAGAATCTCTCAAACTCACAGCCAAAGTAAACCTTTTCTTTTATAAGTTAATTACCTCAGGTATTCGTTACAGTAACAGAAAGCTGACTAATACATTCTAAAGAACATGATTAATTTGGCAGTGGTTTTGAAAAATCTTCTCAAGGCTTGAAAACTGAGGCTTTTGTTCCCTAAGGTCGTAACTGCAAACTAGTAAGGAAGTAATAAGAAAGACCTCACACAGTCAGAATGAGTGTGACTCAATCCCACTGTAACACTATGCTATGACTGGCTATGAACAACACAGTCAGTAGTAGCTAAAATCTAGCTAGCTTTACCCAGAAAATATTTTAAGGGACTGTGGCTTTTGTATGATCTTTGGAGAAAATATAAAAATAGATGGTTATAATAAAACACAACTATTATAACAGATATCTACTCAGAACACAATAGGAAACTAGATGAGAACAATTTAAATTGGCCTCTAGGTTCAGGAGATGGCATTTGTTCCAAGTTTGCAGATCTTTTACGCTAAGCTGTGTACTTGAGCCAGAGAGAAGAGCATGTACAAGGGCACTGACGTTTGGATTCACTTTAATCATTGCCAAAAGTACGAGAGGTTCTATAGAGCAGGAGGCACAGAATGTAGGAAGAGCTGGATCCCAGGCAGTTCAGAGATGAACATGAGTCAAACTATGAATGGCTCTAGCCTTTGAACTCTGTTGAACACTGTGGGCCATACAATGATTTTAAGCCAAGATGAGACAGGATTTAATTTTGTAAAATTTACAGGCAGACATATGAGGCATAAATTAAGGGAGGTGAGATTTATGGCAGAAAAATCTTTCTACAGTGTAGTTCAGCACTTTGGCCTCACATGCCTAGATTAAGGTAGGTTTACTTAGATTTTTTTTTTCTCTTGGGGATTAGGAATTGGGAGAATTCAATTCCATCCATCAAGCATCCATTTTGGATGCCTGGATGTAGAAGTATCTTCAACAGAAAGGAAAACAGGAAGATCTCTGACAGAAAGAAAAAAAGGGTGCAAACAGATGAAAAGAAGCAAGGGCAAAAATATAGACACGGAGGCCGAGCAGGTGACTCTCCAGGCACTGGTTTTGACCTTCTGCCAGGACCAGCTGTATAGCTTTATTTTTTCCCTTTATATCCTGTGCTCTTACTGTAAACTGACTTTCTTAAGTTAGGTTTGAGTAGAATGCTGTCACTTGCAAAACTGGCAATTCCTGACTATGTCACTGCTCCACTCATAGATAACTGGAATGAAGACAACAGGGATGATATAAGAAGTATTAAAGGAGTAAAACTGAAGGAAATTACAACTGATAGGATTTGGGTGCACTGACTCCCAAGCTACAGGCTTTGGCACCCAACCTTCATTAAGAAGGGGATGGCAGGAGGAGGGGCAGAAATGGTATAGAGATTCAGGGATTCAGTTTTGTACATGTTGTGGTTGATGAAAATGGGACATCCAAGTAAAAATGCACCACAAATGGACTTGTAGGTGTGTATCTGCAGAGACCCCCAATCTCTCCCTACTTTCTGTGAACTGACCAAACATCACAGAATGCCAGATGTATGTTTATCCTACAAAACTGGTCCAAGTCAGGGCCTTGGAAATGGGCACTGATAGAAATATTTAGGTGGTTGCCCAAAATATTGAAAGAAACTGGCCATGACTCTGAGCCAAAATCCCTTAAATCCTCATGTAAACTCCATACCTGATGCCCATGCTGCATACACACCCAGGTAGAACATCGCTTTTCTTTCACCAGCTGTTGTGAGGATAAGCTGCAATATTCTGCAGATAAGTTCCCTCAATACATGTTTTGGATTGATCGCTCTGGAATTTAGGGCTTTTTTCTTTGGAATCCCAGTTGGCCCCAACTCAGGATGCTCACTCCCTTGTGAGAACTTACCAGCTCCCACTTTTGGGGTGACTGTAAATGTGGGTTTGGTGGTATAAAACAGTATCACCAGGAAATTCTGATCTGAAATGTGGATTTGATGATCATTTTAGCATGCAGATGATCAATGGAACTAAGGGAGTGAAAGAGACTAAGCCAAGACCTTGGGAGTACCAATAGTAAGGGGCAGACTGAGTAGGAAAAGGCATGAAAGAGCCTTAAGAGGCACTGCTATCATGGGGGAAAACTTTCAAAAACAATGGCCAAGTAGTAAGAGCTCAGTGGCCAACTCACTGAGAGGACGAGGGTGAACATGGGAAGAGAGGACCGGCATCCTCTAAGTATACTCTGTAAATAGCTAGCACTCTGCTGTCTCATTTCATCTTCAAAGTAGGTCACAGCTAATTTTTAAAGATAAAGAAAAGAGACCTTTCCAAGCACAGTGGCACACACCCCTAATCCCAACAGCTCAGGAGGCTGAGGCAGGAGAATTGCAAGTTCAAGGCAACCACATGCACAAAACTGAATCCCTGAATCTCTTACCATTTCTGCCCCTCCTCCTGTCACCCCCTTCTTACTGAAGGATGGGTGACCAAGACCATAGCTTGGGAGCTGGTGCACCCATATCCAGTCAGCAATTTAGTAAGGCCCTAAGCAACTTGGTGCAACCCTGTCTTAAAATAAAGGGGGTGGGAACTAGGGAATGTAGATGTGTACATCTAGGTCCTAGCAGAGCACCTGCCAACTTATCTGATCTAAGAGTGAATTAAGGTCTGAGCCAATTTTGTGACAGTTCACAAGGAACCAACCAGACTGGTGTTGCTCTCAAATTCACATAATCTGAAGAGTAAGGCTTTGCTGTACTGCAATAGCAAGCCTATCTCCTGGGATACATCCCTGAATTTTATGCAGCATCTCCTTCTTTTCCTTACCTTTCAGTAAAAACAAAGGAGTCATAGAAAGGGCAGGCCAAGAAACTGTTTTCCTATTTCTAAAGATTATTCTGGCAAATCCAAAAACCTTAGTTGCCAACACTTCACAAACCATGGAGATGAATTTCCATTAATTATCACAGAACCTTAAATTCACATCTGATTCAGAAAGCATGCCAAAAGGATTTGACAATCCTTTGATATAAGTCACAAGTTAAGCCACAAGGGGTATATTCAGCTACAGATCCACAACCTCCTAAGGAGGCATTATTTGCTCTTACCAAGTCAAGGTCTTTGAGGGTTTTTCTCCTTGACTTAAACCTAAGATGAAAAGATCACATCTAATACTGAGGTGGACAACATTCTTCCAGCAACATCAAGGAGAAAAATAGTGCCCAGATTCTTTGCTATGGAAAACAGATACACATTAACAAAGGGTATTACAACAATTTTGTGTCTATAGAGGATACCTCAAATCCTGGACTGATTGGTGTAGGTCAAAGAGGATGAGTTAACTTGGGATGTTCCTGCTTTGCTCAAATACCTAGGCATTTCTGAACTACAAAACACAGTGAACGAAGGAAAGTTAACATGGATATAGTTCTTTCCATGGGCCTGAACCATGTATGCGATCTTCTTAAATCATCACAGGAACCTGAAAATTCCTGATTTCAAGATCACCAAGGACCTGAAAAGTTAAGTAGCTTGTGGGGTTTACAGAGTTATTGAGTGTGGTGGGTTTGAATTCAAACCCAAGTCTAACACCAAAGGTATTTATTTTTTTTAGTATTTGACATACCATGTTTCTGCCCATCAAATCGTTACACTTACATTTACAAGAAATTTTAAAAAAACACAACAAACATATTGTATGTATTCTCCTTACATCCTATGTGTTGCTACAGCATATTAACTTGGTTTTTATAATGTAGTAATTATTTGTGTGTATCTCCTTATAATACAGACTTTTCAATGACAAGAATTATACACCTACAGATCTTTGAATTATAATAACATAATTATAATAACAGTAAATTTTGGTTGAAGGTATGGATAAATGAGTACTTTAACATGTATTTTTAAGATTCCTGCGTCAGGATGAAATTGTATATAACCTACAAAAGAAAAGCATAATACTCAAGAAAATATAATCTTCCCATTTCTTACTATGAACTTTCCATATTTATTGCTTATTTTCCAACAGTAGGCAATTATTATTGATCTTTTTCACTGAAAATGAATTTGCTACATCCATGAAAGGTACTAAGAAAATTCATGCCTATATTGTGCTAACTCAATTTTTACATATATTTCAAGACACAGGGTTTTTTAATCAATACTCTTAATGCTCTGCTGCATATGCTCTTGGCCTCTCTCTTAATTCTTCTGCAGCTATCACAGAAACTCAGTACAGGGTCCAGCAGTTTCTACTTCAACCCACTTTATCTCTCTGCTTTGCTGCCTGAGAGTTCAGGCACCATAAGTGACTGCTAGGGGAACCTCGAAGATTGCATTTAACATCTGCAAGGACACCACCCTCAGGCTGAGGAGATGAGGACTGTGGGTAATATCCTGGGGTAATTCTGAGGCATACCCACACTCCTCCTCAGAGAGTACTTGGCAGGCAGATATCCTACTAATCAGTGCGCCCTTCACTCAGTTCCCTATCCTCTTTTCCCTGCTCTCTTACTTGTGCTTCTTGGTATCACTCCAAAATATGAACACCCAAATGCTGACTTTAAGTTCTGCCTACGGGGGAAGCCTAAACCAAGACAGGCATGCAACAGACACACAAGGAAATGGAAAGTGATGGTTCCACCACAATGTCATTCTTTCAGAGCCTTGATGTGATGTTCACAGGGCTTGAGGCTTCTCTCACAGTGTCATGGCAGCCAAGGAAAGCTCAGTCATCTCAGGGGTAAGTATCATAACCTTGGAGAAAAGAAGCTTAATCAACCATACCACCAAAATATCTTTCTTCAAAGATATGCTTGGAAAATAAAAATGTGTCTTAATATATGTAAGAGGCTAAGCATCTAGGACAATAATCAGCATGCTAAACATTTAATAAATCTTCCAAAAATTATGTTTAACAAAACATATTTTTCTTTTTTGATGAAAACTGATTCCCTATACTCTGATAACTTTCCATCTGAGAAAGTTTTAAAATATTTGTTTCAAGTATTTTAGCTTCTACTTACAATTGAAACTCATTTTTTTCTCATTCAGATTATGTTAAAACTCCATCTGTTTCATTTGATAGGTCATTGAATTAAAGGCAATTAGCTGGCATGTCCAAAATCCCATGGTGGAAAAACCATTTCTCCTGATTCCTAGGTTAATATCCTTCCCATTACATTATGCTTATCTTCCAAGGAATCATCCATGAATCCTAATATCTTCCCATTAGCTCAATATCTTTCATTCAATGAGCAGCATACAGATACCTCCAGTAAGACAAGCATTTGAGCTTTCAACAGCTTCTTGGACAATGAGGAGGCAGAGAGAGAGGAACACACTTCAGTAAACTCTGCTGCAATCCACTCACCCTGCTTGTTGAGAACTGCAGACAACAGAACCTCATCCTTACTTCAACTTTGCAATATGAGGGTGTATAAGCCCTTACTTTTTTCTTATTTCTTGTCACTTTATTTTTCTCTACATTTGTCACTATCTGGCCATGCCTGTTTGTGTCATATTTCTTGACTGCATGGCATTTTTTTTTCTTTTTTATACTAAGAGGGCTTGTTGAGAGAGAAAGAAAGAGGAGAGAGAGAGGAGAGAGACAGAAAGAGAGAAGGGGGAATGAGAGAATAAGAATATAACACATCTAGAAATACCACATTTACAAAATTAAATTGATTAAATATGATTAATAAATATAAATGACTCATTCAAACATCAGGCTGACATTGGCCAGGAACTCTAGATCAGAGTTACAGAGCAAAGGCCTTAACTGGGTATTTGAAAACTTAAGAATTTCATGAGTTCTATGATTCTTTAGATGGGGACAATTTTATTACTGGTCAAGCATTTCGAATTCAAAAATTCAAAGTCTGATGCTCCAAAACTAAAACTTTTTGAGTGCCAATATGATGCCTGCCACCAATGGAAAACTCTGTACCTGACCTCATGTAACAGCAGTCAAAACACAGATGGGAAAAAAATACTGCATAAAATTAACCATAGATGATGTGCATAAATGAATTTCATGTTTAGATTTGGGTTTCAGCCCCAAGATACCTCATTAAGTATATGCAAATATGGACAAACCTAAAACACTCCAAAATTCAGAGCATTTCTATTCCCAAGCATTCAGATAAGGGAAACTCAACCTGGGTTACATGGCCATTTCAGGTTTTTATCCTTTATCGGTACTGAATTTCACCAAATTCGAATGCTTATCTTCAAACGAGCTTTAAGTAGGCAGCTCTGGGCATGTTCTAAGACTAAGGGGCAAGCACTTGACCTGGAGTCAGAAAATTAGGCTCCACTCTTAGCTCTTAAACTTACTGTGTGGGGCTGAGGATATAGCTCAGTTGGTAGAGTGCCTCGCAAGCACAAGGCCCTGGGTTCAACGCCCAGCACCGCAAAAATAAATAAATAAATATTGTTAAAAAAAAAAAAAAAAGACTTACGTTGTGATGATGAAGAACTTATATAATTGATTAAGCCTTGGCTCTCTATCTAGTTAATAAATAGAAGGGGGATGTAGGGGTAGTGTGATCCTTAGCATATGCAAGGCCCTAGGTTCAATCCCTAGTGCCGATAAACAAATGAAATTTTTTAAATAAAAAAAAGAACTGATCCATCTACTTGGCAGGATGTTTTCTGATATCATATCAAGAAGGATACAGACTATCAATATAATTCATTGTGTTCTATATGTAAAGCAGTAAAATAGTTTGCTATATTGTCATAACAATAACAAACCACAAAGGGACTCAAAACAGTTTTGTCCTTCTTTTCCCCTTTTCTGTGAATATTTATTATACACACTAGAGTGACACACCCTGTACTCAATGGTCAATAAATTAATGCTATTACAACATTACTATTACCAGGGCACATTTTCTGAAGGCCTTCACTATCTGTTGTAAATCCAAGGAAGAAGTATCACCTGAGGGTGGAGGTACAGCCGTTACGGAAGGGAGAGTGAGCAGCCCACACAAGATGGCAGCCTACTCCCCATCCTTACTTTTGAGTTCAGAGGAAAAGTGTTAGGAGATGAAGATAAGAACACTATTCTGAAAGAAAAGGAACTTAAAACTAGAGGATTTTCTAAAACAAGTTTATTTCCCCACAAGACTCTATAACCAAAAATAAGACTCAAAAGCTCAAATTTCTGGATTTCCCTCTCTTTACTAACAGATTTTCTGTGTGACCTTAAAGTGAGTCATTTAATCATTTGGTAACCTCAAGCAAACATCTGATACCTTCCATCTTCCATCTGTTTATAGAACATACCAAAATATAGTATATTACAAGTACCTTAAAAGAAGGCTGCTAACAAACCAGCATGGACCGTGGTGTTATCTGTGTATCTTCCAATTCACCCCCTCCCTCTCAGACAGAAGCATGTACACAAACACATATGTCTTGGCAGTGGTTAGGACAACGGAGGAATGGTTCATTTATTGAGAGTCATTTTGTAGATAGAAAATTTCATAGATGGAAAATGGGAAATCACCAGAGTTTAGATCACAGTGAGAATTTAAGAGTTTTCTTTACACTGATCATCATCTTCTTCATCTATCACTACTCTCCCCTTTATTTTGACACATCTGAAATAGTTTATTGGCTTGTGACATATAGTGCAATGCCAACCCTTTTATAGCAGAAAAGTTAGTACTGTTTGCTCTATTCTTTTTCTCCTGTGGATAGAGGATAATATTTTCTGTTGTGTGCTTGAAATTACTAAGCTATTGGAATGATGTCAGAAAACTGGCTCTTGCAAAAGTTAAATGTGATGTCTGATGTATGTAATGTTTCAGAACTCAGAAGTTTTCTGTTCAAAAGGGTAGAGGAGGAAAAATGAACTATCATACAAATAGAAGACATTTAGACCAGTACAGACACACATGCGGAACAAAGGATAAGAAAATTAAATATTTTCCAAAAGAAATACATTTTCTTGACAGAGATAAGATATGAAATAGGTCAAGGGGATAAAAATAAAGAATTCTATGAGAGAGAAAATACAACATGGTAAGATTATCTAATATAACTCTATGGATGATTTAGCTTTCAATATTTTTCCATATAATATGCCTAAGGATTTTTCTTAGTGAGAAATACAATAAAAAATACTTCATATTTCAGATTTACACAGATGGAATAATTTCAACTTTTGCACATTATTAAGGTTAGTTGGAATGGCAAAGAGCAATGACTATTTCTCATGTAAAAAGGAAAAAGACTGGAAAGAGTAAAATTTAATAGTGTTATACATAATAAAATGTCCACAAAAACACAGTTCTGAATTACTAAAACAATAATTTTAAAATAAGAAAAATGTGACTAATCTTTTCAACTAAAAACCACAAAATTATTAAGCTTCAGTTATGAGATTATTTTAAACTAGAAAAAAAAATTATGATATTATATACTGAATCTTCAGAATAGTGAAAAAAGACACACACATATACACGAACAGAAACTAGAGCAATGAGGAGAAAGCACACTACATGAGAGTCCCAGACTGGTAATTTTCCACCAAGAGCATTCAGTAGTGTAGTCTATCACAACAACGTTGACTTACATGAAATTTTATGGGCTTAGAAAATGAAAGTCTAAAATTATGTATGTATAGTGACCAAGCTACTCGCCTAGATATCAGATTATCCACCTATCAATCACCGTAACCTCTAGATGCTAACGTCTTGAAAGAGTCTTCAGGGAGCTGACTGGATGTTTTGCACGCACCAAAAGAAGTCCATGTTCAACCATCATGCACTTTATTTTACTCTTCCAATTTTACAGGATTAATACTCAAATGCAAGCACAAGTTCCATGACAATACTACCTATATTGCAAATAGCTTGTGATAAACAGCACATTAATGACTATACTATATTTTAGGGAATATCAGGATCCCAATTATCACTGATTTTTTAAAAGACTGAAGAAAGAAATGTTTTATTAAAATTTTAAAACCTCAGTCAGCACAATTTATACTAGGTACTCCAGATGGATTATGACAGCCATTTCAACTAGGAACACATTACATCAGCCATTACCATTAATTAGAGTTGACTCTGTGATCCCTGTTCAAAAGGACAACAAAAATGTACAAGGAAATTCTTTATTTTCTGTGCTTTTAAACTTGTCAAGAATAAATGCTTAGAAAATGGTAGAACAAAAATATTTTCATAAACAAAACACATACTAGGTTGATCAACTCAAATATTCATACAGGGTTATTACTACACAGCATGATTTTGAAAGTTTGGTGTAAACCTTGTTGCAATTCCATGCTATGATCACACTGGAGACAAAACAGAGCCAGGAGGTACCAAATCCAGGGAGCAAATATGCTAGGCACTGTTCCAAAACACAGGCCTTAACAGGATTGATAAAGGTGAGGGAAAGCAAAGTAAATGATGTAGGCAGGGAGGAAAGTGCAACATGTTAAAAACATAGTCTAAGAAGTTTAGTCTGACAGGGTTGTAATTAATATCAAACTAACAAAGGGCATAGATGGACTAAAAGTACAGTTCCTTAACAAATCCTTATGCAATCTAATGGGACACTGGGCCCTAATTTTATTTTTAAAAATTATTTTAACCAATTTGCTCCCCTCAAATTTCACTAAATAATCACATCAAGTAATTTTTAAAGGAAAATATCAAATTCTCAAATACGAATGGCTTGCTAGGGAAAATTTAATTTTATTTAATTTCTATTTTTTTTTATGAGTGATTTTAGCCAAAGTGATTTTAAACTGGTTGGAGGCTTTTCATCCACCAACCAGTTTCTCAGAAAACCCATAAACTTTTCTATTCTTTTATCCAGAATCTTTAATCTGCTCCGGAGATATATGAACCCTGTACAGTTTGTAAAACAATTTTAGGTTCTATATTTAATGGTGAGTTTATTTAATGCATGCTTCATCCATGGGCCTGCATGGGTAAGGCCAGAGTCTATTTTTCAGTACCTGCTGTGTATCTGGCACAAAACAGGCCCTCAAAATTGGGCTTCATAATGCATGCTGAAACATGGTGGAGGTCACCTTTTACCCTACTCCCATTTACCCCAAAATTGACAGCAGTCAATTTTGCAGATTACTCTGAAAACCAGCCAATGGGGAACCTTTCTATTTTCTTTACCCATTCCACTGGTTCTCTCCCTCCACTTTATTCTGGTTATAATAATCATATTTTTAATATCCTAATCACATGGCATGGTAACAGAATACCTCACATGGAAGTGAATCATCTCTGCGTCCAGAATCTCTGACAATGCCAGGTGACATTCTTTTGTTTTACTTTCCAACTGGCTTTAAGAAATGGTCTATAAAAAAGGCATAATAGTACAAAATAAAAGGAAGTACTACTAGATGGCATAAAATTATATGAAACAAAGAAATTCAATAATATAACAGACATAATAAAATCTCTTCCTTCTCATTACAAAATATAGGATTAAAACACACATACACACGCACACACACACACACACCCCAATCTGCCAATAGGAGAATCCTATATATTTAATACCAACAAATCACCAAGAATCCTTTTCTTTTTTCCATGTGAAATAATCCCTTCATAATCCTTTTAGTAAAAAAACAGAAAGAAATACATACATGATGGTGTTAATGCCTGAGAGCTGTTGGAACATTTGTAGGCCACAACCCACAATTAAAGCTCGGCGAGTTGGGGGGTAACTCAGCATTCTGCAGATCACAGGTCCAGCTTTTTTAAAAAAGAAAGAAAAAAAAAAAAGAAGGACACATCTATTATTTTTAGCACCCATAATAATTATTCCCACTAGAAAAAAAATTTCCCAAATGTCTGTGAAATCAACATGACTGGGCATTTTAAATAGAACAAACATACTTTTACAGAAACCTGAGTACAATATCTCAATATCTTCTTTCTAAAACAGTTTTAATACTTTTTTTGTTTGTTTATTTTTGTTTTTTCTTTAACTTAAACTAAAATCAACAAGAGAGAATTCAAGTTAAAGCAAGTGATGGGTATAGGGAAAATCTATATAACTAAAATTGTTAGAAATCATTCTTCCTTAAATCTCTACCAACTATATTTATTAATCACTCCCTGTGTTCTTTCACTTTCTTGGCAATTAAATATTATTTAAAATTCATCCACAGAGGACCACTTACACAGTTACTGGTAAACTGCCTTAATCAACCAAAATAATAGCATTTATTACCAACAATTGAAACAGGAACACGATTCATTTCATTCTACTTGATTAAAGATAAGGAATATGGGTTCAATATCAGACTTCTTTATAGCTACATAGGATATTATTAATAAAAGTTACCAAAAAGATAATAAAAAAAACAATGTCAACTACATGCGTGTTTACATACACACAAATGGGTATGTCTTAATTCTGAATATTTCCCCAAGAGGCATTCTGTGGCATTTCCACAGTTGGCATTCTAATATATAAACAGGCTTTCAAAATGGCACCAATCCCTTGATCATCACATCAGATGGCTAGGTCAGTTCTGGAAAGCTGTGGATCTGCACCATTGAGGAATCGAGAAAGGTAAGCAACCTTACTGTAGCCTACCATCAGGGAATAATTAAGACAAGTATCCCTTCTATTCTCAGAAGTGTCAGCTTAACTTCAAAAATTTAATCATAATTCTATATGGTGTGCTTATGGGCAGCAGTTGACTCCCAGGATCTGTGATGTTCCTGCGGTTAGAAAGGATGTGCTGAGATCAGTTGGGTGCCTACTGCTTCATTAGAGCACTCTCCTGGAGGTCATGTACTGCTGAGCCCAAAACTAAGACAAGTATATTAAAATTGTAGGAAGTCTCACTATGTCAGGAATCTTTGGAAAACTAATACCCAGTTTGCAGAAATGGAAATAAAATGCTCACCTCAGCAATATATGCTAACATGGGAGAGTAAGCTAAGGAGAACGTTTTATCTCTATATGGGTGTGATTACAATCACAAAATTGACTTACTGTGAATGTTTTTGTCTCAAAATGGCAAGACAGGCCACAGATTAACTTAGAGAAGAACTGATGGCTATTCATAGCTAAATAAAGTGACAACCCATTCTGAAAGCAGGCTGAAAATATTATAAACAATACCACTTAGATTCAAGCAAGTTAATTAAAACCAAATATATCCGAAAGGCTGTGTAAAATGCTGAGAGCTTTTACCATGACAATGTTGAAAACACAACTGGATGAGCTACCCGGAAGATAGGCAGGCTCATATGCCAATGCAGATATATCCATAGAGCCATTCCAAAGAAGGAATGCCATGCCATCATGCAAACATCTACCTTTCTCATAAATGAAAACTTCTGAATAAAAGTTCACTGTTTACCTTGTGTACCACGGAAAAAATTAAAATGACAAAACCAACCCAAACCAAACCACACACCTTCTTAGAATTTAATGACCTCCACAATGAGAAACTGGCAATTCCTCTTGTAAGAAATCTATTATACTCTTTGGAGAGCCCCATCCACTTTCACTATTAAATTGTTTCTTGATCTGTTGGACAGGTTAGGTCACAGGGATTTTAGAGAACAGAAAAACAAAATGACAAATTAGGATCAAAGTCTGACTTGCTTTAACATGAAGAGGTAAGCTATTGCCTAAATGTCACAAACTTACTCCTAGCTTTTGAAAATCCGGCTTCTTAAATCTGCTCTTGGTTTGGACTTCTTTGTTAACAACAAACAACACAATTCTGTTTGTAAACTGTATTTTTTTATTTGTAATAGTTTGCTCTGCAGTAATTATTTATTTTTTGTTTGTTTTTTTATTTCTTTGTTTTTTATTTTTACAGACTGCATTTTGATTCATTGTACACAAATGGGGTACATTTTTTCCTTTCTATTGTTGTGTGTGATGTAGATTCATACCATTCGTGTAATCATACACATACATAGGGTAATAATGTCTGTCTCATTCCACCATCTTTCATACCCTCCCCCCTCATTTCCCTCTATGTAATGTAAACTGTATTTTTTTAATGAATACATTTGGTCAGGGCAATCCCACATATGCATAAACAAAACTAAAGAATTTCCTGTCATTTAAATCATAAAACTAGCTTTAGAAGGCAGTACAAACTGACTTAACTAATGAAAATCATCATTAATCTTTAAATGATAGAAACTATGAGGCAGAAGGAAAAAACCTCAAATACATTAATTGGCTGAATGTCTGCAAGTAAAAATTTTACATGTCAAGCTTGACTTCTTACATTTTCCTTTGCTTTTTAAAAAGCAAAGTATTAAAAATGCTTTGTGTATACACACATCTCATGCTTAATTTTCTTTTAAACATGTATGTCTTTGAAACATAAAAACTTCAACACAATAAAAACCAAAACCTCTAACCAATTAGCATAGATTAGAAGGCCAAAAATACAATAAATTGATAAAGCAATAGATTGAAGAAACCAAAATGAGTTAATTTTTTTCTTTCCTTCTGTAACCCTCACAGTGCTGAGATGCTAAGTAACTTTCCCATGGCTGTCCAGGTGGGCAGAGGCTATGAGAACAGGCACAAAACAGATAGGCCTACTGGTGTAGCCTTTTCCATGGACAGACTGGCATACACTGAGCCTCCTAAAGGCTTCTGAGTACAATCAAAAATGTGCTAAAATGCAGTTTGTATGACATCTCAGCTCTTGACTTCGTTTTCCAGCTAAAATGGAGGAGCAGTTACCAGCTTACCTTCCTTCATGAAATGCATGAAACAATGGTTCTCATAATACTGGATAACCTGCATGGAAGGACAGTGATATCCAATATTCAGACAAAACAAATGAGGGGGTCTGAGGAGGGAGCTCAGTGGTAGAACACTTGCTAAGGGTATGTGAGGTCCCAAGGTCAATCTCTAGTACCACAAAAACAAACAAAGGAGGTGAATGCTTCAATGGTCCCAGTTTAATGCCACAAAAAGAATCCAGGCTGCAGCAAAAGGAAGGGAGGCAGGTTGGCCTGCTACAGTGTTGAGTTGACAAGATGTAAGGTGGAACAGAGATGCAATGGTGCTGGCCTTCACGGGGCAGAGGAAAGAGAGTCTGAGACAGAGATGGAGAACTCTGTGGATCTTCAGAGTCCCCTTTCTGTATTCAGTTCGTACTGATTAGTGGCTATGTGTGAGGAAGGGAGTCACCTTAGCAATGGTACAGACTTAGTCCTAAAGACTATCTGGTATCATCTAAAACAGCTTGAAAGCAAGAATCAGCTGATTCCAAGTAACCGAAAAGCATCCTAGAACAAAGCTCAACTAAAATTTATAAGATAAAATTTATATCTGGCATATAATAAAAAATTACCAGGCCTGCAAAAGAGGAAAATGCTACCTGTAATGATACAGAAATCAATTCATCAAGAGGACAAACCAATAAACATTTACATACCCACTAAGAGCTTCAAAATATATGAAACAAAAACCAATACAACTCAAAGTTATAATCTGATATTTCATCAATATTTTCTTAGTAACTGATGGAACATGCAGGCTGAAAATCAGTAGGGATATAGATTTCAATAACATTATCAACAAACTTGATCTAATAACTGACATTTAAACAGTATTCCAAATAAACGCCCAATATGTATTCTTAAAGAGTAAATATGGCCAGGCACAGAGGTGCATGCCTGTAATCCCAGCGGTTTGGGAGGCTGAAGCAGGAGGATCGTGAGTTCAAAGCCAGCCTCAGCAAGGGCAAGGCGCTAAGCAACTCAGTGAGACCCTGTCTCTAAAAAAAAAAAAAAAAACCCCACAAAATAGGGCTGGGGATGTGGCTCAGTGGCCAAGTGCCCTGAGTTCAATACCTGGTTAAAAAAATTAAAAAAAAAAGGGGTAAACATGTGGTCTGGTGGTGGTACAAGTCTGCAATCCCAGCTGTATGGGGAGATGAGACAGGAGGATTGCAAGTTTGAGAATACCAGCCTCAGAAATTCAGTGAGACCCTCAGAAACTCAGATCCTGTCTCAAACTTTAAAAAATGGTTTTTTTCTTTAGAAAGACTGAGATGTATCTCAGTGATAGCGTGCCTCTGGGTTTAAACCCCAGTACTTCAAGGGGCGGGGTAAGTATGGTTAATGTTTTGAAATGTTAACCTAAGACAGATTTTATTTTAAGCTCTAAAACTGGTCTTAATTTAAAAGAATTCAACTCATACAAAGAAAGTTCTCTGGCTATAACAACATAAATACAGAAACCAGCACGATAACTAGAAAACACCCCCACACTGAAAACTAGATATCATATTTCTAAGGATCAAAGAAATAGTGGAAATTAGAATATGAAACTACATGAAAATATAAAATGTGTGGAATGGAATTAAAGTAGAAAAGAGGAAATTTTATAGTAATAATCTTATCTTTGATCTTTTTTAAATTTAAAAAAGAATTTTTGTATTATCTTCTATCTTAAGGAAGCAGAAAATGACAAATAACAGCCAAAGTAAACATAAACTAAAAGTTACAGTAAGATTTGAATCCATGAAATAGAAAAGAGAAAAAAGTCAATGAAACTGAATTCTCTGAAATTAAGTTTCACGGATTCTCAGAAAAAATAATAAAACTGATAAGCTTCATATCAGACCCCAGCTAGCCCTAAATGCAATTGCATGTGTCCTTATAAGAAATTGGTGGGTTCAAAACAGAAAGGGAGAAGGCAAATGCAGAGACTGGGTTGATGTGGCCACAAGCCAAGCAATGCTGGCTACCATCAAAACCGAACAGGTCAAGGAAGAGATTGTCCCTTAGAGCTCCTGCAGGGAATGCAGGCCTGATGACACAATGATTTCAACCCAGTGGTCATGAGAACTGTGAGAACAAATTCCAAATTTTTAAGTTACAAACTTCGTTGTAATTTGTTACAGCAGCCACAGAAAACTAATACACAGAAAGATTGGGAAAAATTGAGAGAACACAAAAATGACCAGTATCAGGAGTAAGAGTGATGAACTCAATACAGACATTAAAAGAATAAGGGAATGTCATAAATAACTTTATGACATCTAATATGTTTTAAATGCAATAGGCAAACTCTCTAAAATATGAAATTTCCTGAAGCTCACTCAAGAAGAAATAGATAGCCTGAGTAGCCAGGCCTAAAACCTATTAAAAATACTGAATTTGTTAACAAAACAAAACAACAACAAAAAGCTCCTTTCACTCAAAGTAAGCTTCAAGTGGAAATAGATTCAGAGAAAGCAGCCTGGTGGTTACTGCGGGGAGAGAGATTATAAAGGGCACTCAGGAAAGTTTTGGGGACCCAGAGGTGTGTTCAGTGTCTTGACAGTGGAGATAGATGGTTTGAGAGTACATGAATATGTCAAATCTTAACCAGGTTATATACTTTAAATATGTTCTGCTTGTTGCATGAAAATTAGGACAAGGGTTGGTTAAAAAAACAAAAACAAAAAACAGATCATAACTTTTACTCATATAAGTGGACAAGTATTTGCAAAGGAGCAGCAACAATGCTTGATTAAACTGGACCAATGAAGTTTGCTATAAAATTGCCGAGTGACAGTTGCCAAGGGTGGAGGAGCCCTCAAATTTCTATAAGGTTTTGCTAACTCTTAAGTCTCCCTTTCTTTTTGCTTCATTTAAGGATTTTACCGTGTACTAAAGGAAAGTTAAGAAAGAGTAAGTAGAACACTTTATGACTAGCGAATTATAAGATACCAACTGTGGGAGGCTTCCCCACTGAGGACTGTCTTCACAGATTGAATTTTTTGTAATAAGTAAAGCTGCCTCTGTGGAGAAAGCAGGGGCTTTCCTGGGAACAAGATAATCACTGCTCAGCTTCAAATATTACTCTCCCAAATTCTCAAGTCAAGGCCCTATGATCAGGCTGCAATTAAGCTCAGCAAGGCCCCAAACACCAGAGTCCTCTCCTGAAGGCAGCCTGCCAAGGCCATCCTCACACCATGCAGGCCTGCAGAAAGAGGAGGCAAGGTGGTCACAGAGACACTAAAATATCAATGAGCATTTCAAGATTTTCTTTTTGTGTCCCCCCACAACTATTCAGGAGCCAAGAAAACCTGATATTCTGATATCTAGCTACTGATCAGTATGTTGGCAAGGGGGCAGTCATAATTTAATACAGCTATCAATCACAAGAGCATTAAGCCCTGTCCAAAGCTCAGGGGAGCATGTATATTTCACTGGTTTTTCATGGCTTCTTGTAGGGACACACCTTAAAATGGCGACCGCAATAACAACAACACCCTCGGGGCAAAAGCCCCCCTCACCAGTGGTACCACCAAGGTGGTGGCCTAGGATTGGCTCATTCGACTTCCCTGAATGTGAGCAGCTCTGGCCACTATTAAATCTTAGGAGACCTCTGCCCTGCAGGCTTTGATGTATACTGCATGGGCTGTTTACCTTTAAGGTGATTGGCCCTGCAGGTATCTCCTCTCCTTTCTTTGTTTTTTTCTCACTCACTCGCCCCCTCATATATCTGTTCCACTTTTTCATTAAACTGAGATGCTGCTTCGACAGACTCCCGGCTGGTGTGGTTTTTTCAGCCGTCGACACTCACCATCCTGCTTGACCCCGTGCCCCCCTGGCTGGCCCAGGGAGGGCACCCGACCTTTGTTGTTCGGTGCGGAACAACAGCTTCTAAGCCACTTCTGTCACCATACCTCTAACAAAGTAAGGAAGCACAAATGTTGCTACCCTGGTTTTAGAAATATGAAAACTAAGCACAGAGGGAACAGGGCACACTCCCAAGATCACAAACTAAATGTGAAGCAACGCTAGAACTTGAGTTAACTTCTGGCTCGTGCCATCTCATCAAGAAATTCTGTATATACACTTAAAGAAGCTGATTTTCCTCAGCATCTATGAACAGTGTGAGCAACATCCCACAAAAATGAAGCACTTCCAAGTTAAAGGAATAAGCATACTCAGCTTCTCACAATTTCGATGGGTCAACTTTATCTTCCTTTGGGCCACATCTGCCATGATACCCAGCCTCAATTCCAGAGTTATCTATTTCAAAACATTCATTTCACTCTACATTCCTTCTCCATTCCCACATGCAGGGAGTTAAGCATTGCTTGAGAATTAGAAAAAATGGATCATACTGATTTCACAGCAAATTCCACATACCTATCGGTAGTCAGATCCGCCATGCCACTTTTGGAGATGTTCCACTCATCTCTGGCTCCCAATCATATTCTCACAAACTCCATTTTAACATTCCCCCTCCTTTGAGTTCCCTTGCTGTCACCTGCCTTGTCTCCTTTCTGTACAGTCCCTGGCCCACTTGCCATGGCTGGAGTACCTACCTTAGTCTGCTTGTAATAGGTATAGAACATGAAGGAGGCATGCCTCTGAGGGGTTTGGGTTGGGGAGGAATCACCTACAGAAATAGAACGAGTTCTAGCACAATGGGCTTAAGTGCTCTAATAGTGCTATGTGTGTGTCTTATGGGATTAAAGCACAGGGAAGAACCCAAAAGGGCATGCCAGCTCAACTACATACAAAACAGAAGTTACCACTCCTTACCTCAAGCTTATCCTTACCCTGCTTTATCTAATTTCATGGTAACTCAAAAACTGTGGCTTTTGACTATTAATTTTCTCTTCCTACTTCCCATATCTAATAGATTGTCAAGTTTTAATTAGAATTAATGTATGTGTGTCTAATTCCTTCCACAAAATGTCAGACAGATTATTCCTGTTCTGCACCTGTGCCTTCTCTGCCTCCCACCTCTCCACTGCCAGGGAGGGTGCGCTCATCCATCCCTATGACGAGACAGTGCATGGCAGACCAAATGCTCACACAACCCAGGGCTGATACGTCAACTCCACTGAGAGCCTTTCTCAGCCTCGTCTACACCACAGTACAATGCATTTGGTAGCAGCACTATCTGTCATGAGGACTAGAGAATGCTGCCCCTCTACATTGCTGCCCCCTGTCTACTACAGCACAAACCCATCAGGACCTGCTTCATGAGGGGTACACTACTGTCCCAGCCTAACTTTCAAGATTAATTTCACACTACTTCTCCAGTGAGCAATGCTCCAAAGAAGCCCTGTATTTCTATAATGGTGTTTTTTTACAATGCTCTGCTTGGGATTTTACCCTTCTGATGGTGGATGGCTGATCATTTCCCATGCCCTTGTTCCTACCTAATTTGTTTTGTGGGTTGTATATCTGATCTCTCTTCCGCACTAGATTATTTTGGGTGCCTGGCTCAGGTTTTGTCCATTTCATCATTTTACTGCTCACTACACTTGGTCCAGGATCATGCAAATAGAAGACATTCAATAAATAATGAATAATGGAAGAAAAAGAAGAAAGGGAGTGAAAGAAATGCCAGAGTAAATATGGTTATTGAGAACTCATAGATGAAGCAATTTGAGTACACTCCAAGTTGCTAAATAATGTTGTGATTAATTATAAACTACCACTAAGATCCTGAGCACACCCATGCTGTTTTCCTCTTCAATATGCAGCAGATGATGTTTGTGATTACAAGCTGGTGCTTGGCACATGTTCTGTTTGGAAGAATGGACTGCTGCTATTGATAAATTCAACCCCATGTGGTTTAATCATTCCTTCACAGTCTGGCATTTATGCCAATACATTCTGAAATCCTCCAAGGCAATCAATTTGCCAAGAAGCTGTGATGGGTTGGTTGTCTGCAGACACGTGCTTGTGAGCTGATCGTGGGACATTAGGGTCTATATGCAATTACAATGTTAATCTAGTCATTACTATTTCACGTTGCATAAGTAAAGACTTTTTTCCCACTTATAAAAGTAGATGATGACAGGGCTTAAAATTACCAAAACACCGTTTTTCAGAAACCTTGTTCCATTACTATCAAGACTTAAATCTGAAGTCTAAAATATTTCCTTTATCAAAGGTATCTATGTAAATGAAGCAGTCACATCCTCCAGTCCAACATTTCTCAAATGAGAAAACTGCAAGCTTCTTAATAACTATGGGGGTCTAGGGTACATAAAATGACTGCTCCAGAGAAGCTTTCCTGAGTACAGAGAGGCATTATTTTCTTAAATAAATGAGTAATTTTCTCAAACAATGTATTCTTAACATTAAAATTTTCTGTGAACAAAGCAATTCTAAACAAAAGGACAGATACTGTAAACCTCATAGTATGCTGGCAGTAACTGCACAAACTATCATTCTTAGTGATGTAATAAAAAGTTTTTCATCTACCCAATTTTACAATAGATATTGCATTTTAGGAAGAACATAAAAGACTTACATCTCCTAAAGCTATACAACCACAAACAGTGTTTAATAGTACAGTTTCTCCAAACCAAGAGGAAAGGGTTGAACTGAACTCAGCTATGGAGTACCTGTGTGACACTGAGCACATTCCTTATCCTCTCCGAATTCCACGTGCCTCATGTAATGACATCTATTTCACAGATAGGTCTGTTGACAATTGAAGGTGGTAGCACATGTGAAGTACACCCACCATAACTTAGATTCTGATGGTTTAATGTGATCCATTAGCTCTGTAGTAAAAGTTCTCCATATCTGAATAAAACTTGAAAGATTTATATTAAAAATCTTCAATAAATTACATGTATTTTTCTTCTCTCTATGCAAGTAAACAGCCTTTACTTTTAGGATTCCAGAAAGCAATTCCAATAGCTTTGTAGAGTAAACAAGTGTATTCTGAAATTGTAACATCTACTTTTATAGTTAACAGAACACTCCTACACAGATTACTAGTAACCACTAGGTGATAAATCAGTAAGATCTGTACCACAGATTCTGTAATAAATCAGAGTTCTATCAAATTCAATGATGCCTACTGCCAAACTACTTGCACAATCACTGGTAAATCAAATTTATTCCATCCCCTGCCTTCATTATACATCTCACGAAATCAAGCATTGTATCTCTGTATATCCAGATACTACATTTCTATTGGATAAAATGGTGAAACATATAGACTACGCTTTTAAATATAACTGTTTGCTCAGCTGAAAAACTGTATACATATTGACAACTGAATTTTATGTGAATATGTGAAAAACAAATATTCTTTTAGAGTCATGTTCCCTTTATAAATTCAGGCATTCAACATTAAGTACTACTGAGCATTACGATGAAAACCTAACTATGATAATGCTGTATTTAGCTTACCTGTGATAGTTACCATGAATAAAAATTCCAAAAAAGATACAAAATAAGCCTAAATTAAATGCCCAAGGATCTTATGGTGGGGCAGAATATCTTTAAAAAAAAAATTGCAACTAATCCACCAGATTCCAGGAGTATGACTGCTACAAACAAATGAGGTACCTGACATACAACATCTTAAAAGAGCATGATTCTAGAAAATCATATTATTCCCAGGAACTAGATACAAAAATGGATCAAATAAAGGTTAGAAATGTATTCTCCAATTCCAAAGTAGCTCTTTTCAATTCTATTTTCTCATTCTTCTATTACCTCCATCACACACACAAACACACACACAAAACAGTAAAGAAAAACATGTTCTCAGGTCAAGTAGTACAACTGGCTAATAGAGCACTTGCCTAGGATATGCCAGGGCCTAAATTCCACCCCAAACCCACAAAACACACACACACACACACACACACACACACACGGTCATCTACATATTAAAAAAATAAATAAAAGTGATAGTCCTTAAAAACAGAGTAAGAAATACAGAAAATGTATACAAGTGGTGGTGTTCAGTTCTCAAACAAGTAGGAAGGTTTCACAGAAAAGAAGAATTGATTTGAAAGTATGGATTTTCTGCTACTCCCAGCTTTCCCATAGGAAAGTAAACTCCTAAAATAAAAAAAAAAAAATAAGAAAGAGAAACACCTATGGAAAAATGTAAATAAAGTCAGAAGTAGAAACACAGCAGAATGTAAATGCTATTCAAAAGTAATAGCACAATAATTGTGCATTCCATTTCTTGAGCTATGCTAGGCCAAGGGAATTAAAAGATGTCTTTGTTATACCATAAACATAAAAGACAGAGCCTACAAGGAAAATCCATAAATCTTTCTGGTCACTATATACAAGAGGATTGGTACTAGAGGACTGTGATGTCTGGAAGTCACAAGGTGAAAGGTGGATTTTAGAATCTATTTTACTGATAATGGCAATCCCAAAATGTCCTGAATCACAGCATATAAATCACATAAATCTCCTCCCTTAGGGCTAACTGACACACCAACTATTTTGGTAATATCTCTTTCGACCAAAGCTCTGAATTGCTGAGGACTTCGGCTACCAATAGTAAAAGATACCATCTCCTCTGCAAACTCTAGATGAAGGACTGCACTTCAGAGCAAGTATGAATTAGAACCTGGAATTCTATATTAAAAAAAAAGTTTGTTAAGCTATTTTGGCTTCTTCTCATAATTTCTTAATTTGCAAATTTTGAGAAGAAACAAGCACCAATAAAATGTCCAGAAACAAATGACAAAATATAATGATGGTATTTCTTACATCAGATAAAACTTACATTCCAGGAAAACTTCACTTCAATACATAAACTGTGCTTCAGTTATTCCAGAAGGATGTGCTGAGAGCAGAAAAATACCAGGACAACCTACTAATCTTCCCCCAAACAGTTTATGACCTAAAACCCTTGGGTCAACTAAACATTCCCTCACGTGATCAATACCTAATAAAAATCAAAACTGAAAAGCAAGTCAATTTATGTTAACAAGCTAATACATTAATTTTTAAAATGCTATTAAATTTCCATATAGAATTGTTCATTTTTATTGCAGATAAAACTGTAAGCTTTTCTGTTAAAAGAATCATCTTGTTAGATTTAGCAAAATGGCAAAGTACAAAGTGAGATAACTATATCTAGTGAGAGAGACTGAGGAAATCTGAATTGATTCAAATTACTTTTAAAAACTTCTCATAAATCTACCTTAGAATAAGGTTATTTTCTAATTTACTCACCAAGAAAATCAATTTTCACTAACTTTGACCTGTTTATACCATGATACACACTAGAGAGGGGCTCTGCTTAGTAAGGGACAAGGTTTAGGTTTAGCCACGGCATGATAAAGACCACCTCAGAAAACTCAGTGACCTTTTATGGTAGAGTGTAATTTTCAGAGCTCTTGGCCCAGGAGGGTCATTTCATCCAGGATCACAATTGCATTGGATTTGAAGACAAACCTAAGATACATCACTGCTCCTGAAACACAATTCATCACGGAGCAAATTCCAATACAATACCACTACATCAAAGGGCCAGCAAAGGAAAACTAAAGCTCTCAAAGAACATTTAGAATCCAGGAGTATTAGTTTTAGACACATGGCAGATTAAAACCAAACTTGGACATAAAAGATCTGCTGGCACAACAAAATACCCATGGGAAGCAGGTTTGCCTGTCTACAATGTGGGTGTTAAAAAATCTCCCTTTTTCTCTGGCACTTATTCATGCACACAGTGGGGATGCAGGGACAGGCACCACCGTTATGAAAGCTCTTATTACTTGCAGACCTTCATTTTCTGAATTCCCTAGTAGACCCCTTCTCCACTCTGGCCTAGATGAGGGAAAGGAAGGTACAAATGCATTTGTTCCAAATTGCTAAAATTCTCTTCCTTCTCCCATGTTTTTAATTCATCGACACATGCCCACAAATCTAAATGTTCTGAAAAACTGGCAGAATTTCAATTGAGAACGATTAGCGGCAGGAAATGGGAGAAGTGAGTTACGCACATCCTACTCCAGAAATGGTACAGTAGGAATTAAAAAAAAAAAAAGGTATTTGATGAGCACATCCAGCAGACAGCCAATATATGCAGCAACTGCTAGTCTGAGAAAAGATATGCCTGCTGGGCACTCCTTTTGATCATCCCCCAAGCATTTCCTCTAAATCCATTTTGACTGCCATAGCACAGGACAGCTTTTGTGCATTATCTACTCTATGCAAGGACTGGGCAAGGAGAATTTCAAATCACTTCTCCAGAGGCTTTGCTTCTAAATGTCTGTGTGTATATAACCTTATTTCATTGGCATTTTTGTTTTCAACTTGTGATTGTTTTTCATTAGGCAGATTCTTCTAATCTTCTAACATGACAAGACTCATAATTCTACTCGATATGGTTTGTGATGCCTTTCTGGATAAATACAGCTCTCTAGGGATGAGGTCAGTCTTTGAAAATCTACATATGGCAGTTTTATTTTGAGGCATGTCTGCAGTTACCATATGGTCAATGGCAATCTGTGAAGGGAGTCAGGACGTGTCTATTTAAAATGCTGACTGAAATTTGAGTTCTTACTTAGAAATGCTTCAATCCAGCTGATTTTTCTGCATGCTAAATCCTGGTCTTTTAAAATTTCAATCTGCCCATTGTACTGCAAATTCAATTACAAAACAAAAATCATTTTATATGTTTTCATTGATCAAAGTTCAGTTACACCCATAGAAAAAGTACTTTATATTATCAGAGATGTAGGTAAGATTCTTTTCTTTTCTTGCCATCTGACTTGTTTTTACATTTTTAAGACTACATTCTAGTATGGTTCATGGTCTTGTTTTTTCTTATGACACTCTGAATGTACAATTTAGACAAAAGTGAGGCAATGTATAACTGAAAGCACTTCAGAGATGTTCCACAACATCCTATCCTCTGAAGTCCCTCAAAAAACATTAAGATCCTATGACTCCATTGAATGAAACTCTTCTAGCAAAATTTACATTAAAAATATATGGCTCCCTATGTGAAATACAGGCATGATGTAACTGTTATGTTGGAGTACAAAAAAGTGTTCTATTTGAGTGAAGCATGTGGCCATTATAAATTATTCCCATTCATTATTCATCAAGTTACTATAAATGTTTTAGGAAAATAGTGAGGATACATTTTCTAGTACTTTTCTAAAAAGTACTATTCATAAATATTCTATTTGGCCTATTGGTATAAAGCCCTTTTTCTTTATTGTCTCATATCCATTTGTTCTTTTAATGAAAAGAGGAAAGGAGAAGAGAAGGAAATTACATCTGTGGGAGCCGAATGGCTGAAAAAGGGCAAGGCAAGCTAAATTAGTTCCAACACAACTGAGAAATGACATATTTAAAATTAAAAAATGGCATCTACACAACCTCAAAAACCTGTTCCAAACATGGCATTTTGATCTAAAGGGTCATGACTTGGATTCCCTATCCATGCATAATTTTATTTCACTTTGCAGATTACTTCAAAATCCGGAACATTTCAGAAGCCATGTGATGTCGATTCCTGTAACTTCCATCCCTTCCAGCATACAGTCTCTATTTGCCCTTTCCTTCCAGTTCAGAGGAGGAACCCTCCTCTCCTAGCCTCCATCATACTGTGTACATCTTCCCCTGGGATCTTGCACATGATTATTTCCTTCTCTTCCCTTCCAACTAATCTCTCTATCCACCTCCACCAGCCTACAACTCTGTCACCTTGACACTTTCTGACAGAAGTCTATACATATTTTATTTCTGCCATTTTACTTTCTAAGCTTCCCTACTTCACCAATTCTATTGAAAAGACTCTCAAAATGTCACTAAATTCTGATTGCCATGATCAGTAATGAAGTTTTCATTTTCCTTACTGTCTTTACTGTTAATACCACTAAACAATTCAATTTAAAAACCCTCTCATCCCTCAACTTCTCTGATACACAGAATTTTATTTCTCCTCTAACATTTCTTTGTTATATTTTAGTGACCCTTGTTGGATTCTGTTTTTCTGTTACGCTTAATGAAGGCATTCTCCAAGGTTTTATGCTCCCAGTTCCTGTACCCTGACCTATATACTCTGCATCCTGTTACAAGGTCAGCATCTTTATACTTGGTCTGGATCCTGCCTATTGGAGAACAATGCTCTTATAATAATCCTGCCTTTGGAGAACAATGCTCTTATAATAATTATCTACCTATCCATACCCATGTCAGTTTACCTTATCTACTGGACCTTTCCCATCAGCATATAATCTTGATATAGCATCAGTACAATACAGTAAAATAAAACCAAAAAGTCAACTTTTTAAAACCTATATCACCTTCCAGTTCATACCAAATTTTCTTATACAGGTTTACTGAAAATACACTTAAAAGTAATCTGTTCCTTTTATCTCTACTTCCTTAACTCTTGCTATATTCTTAACCTCATTCTAAGCAGGCTCTCATCTCTACCAGTTCATGAAAACTATTTTTATCAAGGTCTCCAGCCACCTCTACTTTGCAAATTCAATGACTATTATGGTTTAGATATAAGTTGTTCCCCAAAAGCTCATTTATGAAACAATTCAAAAAGGCACAATGACTAGATTATGAAAGACACAAACTAACAGTGGGTTAATCCAATGATATGGATTAACTGGGTAATAACTGCAGGCAAGCGGGTCACTGGGGGTGTGCCTTTAGGATGTGTACTTTTTTCCTGGCCAGCAGAACTCTTTCTCTGATTCCTGTTGACATATCCTGAGTTGCCTTCTTCCTCCATACTCTTCTGTCATGATGTGCTACCTCACTTAGGGCCCAGAGCTATGGGGTCAGCTATCTATGTACTAAGACTTCCTGAAACCATGAGACCCAAGTAATAAACTTTCCATCGTTTATATTGTTCTTGTCTGTTATTTTGGTCAGAGATAAAGAAGTTGATTAACCCAATGATCAAACCTCTGCTGTGTCACTTAAGCTAAGAGCAACATGGAATCAGTGGCCTCCTCCTCACCTCCAGAAACACTATTCCCATTAACTTCCAAGAACCATTCTCTCCTGGTTTTACTTCTATATCACTGAATGCTTTTGTTCAGTCTCCTGTGCTAGATCTACCTCCTCCTACTGACATCCAAATGTTGAAATGCCCCAGGGCCTAGATGATCCCTTCTCTTCTCATAAATACATGCCCCATGGATCTCCTCCAACCCTGTGCCTCCCAAATTAACATTGTCATCATTGTCATGTCAGTGTCTCCTCTGACCCCTGAATACATACCCAACTTCTTACTCCACACCTGCATGTAGATATACAAATCATACTGGCCAAATCAGTACACTAGACTCCTCAGCAATCCACTGCTCCTTCAGCATCCCCTTTTTCAAAAAATAAGCCCCCCACTCACCCAGCTGCTTCTGCAACTAGCCATTTTTCTCATACCTGATGATTTATCCACTTAGCCTCCAATTATTTTATCTATGTCCCTTAGTAGACTCTAATTTCCATACAGTGTGGATCCTCCATTTTAATTTTAACCCTAAATTAATCTGTAACATACTATTTGTTGAAAGAATTTTTCCACTTCAAAAACTACAACTGCTTCTCAGTAAAAGGCAAATTTCCATAGCCTTCTATCTGATCTTTTCCAGGATCAGAGATAGTGGGAAAGGCATATGCTGTGGAATTGAACGTGACTCAGTTTCCATAGGAGCTCTGCTCTACCAACCCTGTCACCCCATCACCACCACCAGCACCATTATCTTCATTATCAACAACATTTATTCGGCACTTGTCATATTCTATAAGTCAGGTTAATGTCTTTATACGCACTGTTTAACTCTCACAAACATATGGGGCCAGGATTATGATTCCTATCTTACAGATAAAGTTTATAGATATTATGGAACTGCAAAGTGGTTAGCTAGAACTCAGGTGGACATCTTACTCTAAAGTCTTTCCAATATCTTCTCCTGCAATCCCAGTTCAACAACTTGTCCAAAACTGCCCACAAAGTTATTAACAGTCCACAGAACGTGTGATCTCAACCCATGTTCTAAATAATGATGCTGCACATTGCCAGTGTCCTCATTTGTAAAACGGGGTGATGACATAAACTCAAACGATGTGTGCACACTGCCTGGACAAGGCAGGCTCTCCACAGCTGCTACTTCCTTTCCCAAATTCTGATGCTTAAATGTGCTTGGCCACATTTTTTAAAAGCTCCACACTGTTTACAAAGAATTTTCTTATTCCCTCTCTTACCTTCTGCTATTTTTGAAGTACTTCTTAATTAAGAATCTAAATGTGGGGGCTGGGGTTGTGGCTCAGTGGTAGAACACTTGCCTGACATGTGTGCCGCACTGGATTCAATTCTTAGCTGCACATACAACAAATAAATAAAATAAAGATCAGTCAAAAACTAAAAAAAAAAAAAAAAAAA
>JAJEJO010048983.1:241264-449032 GCA_020662805.1 Glaucomys volans | reverse complement strand
TTTTTTTTTTCTTTTTAGATGTTGATGGACCTTTATATTTTAGTCATTTATTTATATGTGGTGCTGAGAATCAAACCTAGTGCCTCACACGTTAGGCAAGCGCTCTACTACTGAGCCACAACACCAGCCCCCCATGCCTACTCTTTTGAGGAATCTCCATAGTGGTTGTACTAATTTACAATCCCATCAACAGTATAAAAGTATTCCTTTTTTCCACATCTTCTCTACCACTTATGGTTCGTATTTTTTTCACATTTTTATTGGTGCATTATGGTTGTACATAATGATGGAATTTGTTCTTACATATTCATACATGCACACAATATATCAATATAATTTGCCAGTATCACTCCCCAGCATTCGCTTCTTCTCTCCCCTCCTCACACCCCGTGGTCTCTTGCCTCTACTGGTCTCCCTTTGATTTTTTAGGAGATCCACCCGACCTAAACAAAGAAAGGTTCATTTTTTTTTTTTTTTTGCCATATATAGATAAGCAAGAGAAATGAGGGTAGAAAAAGTTCACCTTTTGAGAATTAAAAAAAAAATCATTCAAGAATTAAAGAAAAAAGCTGTAGCTATTTTATGAAGAAATCTCTAAACCAAAGTTATCTGAGTATTTTATAGTCCACAAAACAGATGAACGAAAGTGAAATTTAAGGGTTATTTCACGGAGGACAACAAATCCTCATGCAGAGGTCTGACCACACTCTAATGGCACGAGGAATCTGGCTCCTAGAAATCCTACCCTTGATGTTAGTCAAGGACTGAGAAGTGATCTTATGATCCTTAAGGATAACTTACAAAGGCTCTGGGGATGTGTCTCTGGATGGGGAGATGAGTGAGGTGATCACAAACTTAAAAAAACTCAAGAGATACTAAATCTGTGGCTCTCAAGGAGTGAAACCTAAACCTAAATCTGATGTGGTTCTCAAAATGCAGCACAACAAAGCAGCCTGGGCAACACTTGAAAACTTGTTAGAAATGCACATTCTTATTCCCTTAGACTCCAGCTGCCTGCTGTCCATGCAGCTCAGAAGGTATATTTCATCAAGCCCTTCTTCAGTTAATTCTGACGTGCACTCATAAGAACCACTGCACCTACCTACACCAAGTGGCATGTCACCTCCTGTCTAAAGGCTATTTTAAGTCCACAGTTCTCTACCTTGGCTGCTCAGAAGCACCACCTGGAAGCTCTGACTTGGGGCCCCATCTCAGATATCTGACTTAATACTGTGTTTATTTGTTAAGTTTAGATTCATATGTCAATGTTCAGTCACTGTTGAGAATCATACCCTAATTTTAAAAAGGGCTAGTTTTAAAAAAGAATAGTGTATGAATATGTTTTAACTCTAAAAATACTCATCTTCTGTGAAACCAATATATTAAGAGAGTAGGTTAATATTTAGGCAAAATATAAACATGAAATTAATAACAGTATTAAAATAAAACTGAAATGTTTTTCCAGTGGACTCCTGTGAAACCTAAGAATTCAAAAAATTTTTTAAACAGTTTTTTTATTCCCAAACAGAAACTCTCAATATATAAGATATAACAATGCGTGAGTATGTGACTCTGGTAATCCTGGTCAAGAGCTTTTGTCTCTGTCTTCTATCATTTGTGACATTTCGGTTGTTTATTGTTTTTCTTTCCTATGTAGCCACTTGCCATCTATAAAGTAGTGTTATGACCCTCTATTAAAGAGCCAGTGTGAAGATTAAACAAAATAAAGCATGTAAAGCACTTAGTGCAGTATTTAGCATATGGTTTACATTCATATACATAAGATTAGTAAAAAGATTATACTATATTGAAAATACAGCAACAAAACAATAAGCAAGTTTAAGTACCTTAAAAATGTCTTTTTGACATTCTAAGCTAAGAAAGGAAGCATGAACCCAATAGCAGTACTGAAAATTCAGAAGCAGCAAGTACAACTAGACACAGACCTTGCTCAGTCCCTCACCCACTGTCATCAGAAGCAGTCAGCTGTCCACTCAGCTTTCTCTGGAGGAAAAGTGCTGTACAAAATTATGAAGCTCAGGACTACAGAGCCTGCTAGATGATTTCAAATAATGATAACAAATTCTTACTCTTAAATGCCAACAGCATATTCTTAATTTCTTTATTAACATCATCATTAATAATGAACAGAAATTCCCATTTGGACATTTGTAATGCAACAGACATTTACTCCTGATTTTTCCAGTCTGCAGTGGTGGACCACTCACCACTTTACATATTTATAAAGAAGCTGACTCAGGTATTTTAATTAGCAAAAGACTTTAATTAGCAACTTTCATTCCTTTCTCACTAAACTGAGCCCAGTGAAAGAATTTCTTGAAATTACTGTGCCACTCTCACTGTGTCTCTTCACTGTGGCTGAGAAAGGTGTTCAGGTGATGTGCATATGCCTGGATGGAAGGAACTTGGCAGATGGGCTTGCAAGAAACAAATTTTATATTTTTTGTCTTTATATTTGATATTTTTTCAAGTTTTCTGTGATAGTATGTATTACTTTCAAAATTTCACATTCTTATACATAGGGCCTAATATATGACAGAAAATCAAGAAGTAGTTCATGAATACATGAATATAAAAACTAAATAATCACACGGCTTTAAGTGCTTTCAAATTTAAAAGAAAAGAAAGCATACAAACTAACTCTGATTGTCCATGAAACTACTTTACCTATAAATACTCATGAAAGCAAATAAAAGGTATCTTTTAAAAAAATCATTAATATTCTAAAATTGTGTACCCCCAGAAACCAGACTCACATTTTTAAATGATGGTGGGAAACAGGTAGTCTTGGATAGCATATTAGAGAGATATATGGTTCTAATGAGGTAAGTTTTGAATTGTTAGCTCTCCTAGTTCTTTACAGGGTGACTCTGGGCAAGTTACTTTGTTAATTTTTACAAATGAAAATGAGACCAATTCTTAGTTTTGCTCTAAAAATGAAAAAAAAAAAAACTAAGTGTCAGGCTGGAGATAGAGCTCAGTGATAGAGCGCTTGCCTACATGCAGGAATTCCTGTGTTAAATACTCAGTAAAACACACACACACACACCTCACACATACAAGCCATGAGTGGTGGTAGACTTATTTAAGTGAAGAAATACTGTCCAAATAAGGAACATATTGGCTATCAGCCCCAAAGCGTGCACATGACATAAACAAGACAGCTATGTTATTACATTTATAACACAAGGGGTTTTATAGGAAAATTCATGTTTTAAATCTAAGCATTTTCTGCTTCTGAACTGATTAAACAATATCAAAAGATTCAAAGTGTAAAACCAATGTAGATATAATTCTTAAAGAATTACTAATTAAAAACATTTCAAAAAGGTATTTTAATAAAAAATAAGATTATTAAATTTTAGGCTGAATATAGTGACACTTGCTGAAATGATTCCTTGTAATGGTACATATTTTGTTTAAAATCTTGTTGAAGAAACCAAGAAGCAAAAACAGGATTTTACTAAGGAATAAAAAGTAGGGGGAGCATGAGGAAGCTCCAAGGTATAAACATGAAACATGCAGAGTGTGAGCCACTAGGTAACTAATCCTTGCATATCATAAGGAGATGCCTGAGATGTCTGAGTACTACAGGTCTGTGATTCTATGACTTCTGGCCCACACACTTTGTAAGTTTTGAAAAAAAAATCTAGCATCAAAACAAACCACAACCCTGTAACACCATGACATAGATCCACAATTTTAATCCTAGGGATCTGTCCTAGAGAAATACAGTACATGTGCTCAAGAAAACATACATGAGGATGTTCATTATAGCATTATTTATGATGCCAAAAACTCAATCTCCATTAACAAATAGACAAATGATATATTCATACCTGCAATATGAGAACAACTAAAAGGAATGAACTAGATATATGTAAGATCTGACTCCAACTGAGTCAACTTGAAAGCAATCAAGTTAACTAAACAACACATGCAGTGTTGTATACTACTACTGAAAATTCTCTAGGGATGTGTATTTGGAAGGACATACTTCAAGTGTGAAACAGTTGTTACCATTGGGCTGGGATGGAGGATATGAAAGGCAAGAGACTGATGTGAAAGGCAAAGAGGAATTTAGCTTTATCTGTAGTACTCTCACCTCTCAAAAGGTAGTGTTATGATTTGGATATGAGATGTCCTTTAAAGAGCTCATGTAGTAATGGAGGAATATGAAGAAGGTCAAACAATTAGATTATGAGGAGCTGTAATCTATTAGATTGATTAACCAGTGGATTAATCCATTTGGTGGATTAATTTAAGTGGATTACTAGATGGTAACTGTAGACAGAGAGCAAGGTGGTCACTGGGGGCATGCCCTTGGGGACTTTATCTTGTCCCTAGCCTCTTCCTCTCTCCCTGCTTCCTGGTTGCCATGAGCTGAGCAGCTTTCTTCTGTCATATCGTTTCACCATTTTGTTCTGCAGGTGCATAGCAATGAAGCCAGCCAACTACGGACTGAGCCTCTGAAACCAAGCCCCCAAATAAACTTTCTTCTTGCCAGTTGTCTTTGTCACAATGACAAAAAGTTGACCAACACAGGTAGGCTGCATTTAGATACTATTTTAAACTAAACTATTTTTTAAAGTAGGAAAGAACATGTACAGGCCCTGGGTATGATCCCTAGCACCACAAAAACAAGGAGGAGGAAAAGAAGAAGAGTGATTTATATATTTAACAATAAACATTAAACCCCTTTACTAGCCAAAACAGTATGCTCTGACTATAAATTGTTGACTCAATATCTGCAGAACTCTAAAAAATGACGGAAAGTAGATCATTGCAAAAAGTATTCATAAAAATGTTAACTCAAAGCACCGAGGGTTCATTTATATTAAACAACTGTTGAGGCCTCTTTTTCCATGATGGGCTGCTTGGAGTTGGGGGAGAGGTGACACATGCAACTCTCTTCTTCCTGTCTCATCTGATAAATAAGACTTCAGGAAGAACACACTAATTGTTCTGGACATGTGCGGTCTGGCTCAGAGGCTCCTGGGGGACAGTGTGAAATGCCTGGGGTTCTGATGACCAGCTGGTGGTGTGTGTGACAGCTGGGCTGTGGCTCAGATGTGAAGGCACTAAGAGTAGCAGCATCTGGTCAGAGCCTGGACCTGTGGCCCTGTGAAGTGAAGTGCAGAAGGAACAAGCCTTCCTTTCTGGGACTATCTTGCCAATCCATAGGGGCACAGTGACTATGGGCGCCAGGAAGATGCTTCTGTGAAGGGCCTCCCTAGAACCTTGATGAAGTCTTGGCCTATTGAATGGAGCAAGACTCTGTCATTCACTGATGATAGAAGGTGTGCTTCTATGGAGTCTTTGTCTCCTACTGTTCCTAAGACTGTTGTTGAATTTACAAAAAGTAAATTTGTGAATGTGACTACTTAATGGTACGTATAGACTTCCAAGGGGATTAAATAAAATCACTGAAAAAAGAGCTCTCCATTTTTTCTTTTATCAAGTTTAAGAGGTCCAGTACTCTGCTTTCAAGTCTAATTCAAAGACATGCGTTCTAAAACAAGATAATACTAAGTAGAAGCCATTCTAAGAATCAGACCATGTCTCTTTCCTCTGTTCTAACAGAATTTTGAAACTTATTTGACTATACTTCTGATCTTATTTATCTAACTCATTCAATTATAAAAGAGTGTGAGGAAGGATAATGGTCCCTCATGCCCCTAATCCACAGAGGCATGTGGAAAAGAGAAGGAAGTAAACATATGAATTGAAAGGGAGGTAAAGAGGTTTTGAACATTTTAGTACTAAATGAGGCAAGAGAGCTCTATGACAGTGTTTGTGGAATAAAAAGCTAAAAGAATATCTTAAAGTTTAAGGTGGTGTAAAGAAAGGAGTATCATTCAGAAACATCACTGAGATAAGAGCTATTTGTCTCTAGAAATGAGAAAATGAGAATATTGGCTAACATCTTTTCATCAGAAAATAAATGTAGTAGAAGTCCTACTATGTGGTACACTGATTACTAGGAAACCAGTTCAAATTATATTACCAAATCAAGCAATGTGCACCATCCTGAAACATAAATGTCATTTCTTCTACAAAGCTGTGCTGTAGCTAAGGCCTTTCCTCTGAGCCTGGATCAACTGACTGAAGCACTGCCTTTCTTGCAAAAACCACAGATGTGATGTGTAGTCTACCATCTCTATGGAGTACAGTAAAGACAAGACAATTAGCAAAAGCACAGAACCCATCCGATCTTAATGATTTTCTCACAAACCTTTAAGACATCTCCACAGCTAATTTGAGAGCAATTTTATGGAATCTTTTCAAAGCACTCAACATAGGTTTCTACTGAAATCTCTCCATTTTCTTTATTTTTCTTTCTCTAAATTTCTGTTGTAAGCTGTCTACACTGATAATTCCAACAACCAGCCCAATGGCATAAACAGATTTGGGAACAAACCCAAATGACTTGGTAAACAACAGCCCAACAGGCTGCAGCAAAAGTTCAAGAGCATCTTGAAGACATCAGCCAGCTGTGAGTGTGGCCCATTCTCGAGGTTTTAAGACTCTAGGGCTCACCAGTTAACTGGGTGAGTGTGAGGTGAGGAGTGCTTTAGGACAGCACCTCTGTACTACACCTCTTGCAAATGTTAAATTGCATTTATTACTCACTAGGTTTGTTCTTCACTCTGCATATGGAAAGGAATACAACAACCTAAAATCCAGGATACACCCACTGGCTCAACAAACATTTGAGTAATCCCCTTGGACCAAAACCAAGTATAAGATACACAAAAACAGGCTCATTATCCCTTATTTGAAATGCTGTAGACCAGAAATATTTGGAGTTTTTTTTTTTTAAATTTTGGAAGGGGTGTGTGTGTGTGTGTGTATGTAAAAAAAAGAGAGATAGAGAGAGAGAGAGAGAGAGAGAGAGAGAAATATCTTGGAGAACAGACCCAATTCTACATAAGAAATTCAAGTAGCTTTCATACTTTCTTTATATACCCAAGTCTGAAGGGAATATGATACAAAACTTTTAGTGCACCTGCGTCTTGACTGTGAACCATCACATGAGGTCAGGTGTGGAATTTTCCCCATGTGGCAAAAAGTTGTGGATTTGGGGGCATTTTGATTTCAGTTTTTGAATTAGGGTGCTCGGTTCTAGTATTAAGTTAGGCAGGGTTTATCAACATTTCCAGTGTTGGAATTTTGGGGGCAAAAAAATTTCTGTTGTGGGGACTGTTCTTCTATGATTGAACACTAGATTTCAACAATACATTTCCTCATCTATGAAAATCAAAAATTTCTCCCGAGATTGCTAAATGTCCACTAGGGGGCAAAATCTCTCCTGGTTGAGAATCATTGACTTGGGGCTGACCAAGAGCTTTCAGCTTTTAGTAAAACTTTACTGGATGCTTCCCTTTATTGAGATCTTGGTTATGCCTTTCTGGATCTATCAGGAATTTTTATCGCCTTCTCTAAAATTCAGATAAGTAAACTGCGAACATCGAGGACTGTCCACATAATTTTGTAAGTCTAAAGGCAAAATGAAAATGCAGATCACTTGTTCAAAATTAGAAATGCAGTTAAATACAAACCAGTGTTGACTGACGGTGACTGAGTTTGGTACCATTTATTATCACCTGGAAACAAACTAAGAATAATGTTCAGTGTCCAGCATGATGCCTAGCATAATGTAGGTGAAGCATTCAGATAAATGAACGTTTAATTTTCACTAAGATGTTTCAGCTTATGTATCCACAATATACCCTTCACCAGCAAAGACCAAATAAATAAGTTAATGAACAGTCACATCAAACCACAAGACTAAACAAGCAATTAAAAGCTCATTTTACCATAAGAAAGTTAATTTAAAATGTGGAGAAAAAAACAAGTAATTTTTTAAAAGAAAACATTCTATTTTGTTGTATCTCCACACTGCATTACCAAGAAAGTTCATGATTAAAAACAAAAACTTCTGTTTCAGGATGGGGCTACTACTTAGTGACAGGGTGCCTGCTTAGTATGTGTGAAGCCCCAGGTTCAATTCTAGCACAAAGAAGAAAGAGAGAGAGAGAAAGAGAGAAAGAAAGGGGGGGGAGGGAAGAAAAGAAAAAGAAAGAACAAACAAAGGAAAGAATCACATTTTAGCAATAACATAAGAATATAGGATAAAAAGGAAACCACAATATAGGGTCCTAGAATTTTAGTCATGGAATAACACTTTTTTTCATGCATGAATTTTAACAACACATTTATTTTGATAGTCCTATCACTGGGCAAACCAGAAACAGAAATACAATTCATTGTGCTCAAAGGCATTGGCTGCTTACCCTCACCACCAAGAAAACTGCCACCTGGGAAGATTTTTCACACCTACTCTCACTTTTACCACCTACTTTCCTGATAAACAAAGAACCAAGCATCTCAAGCAAAGTAGCCATATCTAGTGATCAATAAATTCTTTCTCTGTAGTTCCTCTGTAAGTATGAGTTTGGGATTAAGATTCTACTATAACAGATGGAAATCATACACCTGACATCCTATTGTCTGTAGATATGATAAGTTTATGCTAAATTATATTATGCATATTTCAATGTAAACAAAGGATCAGCAATGATTTTGCATTTATCAGCACTGTATGAGCACATCGAAAACATTTTCTGAATCTGCCTTCCCATTGAACAGATTTGATAAAATTAATAACTAAAGTAGCAAAACTTATTTATATATTATTTTAAAAACAATCACCACAAAAAATGAGTAATATTCAAAACACTCATAAAGAAGAAAAAGCTGAGACAACTTGCTCTCCCAAATAGCAAGACTATTCTAAAACGTTACAGAAATTAGATTGTGGGGTTCCTATAAAGATGCTAAAGGAAACAGACCTACAAAGATCAGAGAAAAAAGAAATAAGTAATGCTAAAATAACGTTATTCGTAGAGGGAAAAATAAACAAATTAGGCACTCATATTGGGTTTATCAAGTGTCAAGTATTATGTTTCCAGAAAGTAATTTGGCAGTGTGCACCAGGTGCTCAAGAAAACATTTCCATCCTATGATGTAATTTCTCTTCTACTTATGAAAAAAGTATTCAGAGAGGAAATGTACCAATGTATATCATGGTATTTCTTTTTTTTTTTTTTTTTTTTTTTTTTTTTTTCAAAAATTTAACCCAGGGGCACTCTTTCTAATTTTTATAATGGTATTTCTTTTTTTTTTTTTTTTTTTTTTTTGGTACCAGAGATTGAACCCAGGGGCACTCCATCACTGAGTCACATCCCCAGCCCTTTTTTGTATTTTTATTTAGAGACAGGGTCTCACTGAGTTGCTTAGGGCCTCGCTAAGTTGCTGAGGCTGGCTTTGAATCCACGATCCTCCTACCTCAGCCTCCCAAGTGCTGGGGTTACAGGCATGTGCCACCTCATCTGGCAATATTTTTTATAAATGCAAAATGTGTGAAATAATTTCATGCCAAAAAAAAAATCTCCAAAACCAACACACATACATACATACACACACACACACAGCAACACAGCAACACATTCCAGACACAAAAATATAGAAAATGAGTAAAATCCAAAAAATTTATAGTCATGGAGCTTGGGATAATTTCAAAATTTCTTTTGGTAAGAGTGATAATGTGTTCTGATAGTCAAAAAGAATATGGTACTATTTTACTAGCCCTTGATTGCGATAACAACTAATTCTATTTTTTAGACTATTTCATATATTAATAGTAAGTCTATCATTGGGATGATGAGGCATTAATCAAACATTTTATCCACTTCAGTGTGCACTGTTACATTACAAACTAGAATCCTTTATTGATGGGGTTCAGGACATGCTACCCCAAAATAACCCCAAAATAACAATGGCATGTTAGAAAAGAGCAAAACCAAGAAGTTCTCTGACTTACTCCCACTCTTCTTCCTGAAGCAGGCCATAAAATCTAAGAAGACTACCTGTACTTCTGCCCTCCCTGCTCTGCTGAATACTCTCATGTGACAATGTCTTATCTTACACTGGGGAGGAAGGAACATCACACAGACAGGTCAAGAAGAATCTGAGCCAACCGGCCTTGCTAATTTGCCTCCAGCTTAGTACCAGAAGATCATGCCCTTTTGCCCTCCAATCACACTTTTGCATGACTGTCCATAAAAAGACACAGTTTTGCCACTTCTTTTCCTGGGTCTTCATTTCTGAAGGTTCACATGTCATATAAAACTTATATTAAGTAAACTCATATGCTAACACCCCAAAATTAGTAATTTCAAACCATAAGAGCAGAACATTAACCCAGGGCAGAGCCCTCCAGGGACCTGCAGGGATCATATGCCCAGGAAGCCAGCCTTGTCATGCTACCTAGTGATTGGTAGGCTAGGTGTCACAAACTGGAATTCCTGGCCCTTTCCACTAACCTGAGAGTCATATAAAGATCCTTTAAAATTGATTAAATCAAGAGATTTTAGTATTTCAGGTTTCTAATTTTTTAATCACATTTTCAGTAAAATTTCCAATACTTAGAAAGGTTGTATATAATAATAAATAAACTTCTCATCTTGATTTTTTAAAAATCAGATTTTTTTCCCATGGAAGCTTACTAAATTAGATTGACAGTTCAAATTATAGAAGCATGAAATAACTTGTTTATTGGAAACAACCATGAGGAGTTTATTATATTTTATTAGTGGCATCTGTCTCCTGTCTTTGAATGCTGGAGATGATATTAATGATGTTCTTTTGCCATTTGGCAACAGATACACTTTTCTCAATAATTATCTTTGGCACTGAATTAATTCCCTATGTTATACTTGCCCAATGGCAACTGTTTTAACTCCAGGTGTAAAAATTAACATTGTTCTCAGCATGATCAAGGGAGATATACCATTTATTATAAAAATGTCAGAATCTATATTGCTTAAAGAAATTATATTTCTATTTTCCTACTGTATGTGTGTGTGTGTGTGTGTGTGTCCACAACAAACCCAAAATCTAGCTTCTAAGTAGCATTGGTTTGGTGCTGCCTGCTAAGGTCACTGGGACTCCCCTGTCTCTACTGTCCACTGCTCTGTTTTTCCAACATTCTTCTGAATGGAAACCAGCAGGGAAATGGTAACTATGTCCAATACAGTGACTTCCCAAATATGAGTAGCTGATTATTTATTTGGTTCAGTGACTTTCAAAAGAACAAACCACCTACTTCCCAGCAAGTGTTTGGAATCCCACTTTACCATCCCCCCTCTGGAATGGAAAGTGCCACAGAAAGTCACACTTCACCTGTCAGAGGCAGCACACCTCTGAACTGGTCAGAGACTGCTGTCCCAGGGCTCTGCTAGAGAATGTTTAACAGAAGATGTCACTTCTAACTCTGTGCTTTCAAGTTTCTAAGTTCAAATGTGTTGATAAGAAAAATTCCCTTTAGAGATCAGTAGAACAGAGGCAGGAGATCACAGGGAAGAGGCAAGAGAGTTAAAGGGGAAGGAATGGAGAAAGAAAATAACCAAATTATATTGTCATATTATGTACACATACAAATATTTCATAACAACCAATCCATTATTACATATAAATTATAATGCACTAATAAAAAACAGAAAAGAGAAATCCTCTTTAAAAATATTTCTGTGACACTTCAGATCAAGGAGATAATGAAATAAGCAGTGACGGACAAAGTTCAAAAAATTGATCTGTATAATCAAAACCTATATACAGAAGACAGCTCCTTCAAAAACATTTGCAAAGTGGGTAGCCAAATCATCAAGTGGTTTTAATAAATGAAGAATAAAAAATGAGTGAAATACACTGTATTCTACAAAGACAGAGGTCTAAAATTTACTCAACTGTGGAAAAGGGATGGACTATGCTCTTTAAGAGGAGAGAATCTTGCTTACCACTTCTTCCTGATGTCTATGAAGCTGTAGGCACTCAACAATGAATACTTCTACAGAGCTTCTGATATGACAGGCACTACTTTCAAAGCTTTACATATTAAATCAATCAATCTTCGAAGTAATTCTTTTGAGACAAATATTAGAAATTATCTCCATGTTACACAAGAGGAAACTAAAGCACAGTGAGGCCAAACATACTGCCTCAAACTGGACAGCTGGGATGAAAATCCAGGCAGTCGGTTTCTAGATGTTAAGTATCTCATGTGAAGTCACACAGCATCTCAGTTAGGCCTTCAATACACTTAGGTCTGCCTTTCTGTAAAGCTAATCACTGTGTCATATAAAAACTCACCATCTTAAAAAATAATGGTAAACCATTCAGACATTTACATATTTCAAATAATGAAAATAAATTTAAATTTATATTTTCCTTTGGGGCTTACTTAACCAGTGCACAAAACAAAGGATAAGGAATTGAATGAGCTCTTCTTGTGCAAAGCCCAATGCAGGCCCTGTACAGAATACCCCACAGTGTGTAAAGGCCTTCAGCACCTGATTTTTACAGTTGCAGAGATTTAATATTATGAAGAAAGTTAAATAGCTTATTTTACACAGAGAGCAATTGGTGAGACTTATGTTGAAAAAAGAATTTCAAAAGGAGACATTCATATAAGTATCTATACTCAAAACATTTTCTTCCATCAACTTCCTACTTTAAGTACCTGAAAGTCCTGGAGACAGCAATCTGCTTTAAAAAACTTTGTATACCACACTACATTTATTTTATTTTATTTACTTTATTTTATTTTGGAGGGGGCATGTCACTCAATTTATTTTATTTTTTTAATTAAATTTATTTATTTATTTTTGGTTCAATGTACACAAATGGAGTACAACTATTGTTTTTCTGGTTGTGTACAAAGTAGAATCACACCATTTGCATATTCATACATACACAGTATAATGATGTTTGTCTACATTTAATACAATAACGTGTAAGTGGTAAACTTTAATGAACATCTGTCAAATAATGGATGAATGTATGACTAACCCAGAGATAAGTAAAACTCACCATAATGTGTGTCTGTTATGTAATTTACATTGATTAAATGCAACGTACAGAATTTTATTATCTGTGGAGATCTCTAGCAAGCACTAATTTGCTTTAAGGAGGGAAAATGCTGATCCCTATTATAAAAGTGGAAGATATTACAACTTGCAGTAAACTAGCACACCAAAACTCCATATGGAGAGAAAATGCGCTTAAGAAATCCATAAAAAGATTCCATTTAAAACCAGTTTTACACATCCTAGTTTATGAAAGATATTCCTAAATCATCACCTTCATACACAAAATAAGAACAACATTATAATGCTATGTTAGAGCCATCCAGTTTTTATATCAGAGATCATTATGGTAAACAAAAATTTCCTGAAAATAACTGTTTTGGGAAGGATAACTTTCTAAAACTGAATTAAGTAACAGATAAATTCTCCAAGACAAAATTAAACACACATCTTGCAGACAAACATCTATATTGCTTCTGGTATAAACAAATAGTGAAATATATAAGACACTCTTTACAAGGGCAATATGTCATATAATATAAATTTATTGACTATAGTTTATTAGTATAATTATAATACCTACAAAATTATTGTCATAAAAATACTAAAATAATAATCTTCATTGGTCCCCACAAAGGAGGAAATGTTTTTCAACATAATTCTCAGACTAAGAAGGTGTTTTTGTTCCCATTTGCAAATAACATGACTTTATATTTAGAAAAAAAATCTAAATATGTCACCAAAAAATTGTTAGAATAAACAAATTCAGTGCAGTTGTTTGATACAAAAAATATATAAATATCAGTAGTGTTTCTATACACCAATAAGGAACTAGCTGAAAAAGAATCAAGAAAGTAATCCTATTTACAACAGTCACAAAAACTGCCACCTCCTCTCAAAAAAAAAAAAAAAAAAATTCAGGCACGAACTTAACCAAGAAGATGCACAATCAACAATGAAAACTATAAAACACTAAAGAAAGAAACTGAAGACACCAAAAAATGGAAAGACATCCCATGTTCATGGATTGCAATAATTGAAACAAGATGTCCATACTTCCCAGAGCAATCTATAGATTTAATACAATGCCTATCATAATTCCAATGACATTCTTCACAGAAATAGAAAACACATTCCTAAAATTTGTATGGAACACAGAAGACCCTGAATAGCCAAAGCAATACTGAGCTTGAAGAACAACATGCTCAAGGCATTGCACTACCCAACTTCAAAATCTGCTGCAGAGTAATAGGAACTACTGGCACAAAAAGACACAGAGACCTATGAAACAAAATACAGAACCAGAAATAAATCCACAAATCTACAGCAGTTTTAGTCAGCTTTTTTGCTGCTTTGACCAAAAGACCTGAAAACAATTAGATGAGGAAAAGTTTATTTTGGAACTCACAGTTTCAGAGGTCTCAGTCCACAGATGGCCGACTCCATTCCTTGGGGCCTAAGATGAGGTGGAATATCATGGTGGAAGTCTGTGCCAGAAGAAAGTAGTTGGGAACATGACACCAGAAAGGAGAGAGCCAGAGGGCTCTCTGATCAACAAGAACAAACTATATGCCCCAAATTCACGCCCCCAATGACCCACCTCCTCCTACCATGCTCTACCTGCCTCCAATTAATCTCTATCCACTAATTAGGTTAATACTCTCACAACCCAATCATTTTGTCTTTCTTGCATTGTCTCACACATAAGCTTTTGGGGAACACCTAATATCTAAACCATAACAGCAAACTGATTTTGGACAATGATGCAAAAGAACACATTAGACAAAGGACAAGCTTTTCAATAAATGATGCCAGGAAAACTGGATATTCATATGCTGAAGAAAACTGGACCCCTATTTCTCAACTTACACAAAGAAATCAAATGAAAATATATCTAAGACTTCAACGTAAGACCAGAAACTATGAAATTACTGGAAGAAAACAGGGGAAATATCTTGGGACATTTGTATAAATACTGTTTTGGATAGGATACCAATAGCATATAGGCAATGAAAGCAAAAATAGAAAAATAGGACTGTATCAATCTAAACAGCTTCAGTATAGCAATGGAAACAATAGACGAGGAGACAAACTATGAAATGGGAGAAAATATTTGAAAATTATACTTCTGACAAGAGATAAAGAATACATAAGCAACTCAATTCAAACACCAAAAAAAAAAATCCAATTAAAAAAATGGAAGGATCTGAATAGATCTTTCTCAAAAGAAAACGTGTGACTGCTCTGCTCATTATCACTAATCATAATAAAAATTCAAACCAAAACCACAATGTGATATCATCTCACAGTAGAATGGCTATCATCAAAAATAATTTGAAAAATAAAATAACAAAGGCTGACAAGGGTATGGGGAAATGGGAACTCTCATACGCTGTTGGTGGAAATATAATTGAGTAAGGCATGGAGGTTCCTAAAATAACTAAAGATAAAACTACCAATTAAACATGCTACTGCAAATATATCCAAAGAAAGAAAATCTGTATGTCAAAGAGACATCTTCATTCATGTTTAGTGCAGTACTATTCACAATCTCCAGAATTATGAAATCAATCTGTATCTATAAGCAAATGAATAAGCTAAAGAAAATGTGATATATATATATAATATAATACACACACACACACAATGAAATATTATACCGCCATAAAACAAAATGAAATTCTGTGATATGAAGCAACATGGATGAGTCTGGAGGGAATTACATTAAGTAAAATAAGCCAGGTGCAGAAAAAGAAATATTGTATCATCTCAATCATAAGTGGAACCTAAAAAAGTTTATCCCACAGAAGTAAAAAGACTGGAAAAGGAAGGAGAAAAAGGAGAGAAGAGAAGGGTTGATTGATTACCAGGTACAAAATAAATAAGAGGATTAAGTTCTTCTAGACTATCACATAGTAGGTTGAGATAGTTAATACCTATTGACTATTTCACATTAGCTAAAAGAGTAGATTTAAATGTTTCTAATACAAATAAATGACAAATATTTGAGTTGATTGATATGCTAATTACCCTGATTTGATCATTTCAAAGTGTATATGTGTCAAATGATCACACTATACACCATTAATATATACAATATTCATGTCAAATAAGAAAAGGAAATTTTTTAAATTTTAAAACAATCCTCAATTCCACCATTAAATGGTTAAATTCAACCTGTTAATGCACAACTTGAAGTCTCAACTCTTTAGCAAAATTCCTTCTCAGTGTATTGAATAAAATAAATTACTTCATACATATAGGTAAAAAACTTAATGATGCCACTACAGTGTATATAAAAATCAAAGATAAATCAACATGATTCTACTTTACAAACAGCACATGTGTTAATATTTCTGACTCAATAATGAAATGCTAGGTCCACATAACCTTATGGTCCTTATCCTACTCACACTTTTGTACACCTAATGAGAGCAAATTAATTTAGATTATTTTAAAAGCTGAGAAATTTGTCCTGAGTAGAATAACTGGTAAATATAACATTGCATCTAACTACTTTCCCTTAAGACCTAATGTGCAACCACTCAGCTGGAGGAGATAACTTTTCTTTTGTTAGATATAATTCACTTACTATACAATTCAGTGGTTTTAGTATATTCAACAAGTCTATGCAAAATTTACCACTACTTCATTACTGTGCAAACATTTGACAATCTATCAAAATAAATACTAATCATATGAAGTCAAAATTTTTGAATTATAAATTTGGCCTCATATTAGCCAGGGAATCTATACAATTTATTTGAGGCTTCCTGTGATTAATTTTTTTCTTACAAAATAATAAAATAATAACAATTACTCCATAGAGGATTATTGCAGAATTAAAAGATAAAATATCACATAAAATACAAGGTGGTGTGCATAGCACATGATAAATGTTAAAAGAATGATAATTCTGTTTTATTAATTACCAAAAAATGCTAATGGATAAAACTACGTAAGCATCTGATTATTTTTCAAACTTTGCTCTTTAAGAACAATAAGATTTCAAATGATATTAGCCAGGAGTGTCCCCTGTATGGCTAAGTAGGTATGCTATTCTATATGGAATTTCATAATTTATATAATTCTAAACTATACTGTTCAAAAAAACACTACTCAAGAAAGTAGCATGAATGTCCAAGCAGGACCACCAAGCATAAGACAGAAAAACCAGGGAATTATTGAAAGAATGATGTGGATTGTGCATCAGGGATTCTGGTGAAGTGAACAGAAACCCTGATAAACTATTCCAAAAAACAAATTACAGCAAAATATTCTTCACAGAACATTTTAGAGGAATATAAGTTCCCAATTACTTCTCGAAGTGGGTTCATCTCACTATAAACCAGTTAAAGGGACTAGCAGGACAAGACAACCAACCAAATCCCACATCTAGGATTCTGACTACAATTCTACATCAAAATGATTTGTCATAAGAGTGCTAAGGCCACTGTGGTCCAAGCTGGTGGAAATACTGTATTTCATAGGCTCCATAGCAGAGGGCAAGTTTTCACACCAAGTGTGTACTACTTCTACTAAGGCCTTAATATGAAATAAAACATACTCCCTAAAATTATAAATGAGAACCTAAGTCATTAACTTTCAAGTGGTATTTCCAAAATTTAGACATTAACATAGCTTTAAAATTAATTCTAACAAATAATGAATCACATGGGATTTTATAACCTTTACTTTTGCAATTTCAGTGTATTTATAAATATGCAACCTCAAAAACAAGTTTTTAATAAAAGACATTCTAATTGGGGTAAGATGAAATCTTAAGGTGGTTTTGATTTGCATTTCTCTTATAACGAGGGATGTTGAACATTTTTTCATAAATCTGTTGATTGCTTGTAGGTCTTCCTCTATGAAGTGTCTGTTCATTTCCTTGGCCCATTTATTGATTGGGTTGTTAGTGTTCTTGGTGTAAAGATTTTTGAGTACTTTGTAGATTCTGGAGATTAGTGCTCTATCTGATGTGTGTGTGGCAAAGATTTTCTCCCAATCTGAAGGCTCTCTCTTCACATTGCTGATTGTTTCCTTTGCTGAGAAAAAGCTTTTTAGTTTGACTCTATCCCAATCATTGATTCCTGCTCAGGCAACAACAGGTGTTGGCGAGGATGTGGGGAAAAGGATACACTCATACATTGCTGGTAGGATTGCAAGTTGGTGCAGCCACTCTGGAAAGCAGTGAAGAGATTCCTTAGAAAACTTGGAATGGATCCACCATTTGACCCAGCTATCCCACTCCTCGGCCTATACCCAAAGGACTTAAAATCAGATTACTACAATGAGGCAACCACATCAATGTTCATAGCTGTTCAATTCACAATAGCTAGATTGAGGAACCAACCTAGATGCCCTTCAATAAATGAATGGATAAAGAAACTGTGGTATATATACACAATGGAATATTACTCAGCCAAAAAAAGAATAAAATCATGGCACTTGCAGGTAAATGGATGATGTTGGAGACTGTTATGCTAAGTGAGATTAGCCAATCCCAAAAATCCAAAGGCTGAATGGTCTCTCTGATAAGTGAATGATGATGCATAATGTGGGGTGGAAGGGAGGCAAGAATGGAGGAAGGATAGATAGCATAGAGGGAAGGGAGGGGTGGGGTCGGGGTGGGGGGTAAGAATAATAACAAAATGTGTGACAGACATCATTGCCCTGTGTACATGTATGAATGCACAGATGGTGTGACTCTACTTTGTGTACAACCAGTGAAACAATAGCTGTACTCCATTTGTGTTCAATGAATCAAAATTAAATAACTTAAAAAAAATAATAAAATAATAAAAAAATAAGTTTTTAATTAGGCCCAACATATCAACAACTGAAAAGAAAATATTAATAACTCCTAATACCTATAATAAATGCAAGTTTGGGCTGGGCACAAAAGCACACACCTGTAATCCCAGTGGGTCAGGAAACTGAAGGAGGAGGATCCTGAGTTCAAAGCCAGACTCAGCAACTTAGTGAGGCCTTAAGCAACTCAGTGAGACCCTGTCTCTAAATAAAATACAAAAAAGATTTGGGGATGGGGCTCAGTGGTTAAGTGCCCCTGTGTTTAATCTCCAGTACCAAAAAATGAATGCCAGTTTGGGTAAGACTCCACAGTGACATTCTGAAACTACTCGTCTGCCCCTGTTTATCTGATAAGGGATCTCCATGAACTGCCACATAACATGGGCTTCAGGAGGAAGCTGTCGTGTACATTCCCCCAAAGCTCAGGAGTCAAAAATTGACACTCCCATCCATCCTCCCACAAGTATAGAAAGTCAGAGAAACGTTTATAAAGTATATTATTAATACAGAGCAGTGAGAGTACTTTATGGTAGGCATAGAAAGGTATGTAAGGCTAGGTCACTGTGGAGGCAGGGGGCATGAACATCTAATGCTGACTGCAACAGAGGTGCACCATGGACGTGCTCCAGGACTAGAGGGAAAAAGGCAGCCTGCCCTCTCGTATTGCCAGATAGGACTCACTTTCACCTTTCCTAATGACTTCATTTTTCAAATGCTCTATTAAATCTCCACTGTTTTTCCCTGTTCTTTGAGAAGTTTCTCATTAATGAACCTCCTTATTCCAACAGTATGAAGAAAATCATCACATTATTTGTCCAGGGCATTGTGTCCTTCAAACAGGGCAACATCTTGCTTTGACTGCAATCTCAGGAGGGGGAATGAAGATTTCTTTTTAGGCGTGAACAAGGGGCTTGAGATGTTTTTGACAGGCAGCCTGCCACAGCATCAGATGATGAGACCCAGCTCTTGCCTCAGACCCTTGCCTCTCTTGGTGTGATACCCAGGGTGTTGTGGTTGACGTGTTAGAATACAAAAACGACCATGTCCCAGTTGTTAAGACAGCAGTGCCTCCTGAGCAGCAGTCTCAAACACCAACTGCTTCAATTACCCAGAGGCTTCCCTATGACACTACCTTATAGGTTCTTCTGTGACTACATACCAGTGCACACTTACACACAGACACACACCTGCACAAAGGAAATACACCCACAGTTACTTCATCCTGAAGAGGCTTCGATGCACACATTAAAAATAAATAAAAAAATAACAAGTGAGGAGCATCCCCAAATGAGATCTAAGTAAAAAATGTGGAAACTGACAGACATATTTAACGACTAATCAAAAGAAGGAGCAGCCAAGTATGGCCATAAGGCCAAATCAGTCAATTTGCTTTTATAACAGGCACAAAATAAACTTTGTGTTTTATTGGGAGGAGCCACACTCATCCTTTTATATGCTGTCTATGTCTACTTATGAGCTACACCAGCCGAGATGAGTAGCTGTAACAGAGACCATACAGATACAAAGCCAAGTATGGTCAAGCCCTGAATAAAAAAAAGTTTGCTGAGTCCTAGAATAAAGCATCAAAAATAATACCTTATTATGCCAATGAAGAGAACAGCTCCAAACCTATTACATCAAAAGTACAATTAAAACAACACTACTAGCCGGGCATGGTGGCGCACACCTGTAATCCCAGCACTTGGGAGGCTGAGGCAGGAGGATCGAGAGTTCAAAGCCAGTCTCAGCAATTTAGCGAGGCCCTAAGCAACTCAGTGAGAGTCTATCTCTAAATAAAATATAAAATAGGGCTGGGGATATGGCCCAGTGGTGGGGTGCCCCTGGATTCCATCCCCAGTACCACAAAAAAAAAAAAAAAAAAAACTACTACTTTCTTCTCATTAGTTCTTTTTTCAGATGAAACATAATTTTTCCCAACCTATAGATTTTCTACTCTTGGACATCACTATGAAAATAATGATAGCATCTTCTGGACAAAGAGGAAGAAACACTTAAGCACTTTTATTTCAGCCTTAAAAAAAAAAAAAAAAGAGTTGTAAAAGTAAACTGCATGATGAATTGTGTTAAATTTGCTAATGGAGAGAAGGCTCAAAAATCCATCTTAGCAGAGGAACTTACTAACATACTATTATTTTTCAAATTTAATGTAACTCTTCTTGTGAATTACAAATTACAATAATCACATTTTATTTGCAGAGTTCACTGGACTAAATAGTGAAGCTCAGGCACTATGAACTACCTGGAGGTGCATCTGACTTCATGAATCCCACCCCTCAGACTCAACCCCTGTCACCTCTTCCCCCTTCACGAGTCAGGTCTACTCAGGCAGCACGGGGTGCTTGTTCCTTGCTGTCTTTGTTAGATGATGGAATCTCAACCACAGGGAAATAAACCTGGAATGTCAAAACCAGATTGTAAAGGAAGTTCAGTAAGGCATGTGTTTCTGTAAAGGAGGGGACATTATCCCCTCTGTGTAGTGGAAAAACTCAGGAGGCCATGGGGAAATGAGATGGAGAGGGAAGAGTATAGAAGTAAGGAGGAACAGTGGAAGGCACTTGACACCAAGGCAGAAAGGATGAGTGCCAGAGTCCTAACCCACACAATGTCAGAAGAAACTGATGGGAAATGCACCCTCAAGATACAAGAAACTGGACTGAATCATTTTTTCAACTCACTTTGATGGCTACTGTTTTGTTTTCTATAGTTGTTTGCATTCTTTCCTTTTAGACAAGGTTCTGAGTCTCTTTACCATCTTTCTTTCTTTACCATCTTTCTTTACCATCTTTTCTTTTCTTTCTCTTTACCATCTTTCTCCCCAGTATTTCTATCCAAACTACACAGCACAATGTGGCAAGAAAGGAGGGGCTGGCTGAGGAGGAGGGAGCCCTCCAGAGGCAGTGAGTGGGCTTCAGATGCTGCCCTTTCCCTTTCCAGCTCTCTGTCTTTCTCAGCCCTCTAGTTTCTCAGTAGAATATGGTGCACAATGTCTAGATTTTATACTTTTATTTTTAGGAATTAGAAGATGTGTGCTATAACATTTAAAGAAACAGGTATTCAGTAAATAGTAAATTGTTCATATTAGTCATCATTCCAATATGAATTAAAAATCTCTGGGGTCCATCCCCCCTTTAGGAGAGAACCATTATTGGGTTCAATTCTCTAAAAAAAAAAAAAAAAAATTAAAGTTAATTTAATTCTATGAGAAGTCTGGTGGGAGTCATTTTCAAGGAAGTACTTTGAAAATTTCAGAGAAAAAAGCTATACTGAAACTACGAGGCACCAATCCAGCAACCGATTACAGTTCTAGCTTCAAAGACCCAGTAGTTTTCTCCTTACCCTGGCAAGTACACACCTCCTTATTGATGGCTACGACACTGCAAGGAACATAGGTGCTAATAAGCAAGCTAACTGAAACATGCATCTAGGTCAGGTCCTCAGTAAGACACTGATGGAAAACACAGCCTGGTGGGTAGACAGGATGGAGAGTGGTAAGAGAGGGAGAATTAATGGCATTGAACCACTCTCTCTTCCAAACACAAACCCAATCTAAAATGTGAAGAATGTTAAAAATATGAAGGATTTACTTGAAGTTTGAGAAACACTTGAGAACAGGAATGTTTTTTCAGACAGTACATGACATGGCTGTTAACATTCTTATTCTAGAGTTCATCGATGAAATTGTCTTATTACCACTAAAACGTTCTAACACTAAAGAAAAAAATTTAGTTTTCTTCAGGATGTTCCTCTAACCTTCTCAAAGACTAGGTAACCTTTAAAGGGCAGAGCAATTTTTCTTTTCTAGAGGGGGAAAAGACTCTGCAGACCATAGTTTTATTTACAAAGCAGACTATTACCTGTACTGAATGATGGCTTTCATGTTAAGTGGGCCATGAGCCACCCTGAAGCAGCAACTCAGGAATCATATATTCTTTTTTGAAATGCCTACCTTCTGGATATTTTCTCTCCAATTTGATTGTATTAAATACAGAGCATGAAAAACCAGTATGAACCTCATGGAGAGTAGGAGAAAAAGAAATCTTTGACACAAAGTTCTTTCAGTATGGATTTTTTTTAATGAGATATGGATTTAAGCACAACTCAGCAAGAAAACAGAAATACAGAGCCTTGAAGTATTTTATCTATCTACTTACTAAGACAATCAGGAGTTTCAATATAAATCAAGAAGAATAGCTTAAAAGCCTACAAGTAATCTGAAAAACGTTTCCTTCTCCCCTGAGTATGCCGAGTGGAAAATCTCTCTGCTGTTCTTCACCCCCCATAATAGGAGAGTCAATGACATTTTAATGTAAAATCCAAGAAATACTCCAATTCTTCTTAAGATTTTAAAAGTACTCTGGGGTTTAGAAAATCAATGGCAACCTTTATTTAAAGTCATATTGAATGAAATAAAGTTTTAAAATAAGTCATCATGGCTAAGAAAATAAGTTTTACTAAAAACTGAATAGAGCTGTACATTGTTTAAATAGCTCTTCAGTTTACCACTGTTAACAAAAAGAGAATTAGACACTACTTTAATAACTGGTAGATATGTACAACAGCCTCACTCTGAAAAATTTTAGAATTTTCCAACAACCTCTGGAATATTGGCTAGAGAAATGTTTTATTTACTTACATTCAGTAAACTACGGATTATCTTGCTAAGAAACAATACTTTTCACTCAAGAAATGACATACATACATTGCTTTGGGTCAGATGACACTGTACTACCAATGAAAAAAATACTGAGGGAAAGGCATCATCTTCAATGAGCATTCAACCACGGTGCCATTATTCTGGAATTTGTTTTTTAAAAAGCTACAGAAGAATTTCCATCAAAAACATGATACATATTTACCCTCTCTGACCTCTCTGAAGAACATGATTTCCCGAAATGGCCATAGACTATCAATTCACCAGGAAAGAAAATGACTTATGAGGAGAGAGGACTTGTTGACCTAACTGCAAAATTACTAGAGGGAAAAAAAAGGAAACATGCAGCCATCTTCATGTACGCGGTAGGCCTGACTCCAAAGACCTGGTAAGCCTGACCCCAAAGGGCTGGAGGTGAATCAAATCATGTTTTAAAATGAACTCACAGGAAGAACTTGAATAAATTCCCCTCTCTACCACACTTCTCCTTTCCAGACCAGAGATTAAACTCCCCATAGAAAGCAAAACACAGAGCCAATATTCAACCAGGTTATAGAGTTCATTAGCTGATAAAATTAAACAATTCAAATCTTGCTGGCTTGAATATTTTTTGCATAAATTATACAACACATGGGTAACCTGAATGCCCTGCAATAGTGACTAAGCAACAGGTAGACCTGGATCTAATTGCAAACTGAAACACATAATGCCTCTGTTCTACTTCTCATATATGCCTAAAATCTAAAATTTTAGGGCTACAGGCATAGCTCAACAGTAGAGCACTGGCCTAGCATGCATGAGGTCCTGGGTTCATATCCAGCACTGCAAATTAATTTTAAATACACACACACACACACACACACACACACACAATTTTAGTGACTAAAGAGCAAAGTCAACTTTCTGGCTTATATTCTATCCAGCACATCTATTTTTGTATATCTGTGATCTACATAATCTCAAATGTATATACATACATATATATTTTCCCCCACATGGGATGAAAAGCTCATATACATTTTAAGTTCTGTGGGTTGAACCTGTACTACAAATAAACAGACAGGTTTCTAAAAGGCTATTCTCTCCTGCCTCTGTAATGGATGTCTGCCTTGACTTCCTCCCTCCTTCCATCTTCTGTTGCACTGAAGCTATCCAGACAACCCCTTTCTCCCTCATCATTCCTTATCTTTCCCTGGTTTTCTGAGGGGTCGCACACATCACCATTTGCATGTGCAGAGGAAAAGCTTTCCTGGTCGTGTTTTCCCTTCAAGGATAATGCCTTACTACCATGGTCCAGAGTAAAGAAGCCCTGCCTGAGGGGTCACTGCACAGGGCTCAGGAACAGCTGCTAACACATCAGGGCAGCAGCCACCTTGATGTTACGTATATCTCATTCCAGGAATACATGTCTTATTCTCTAATAGAGGACATGAAATTGAAGAAGTCAACTGAGCACCATCAAACAAGATGCTACAAAGCATATGAACACACAATCCTCACTTCTAAATTCCTCCCTAAAATGCCTTTGGAGATTCCTGTCTTTTGATGATTGATTTTATTTTTTTAATATGGGAAACAATTATTAACTATTATGACTTAAAACTACTCACAAAGACTCTTTGACCTTCTTATCCTTAAAACATACCCACTCATCTCTAGTGATATGGGCGTGCCCTACTTTTAATACCTTGCTGAATGGATTTGTCCAAGAGAGGAACTTCAACTCATTAACCCATTAAGTCCCATTATCCCATATGTGAGACACCTATGAAAACTTAAATTGAGCAAGAAATATACAACTTTTGATAACTTTTGAAATAAATGGTTTCAGTTCTATTCTTTGGAGAACAATGAATAAGAGTGATTAAAAATATACATGTATCCATACGTGTGTGTGTATGTGTGTGTGTAAGAAAGTATACATAAAAGACATGTAAGCCCTAGCTTATGATTTCTAACCTATTTTAATGTACCTGTGTCAATTTCATTGAAATACTCATGGAATTGAAAGCTTGGGACTTAATGGGTTAAACTGACTGTCAAACTGAGGGATGTATATGACAGTGATGGGGCACATATGGAAAAACATCTAGGAAATAAATATTGAATAAACATATTTAGGAAAATATCATTGATCAAACATTCAGGAAATATTGAGATTTTTAGGAAATGCATTTTTAGCATTTCTGTTCTTATACTATAGAACAGAATTTAAACTTTTATTAATTTCTAGGATAAAGCATAAAAAAATAAATTTTGAGCTTACTGTAGCTGCCTCCTGCTGTGTGGAGTTCGTACCCCATAGGTCCTGCCTCTCTCTCTCTCCAACCTTTGAAGCTAAGAGGAAAGGTCTGCCAATCACTGCCTTAATCAATTATCGAGGTCTCTCTCAGGCTTCTATCTCTGTTGTATATACAAGTCATGACTCTATTACCCATCTATCCCATTGAAATAGACTAGGAAAACAAAATATAAGGGCTGGACAATGGGAATGATATTCATAATATTTTGTATTCAAATTTGCTTTTGATTCTGAAGGTAATAATGGTCTCTCTATTAATTCAATGTTTAGACTTGCCAACCTTTGATAAAATAATGAAGTTAGACGTTACCAAAATGTCCAAAAAATCTGGTACACTTTATAGCTACCACTGAAACAGACCCAAAACACTAATCTGTTCTACTTAATGATATACATAATTTTACACCACTGCTCCCTCTGTCCAGAACACTCTTCCCTCCAGTTCTCAATACTGCTGCTTCTGTCCCACACTTCAAATCCACCTCTTTAGAGGCCTGTCCTAACCACCCCAAAAAAACCAGCCCTTCTCAGTTCCTCTACGCCTGTGTCAGCACACTGTTTATTTCCTTTAAATAATTACATAATTTGTAGTTATCTGGTAATTACTTACTATTTTATTTAACATTTGTTCCAAAATGATAGATCAGAATCTCATCTGACTTATTTATGGCCATTTCCCGTCTCTATTGAGTACAACTCCACTAAACACATTTCAAATAAAGAGCAGACATTTCCCACACATTTTAAAACTCTAAAGAGAAAAAAAAAAATGTCAGACCTTGGAGCTCTTATAATCTTGCTGTCTATTCTTACAAACCCCAAAAGAAGCTGAGACTCAGTGACTCTTCCAGATCCTTTTAGCAATACAAATTTGGGGTGGAGCCAGGATCAGTCTTTCCTCTCCCATGTTTTCCACTCCAGGGAGCTTTCCAAACCAAGCTGTTGTTTCCTCTAGTCTCCCTTTATTATTCCTACAGGATGTATAAACAGTGTTGAGCACATGTGAAAACCAAATGTTTGCTTCTCTTCCCATAAAATGCCTTTTTGTTGTTGTTTTGCCAACCTTAGTGGAGAAATCATCAAGACCCTATGTGCCTTGCTGAGGACCTGACCCAGAGGAGATGGAATTCCATGACAATCCAATCCTGTTCCACAGCTTAGCCTGGAAGCCTCACCCTGACTGCTGGCACAACCAAAGCAACTGTGGTACTCATGACAGAAAGGGTGACTTTCTCCACAGAGGAATAAGTGCTGTATGCACTGAAATCTCTCACATCCAAAAGAGGGAGTAATGTACCGGGTCCATCCTTCAGTAGCTATGCCTACTTTCCTCAAACTCAAATGACCATGAAAAAAAAAAAAGTTCTGTTAAAAGAGAAGGATCACATAAGCAAATACCAAAACAGTAACAAACCCACTGGGAAACACTTAGACAAGTCATGGTTGGATGATCAGGCTTCAAACCTATTTATTAGGAAGCTCACAGGTAACAAGGAACTAAGCCACCTGGTGTGATAGAACATTTCTCCTTATAAGAAACAGGATGCCTTCCGACTTTCCAACCTCCTGGATTACCTGGCTAAATTGTGATTATCCAGGACAAGGCTCTTCCCTCCAGACAGCTACACAACACTGACCAGGGCTCCTAAACTTGAAGGTGTGGCTCAAAATTCAAGGTCTTAGGATCAATAGACAGATTAACAAGGCCATACTCTAACATTCCAACAAAAGGGTTGACTCATCTTCTCTGAACCAGGACATTTTTATTACTTTGCAGTTAGCTGTTTCTTCCTGGTTTGTCCACCAGGTCTATTAGTCTTAAATGCAAACTGACTGATGGAGGGTCAAGACCAAGCTAGTTTGTTAATGTGAGTCTCAGTACCCGTCTCCATTTACAAACTGCTGTGACACAGTCTTGCTCCTGTACGTTACAAAGTTGATGATTAAAAATAAATAAATAAATTTGTTTATTCAACTAGTGTGTACTGTCAACCACATGGCTAAAACACCCATATTTTTAAGCTCAAAATGAAGCTGTATATTTAATGCTTTGTAGTAAAATCAGTGGTATCCTTCCCTCTAAACAAGTTTTTTTTAATTAAATTCTTATTCATTATATAAATACGCAAAACCCAAAAAGAATTTAATATGATTATCCTGACAATCCAAATGTTTTTTCCACTCATTCAATAATAGCATATATGCTTCAACTGTACTGATAACTACAAAAATGATTTAGATAGGGTCATGAAAGAAGTTGACATTTAAACCGATATTTTTAAATTTAACACAATTTGTATTTAATTTTTGAAAAATTAACACAATGTGGAACTTGGCAAGTTATTTTATAAAGGAACAACCTCATTATCTCTACACTGATGTGCTACTCTGGAAATGCTAACATTGCCAGACACATATTGGGTGCTTAAAGTATATAAAAATGACCCTCACACAGAAGCGGCTCACAGTTACCTAAGTCTTTAGTCTGGGCAAGAAGGTAATAGCACCAGCCTACTATGCTACATATACACAAAAAGTTATGTCAAGTCCCATGTGGGTGACCTGCTTCCACAAAGTGTATATTCTATTGATTGAGGAAAACAATGGCCATCAAAAATAGAAGCAGGTGAGAAAATAGAACTCTAACATCTGTTTATGACACATATTAATAAAGAGTGTGTTCAGCATTTTCTCAGGTATGAAAAACAACACAACTATAAACTAGACTTACCATTTGAACTACCAATTATGTAGAGACAAAAGGAAGGTCAAAGCTTTTCAAATACCAATTTGGCAATAGTACAGGCCTATAATTCCAGCTACTCAGGAAGCTGAGGCAGGAGAATTCTAAGATCCAGGACAGTCTGGGAAACTTAACAAGATCCTGTCTCAAAAAGGGCTGGGGATCAGCTCATAGGTAGAGGACTTGCCTAGGATGCATGAAGAGTCCATCCTGAGTATAGCAATAAATAAATAAATAAATAAGAAATACAAACTTGGGATATGTGAACAAAGCAGGTTCATCGCTCTTGTTAAAAAAATGTATTTGAAATGCCTATTTTTACCCCTTGTTTACATCCTGCAAATTGCTTACCCAAATCAGACTGTCAAGATAATAGATCCTACCTAAGAATATTTTTATATCTCTATATAATATATTCTCTGGAAATAAATACTTCAACATAAATTAACTAGAGCCTTTCTTTTCTTGGTTTTCTGAAATGGCAAAATTTTGGATTAGATACCTAATTAAACATTTTGATAAAGACAATTATTTCAAAGCTAATACATGAAGGTGTTCATATTCTTAATAAAAATTTGTATGGAAAAAATTTGGTATGGAAATTAATGTGATACACGTTAAAGCATTTAATATTTTAACTGAGGTTTATTTATTCTGAAAATACTTCACACTGATTTTTCAAGTTAATATGGAAGATCAGTAATGAATGCATGTATTTATATATCTGAGTGACTTATACATAAACGTTCAGAAGATACAAACATAGAAAATCACAACTACATCAAGTATATCTAATTTAGAAAAATATGAAAATAGTAAAAAAAAGAAATATAATTATGTGATTATGTGAGGACAGTAGCAATCTTCGTTCCTTCAAAATTATTATATTACTTTCTAAATAAAACTATATCTACTTTGGCTTGGTTATGTCCATAAAATCATTATATAACTTAGCTATATTAAATAATAGTAAAGGAATATAATTTCTAAATAAAACCACCATATAGTATTAAATTTCATTTAAGTACGAAATTCACATACCTGAACCAACCTCCTTTTCCTCTTCTTCAATGCTGTTTCTGATACTGTCATATTCCTCATCAATGGTCTGGTTACCACGCATCTGAGATAAAATTCTACGGGCCTTCTGAGTCTGTCCTTTCTGAATAAGCCATCGAGGACTTTCAGGCAAAAAGAGAAAACCAAAGAACTGTATAACTGCTGGAATCGCTGCAAGTCCCAACATGTACCTGCAATAAGAAATTTACATTTATTGTAAAATATGATCTAATAGTACTGAGTATGTACTCACCACATGCTTTTGTGTGTGGGTTGACCACAATAACCTCTAACAGAAAATTATAATTATTATACATGTGTATGCCATATGGTATTTTTATGCAGTACTAAAAATTTAAAAATGAAAAAAAATCTAATACTTCTTTTACAAATTATGACAAAAAATAATGGGTAAAAGTCACAATCATATAAACATATTCTAAACCAACACATCATGCAAATACACCATACAATCAGGTATGGTGGCACATGCCTATAATCCCAGCAACTTAGGAGGCTGTGGCAGAAGGATTCCAAATTAGCTTTAGCTAATATGATGAATATAAAAGCTTCAGTGAGATCCTATCTCAAAATTTTAAAAAATTTCTTTTAAAATGCTGGGGATGTAGCTCAGTGATAAAGTACTCATGGGTTCTATCCCTAGTATCACAAAACATAAAACAACCATACTGACCACCCCTGAGAGTATACTAATATAGTTCTGATTTTACAATATAAAATTGAAGCTGCTATGGTTTGGATAATTGTCCCCCAGGGCCCATGTGTTAAAAGTTTGGTTGTCTGTCTGTGGTGCTACTGGGAGGCAGGGCAACCTTTAAGAGGTAGAACTTAGTGGGAGGAAGGTCATTGGGGACATGCCCTCAAGGGAATATTAGGACCCTAGCCCTTTCTCTCTCTTTGCTTCTGAACTTCTACAAGGTAAGAAAGTTCCTCTGCCAAATGTTCCCTGCCATGATGTTTTGACATGCCACAGTTCCAAGAACAACAGGTGAACTGACCATCAACTGAAACCTGAGTCAGAATGAAACTTTCCTCCTAATGAGTTGATTGTCTTGGGTATTTTGTCACAGTAATAGAAAGCTGACTAACAAAGAGCTAAGATAAAACTGTTGTCTGCCTATAAGATGAATTTTCCTAAAATTAAGTGCCCAAGTTTGTGTCTTTACACCTATTTCTTTTTTGTGAATAATTATAATGTTATTATTATTTGTTTTTAATAACATTTGAATTTCATTTTGCCACTAAGCATCATGTTTACCACCAGTAAATGTGAATTAAAGGCCTGCAGCAAAAAAAGACAGAGTTGGAAGCAGATAATCCTAAGTAAATGACTAAAAATATAAAAAGCTGCTCATGTCATTTTAAATTATCTGTCATTTTCTTTAAGTGTCTCTTCCTAATAGCTGGAAAAATTATAAATAGCAGATACATCACTTGAAATCCATCAAAGAAATTGCAAGAATAGCTATATGAATTCAGGTATACCAACACCAAAGCTCTCTCCAAATTATGATGATCAGACTCATCTAACATCTCTAGGCCTCAATCTTTTTAAATTGAAAAGGTTAAATTAGATAAATTTTAAGGTGTCTTTCAAATGGAAAATTCTATGAATGTAGGACACCTGAATGTTCTCTGTTGCTCCAAATCCCCTCGATATGTTCCAAGGTAGATTCATGATGACAAAGTTCAGAAGGCCAGTTCCATTTATGCAAAAGCCGTGCTCACTGATATTGTTAAGTCAATGAAAAGTCATCTGACTCAATATATTTTTCAAAGCTATTCTACCCAAAGTATAGTAGCCTCTAAAGTTCTGGAGACAGATATCTCATGAAATAAGGCCACTGTTTTCCAAGCAATTTCATTTTAAGTCTAATACAATATAACAAAATAATATAATTGTCATGTGGGTATTAAGAATATCTCTCGCAATGAACTACAGACTAAAACTATGTGAAAACAAAAATTAAGATTCAGAGAGTAAACTGTTTATGAATGACTAAAGGAATCACTATTTCATACTCTAATCCATGGGTCCTGATAATCATACTAATATTTATAGTCTTTCTTTCCTCTGCTCATCCACAGAACTGTTCTTTTTTCCTCAGTTTAGCCATACTTTTCAGCCTCAATTCATGTCACTGCATCTTGTATTATAATACATTATTGACCTGTCCAATGATGGTGGCATTAATCATGATAAAGCCCATGGTAAAATACCTTGTACACAGTAGGCACCTAATACACTTTTTATAAAATGGTAAGAAAACAGCTATATATCTGAACTTTCTATAGTAACTACACAGAAGATACCTGTGCTTCAGACTCACACTGCAAATATTTCATGTGGCAACTCTTCTGGATCACTTAACCCTTTAAATTTACTCAGTAATTCCTTCTAAGAAAACTGTTCATCATTCTAGATATACTCAAACTATCTCTTCTGCAAGAATCTTTAGATGAGAGCTAGCGAGGTAAGCTCACATGAACACACATTTCTGGCCTATCTTCTTCAGACATTAACTTCTACAAATAAATCTGTGATTTAAATGAATCTTTTATTGCTATAAACAAATAAAATTTGCATCTGGATTTTTAAAGAATTTTTAAAAAGCAGTTAGGCTGGGGGTGCAGTGTAGTGGCAGAGCAATCACCTAGCATGTGCCAAGCCCTGGGTTCAATTCACAGCAATGCAAAAACAAGCAAACAAAAGCATTACCAACAACAACAAAAAAGTCATCCTACATTGCCAGTTATTTAAAGGAGATTAGAAAAATGTGGACACTAATATACTATATCAGGAAATGAGTAAGAAAAGTCCTAAAGATGAAAACGTTCATGTTTCATTTCTCTACACCTCTCATGATCTCTCTGTTGGAAAGATTAAAGATTGAGATGAGAGAGCAGCAGCAGCAGCAGAGCATACCTCACAAAAGCACTTGAAGTGAATATAGAAACAGAATCGTTTTCAAGCCCAAAGATGCTCACATAATATTTTGAACTTCTCCACTCACCATTATATCCCAGGATGTGATATTTTTATAAGTTTAAAGAAAAAAAAAGGAAAGAAAAATGGAAACATACATATTAACCTGTGCTTCTGAAGTGAGCTCGAGAAAGCAAAGTACTTTAGACCTCCAGGCTTTGAAACAGGTGAATTCCAGGAGGCTAAGTCTGAAATTTACAGTTCAATGACCTGTACTATGGTGGAGAAAGGAAGCTGCACTTGATTGCCAACATTTAAAGATACTAAAGCCTCTTTCCAGAGACTAGTCCTGGGGGAAGGAAAAAATAACAAGTTTTATTACTTATATCATAAAACTTTTTATCAAAGCAAAATAAGGGAGCTTGTTTTATTCAGCTTCCATGATAAAAATGTGATAGAAATAATCTTCATGGCTTTGTAGAAATCCAATACATAGGATGGAGTGGGGTAGCTATGGTCTGTGATGGCAAGAATAGAGGAACAGATCTAGGTCTCAATTTATGCTATGAATTAGGTAGGATGTATCCCCTAGACACTTGTAGTCACCAGCCTGTGGAGCTACTGAGAGGTGGTGGGACCCTTCAGAGGTGGGGCTGGTGGGAGGAAGTTTGATCACCTAGGGAGTGCCTCTGAAGGGAATATTGGGACACTAGCCCCTTTCCTTTCCGCTTTCCGGCTACCATGAAGTGAGTGATTCTGTCTGTCACATCCTCCCAACATGATGTTCTGACTCACCACAGGCCCCCCAAACAACAGGCCAAATGCCCACAGACTGAAACCCCCAAAACTGTGAACCAAAATAAACCTTTCCTCTTTTTAAGTCGATTATCTCAAATGTGTTGTTACACTAACAGAAAGCTGACTAATACACTACAGATACCCACCCTTAATATTTTAACTCACAGAAGACAGTGCCCATTTTATGGGAGTGCTGGAAGAACTGACTGAAATCATTCACTCAGTACTTAGTAGAGTAGGCAGATGCTCAGCAAAAAAAAAAAAAAAAAAATACCTCCCTAAAAAAAAATGTTTCAACTCATAACCATGCAATCAAGTCAATGTAACTTGTCTGTTCTAAATGTATCATCCACCCAAATTTTCAGCAGGTAGAACTAACCAGTTTCTTTCTTAAGGAAAAATCATTCCTCTAAGGATATGCAGGCTAGAAAACCAGAGGAATAAATATGAGGTTGCTTTGCTTTGGTACTGATGAAAAATTCAACATGAGCGAGCAGATCTCTAAGTGTAGATATGCAGTACTAAGGACTAACAACTATTGGTCTTCTCAGTCCAAGACAATCAGGAGCCAGATGAATGACATGGACTCCTGTGACAGACCAGGGCAGACAGCCCCTACAGATACAGAAGATCTCATTATTATAAGATAAATCAAGGGTTATAAACCCTGGCTTTAAGTTCAAATCACTCAGGGGCTTTTTTAAAACACACCGCTGTCCAGACTCCACCCTCCCCCAGGGATTTTGATTAATTGGACTGGGCTCTGGGCCCAGGGAACTCTATTTTATTAAAAGCTCCCCAGGTGGTACTAATGTACAGTGGGGGCTGAGAATCAGAGATCTAAATGTTTTAAAAACCCAGAGGGTAAAAATGAATGAGCACCCAAGGTTCACGCCTTAAAGAAAAGCCATTTATCTTCTGGAGGCAAGAAAGCACATGGGTTCAGAGAGGGAAAGCAGACCAACTTCAGAGAGAATGGCAAGCTTTCCTGAGTTCTGAAAAGTTTTAGAATATTCTTTATCATCATGATCATTCACTGCAAGATACCCTATAAAATCTGCTAACCTTAAAGTTTAAAAATGAGCTGTCTTCTGGAACAATTAGAAATATGCTCACCCAACTGTTTATCAGAAAACTAAGGAGTAGGCCCTCTAACGGGAACAAAGCTTTCAAATGGTGTTGTGAGGCCAACTGTCAGAAAGAACAACATCCAGTTCACCTCGGGTTAAACCTCCTTCCCAGTTCCAGCAACTGAAGCTCTGTGAATCAGAGATCCTGGACTCCTGGGCATCAGACCTTTCTGAGGTCATTCTGTGCAGCTGACCAGGCCTGCTGCTATGGCTATCAAACAGACAGGTGCCCCACAGAAACCCAGACAGGTCCCTCACTGAAATGAATACTCACCAACGTCCTTGCTTTAAAGAAATCACACCTGCTCCCACCTATGTAACCTAGGACAAGTGTCCTATAACATGCACATGGCTATTTAAGGCACAAGTTTTTGCAGTTCATAACTAGAACATTCTCTAAACCGACTGCAGAGATTAATTGGAATGCTATTTATTCCTTAGTGGTTCCAGAAGGCTGATAATTATGTTCTAAACATGAAATTACACTTGAATATATGAGCTCAGCTTGTATATGTATCATTTAACAACAGTAACTGCAATGGTAATAACTACTATGTAGCACCAGTGACTATAAGCAAGCACTGTTCCAAAACTTCAGATACATTAACATTTACTACCTGTGAGGGGGGTACCATTATTTCCCTCATTTTATAGATTAATAAATGTGGCACAAAGAAGATAAATGGCTAGTAGGCAGTAGAACTACAATTAAAATCCCAGCAGTGCGGCTCCTATAATAAATGTTTACTGTTAAGTAATGCGATAATAAATGTTCCATAATTATCTGGTAATTCTGCTGCACCCACAAAAGGGGCATTAGTTTACCTTAGCTTTATGTTTAAAGAATTCTGAGTGCTCTTGGACATGGAAGCTCCATTTGCTATGGTACCAAAACTTGTACCCCAAACAGGTTTCCATTAGATTAAAGAAAATAGAAATAAGAGAGTTGAGAGTATCAAGATGGAGATTTAGTTGAAAAAGGAAACTCTTCAGACATTAATGGAAACTGCTGCTATGTTTGAAGGATGAAAAATAATCTTAAAACCTAAAATAGCTATGTCTTGGTGTCAAGGTGGTGTCAAGGAAATGCTCCAATGGGGAGGGTCACTTACGGAAGAGTTCCATCACGGAACAGAAATGTTTTCTACAGGGTGGCACTACTTGGACTGAAGGAAGAGACACCTGCAAGTACTGAGCCTCTTCCCAGCAGGACTCACTTTGAAACTGTGTGAGAAGCTGTCAGATTCTATGGACTCTTGGACAGTGTCCTATTTAGTAGCTGTTGACTAATCAACAAATTGCTGCTTCATTTAGGATGGCAGTTCTAAGACAAAGGGACAACGTCCTCTTTGGAAGAGACTTCTCTGACTGAAGAAAATGAAAGCAAATCATCTTGGTGGGCTGAATTGCCTGCTGTTTTCCAGCAATGATGGAAGAACTGAACAATATAAGTCCTCTATGTTTCAGTTTCTGTTGATTCATGAGTGCTGGCCAACATCTGGCCATATGCTAAGGCAGGAGGGCAATGGAAAGTTGGCTTGTTAAAGGAATGCCTGTGGAATGCCCGTATGGGGCACAGCATTATGGAGATCACTATGGCAGCCTGGGTATAACAAAAGGAGAAACAGCAGTTGAGGGCAAAGGAATGAACAAAGGAGCTGTGTAGCAAGTCCTGAGAGTTATTCCAGCCAATTGTTGAGCCTGGTGGGGGGCAGTGGGAACCCTCAACTTTGCAGCCAAATCGGAGAGAAGTGTATATAACATCTGGAGACCTGGTACTTGAAACTGGTATCTGAGTGGTGACAGTTAAGGGACTAAGCCCTTAACCTGTTGGGCCTGTGCTCACTCTGGCAGTTAGTACTAGAATTGAATCAGATTGTTGGATGCCTAGTTATTGTCTGGAGAATTGCGAGAAGTGGCTCTTGGTGTTGGAGGACACCTCAAAAAGGCTGTACAATAAACACGTGCTACTTTTACAATGGAAAAGAGTAGACTTTTTTATTCACTTCCCTCTATGCAGTAAAGCACCGAAGCAACAGCAAAGCAGAGGGGACAGGCAGTGGCTCTTAACCTCATCTGTACCTAGCAGAGGCCTCACACAGCACCACCAACTGTGCTGGGCTTCAAGCTGGATTTAACCAGTCCAGAACAGCTAGCAGCAAACAGAATACCTTATGATTCTCTCAACACCTATCCTTATTAAACAAGAATTCCCTAAGAGCATTGTATCGTGCAAAAAACAACTGGCTACTAAAAGAAAATATCCAATATTCCAGGGTAAAGGTTTACTGCTTATTTTGAACACGATGCCAAACTAGACTTTAATTTCATTTTTCTTTAACATGCACATGTATACATTCTATGCAGGAAAAAAAATAAAGGTTAAAAAAAAAGATTTTTATAATTCATTGGGAGAAAAAAAATTAAAAGTTGACTTGTGAGATTTAATCACTTAAAATATCTGAGATTACACACACAGTAGATATAAATATGCTTTTCTCTATATTTTTCAACCTCTGCCCTGCAAAGGGCTCCCCCAGCCACACCCCATCCAAAGAGAGCTGTATGGGAGTGAAGAACTATATTCTGACTCATGTTCTGTCTCTCTTCTCCCTGTTTACTTCCATCCTTAAATTCCTAAGTGATATGAAAGGACTGTCAATATCTTACACTGGAAAATCTATATGCTTTTAATAGTAAGTTGAGCTGTAACAGAAAACTCTCATAGCTAAGGGCTATTACAACACATTATATTTAAATCAAATTGTATGCAAGTGTGTTTACAGCTCTTGAGGAGCTGAATTCCAGAGGAAAGGACACTCACTTAGATAGGCACAGTAAAGGTTCTCAAACACAGGATCATTTAGTCAATTATCCTAACACCACAAGAGAATGAAGAAACAGGCTTCACTTACTGTGGTTTCCTAACTCCTTTGTCAAAACTATACCTCTCCAAACAAAATCTCCATCTTTCTCTGCAGTAGCAGAAAATCTTTTTTGAAACACTAAGATGAAAAACAGTGATGATCTCTGAAAGATCATAATGAGTACAGTGAGACTTTCTAACAATATAATATAATATCCAACACTGTCTTATAAAAAACAGGAAGAAAATGAAGTGACTAAATTGTACTTGTAATTCCACTTATTTCCATTCTATCTCTTTGCTTGGACTATGTTCATATCCATTTTCTACTGATTAACACATCATGTCCATGTTAGTTCATTCTGAACACTTTAAATAAATTAGAGGAACATCCTAAGTATTAAGATGCTGTGGTTTAGGGCTAGGGTTGTAGTTCAGTAGTAGAGCAGTTGCCTAGCATGGGTGAGGCACTGGGTTCAATCCTCAGCACCACATTTAAAAACAAAACAAAACAAAACTACAGTTTAGTCCTGAAAACTGAACAGTCTGTGATTCCCCCCAGCCATTTGGTGCTGGGGATTGAACTCAGGGATTCATATATTTTAAGTGCACATTATCAGTGACCTGAACTCCCAGTCTCTACAATTTCAAACTGGTATGTATTCGCATATTAATGTAATTTTTGTAATTCTAAGTACTCTTTTACTGTCATAGTTCACTAAAAATGAAAAGGGCTAGCAATTAAAATAGTAGATTCATTGAGAAAGCTACCTAATGAAGATTTATTGTGTTTGCTTGGAAAATGAAGGATAAATTTCTTGGATCTCCTTGAGGTGTTGAGTTGTTGATCCAAAAAGCACTTTCTGAAATGTTTAAGAATTAAGCTAATCACTGAGCAAAAAGAACAAATAGCTAGAGATGGTGCAGTCCTGTGTAAATCTGAAAACACCCCTCAAGCTGAAACATCACAATGACAAACGGGTAAAACACAACCCGAATTGCTGCAAACACATCCAAGACTATTGGTACCCAGCCCTACATCCAGAGCTATGATGTTGAGCTTTCCAATGGGCTCTGAAGGTTTTTTCATATTTCCTCTATACATAAGTATACCATATGAAGTTCATTAACATGCAAAATAAGTTTTGGGAATCTCTGTCCTTCATCTACAAAAGATATGGTTATCATTATGTCTCAGTAACCAAATATTTACATAACGGACATCAAATTATAATTTATATAATGTGGTTCTAATTAATATAAAAGCTTTATATGCAAAAGCAAACAATGAATTTAGCTACCTGACACCGTTACATTAGAACAACTCATTTGACAACATTTTTGCGTGCCTCATAACTCCATTTTAACAGATAAGAATTAGAGTAAGAAAACACTGCCAAATTGAGATTCTGGTCTAAGTTAATTTTCCTCTGCCACTAAGGACAGCAGTGACTGATACACCTGATAATCTGATGACAGCTAGAGAGTAAACATGAAATCACAGCAAGAGCACAGAAGGAAAAATAGTCCATGTGTCACAGTTTCAATCTTGCAATTTACTTGCTGGGATATATGATCAGCACATGAACAATATCTATGTTCCTAGAGAAAGATTCTCTGCAAACTTTAAAAAAAAAAAAAAAAGTCATTGCCAAAAAAAGCAAACATAACAAAAGTTTACCTCTACGTACAAACTTTTAGGGGGAAACCCCTGAAGGTAATTTAGAATCAGTATGTAAGTCTAGCAGCTTGGTGAAGGATTTCTGGAGTATTGTGATGATAGCAGCAGCAGCAGAAAGATATGCTCTTGACAGAATAAGATGTGATATTGTTTAAATCAGTGAATATGGCATTTTGCACAGAAATTAGGTAGCTATAACCTAAATGGCAGCATATATAAAGACCTTAACAAAATTCACAATATAGTTCCTGTAAACAATCCACATTCATTATACATATACATCCAAATTCTGAGAATCTTCCAGGCAAAGCTCTGGGCTAGAGACTATGGAGATACTGTAAAGCAACGGACATCTCTTGCTTCAAGAAGCCTATAAACAAGCAATCATCAGACTAAACAGGATTATTTAGTGATTCAGGAGGCTGAGGTCAGAGGATTGCAAGTTCAAGGCCACCCTGAGTGACTTAGTGAGACCCTATCTCAAAATAAAAATAAAAAAGGGCTAGGGATACTATAGCTCAGGGGCAATGCACCCCTGGAGGATAGAACCCCCTTGGGGATCAGGAAAAATACACTCAACAAGATTATTTAATGGTAATAATGGGAAGGGGATGAACACAGTGTATGAATCATAAAACTTACTTCAACAGAGGCTATGAGGAAAGTTTTCATGGCAGAAACATTTATTCACTGGCTAATGTGGAAAAAGAAAATGGTGAAGGGAGCCAAGATAAGGTTTAAATTACATATTAAGGTAAAAGTTACATATAATAAAATGCAGAGATCCAATGTTTTCTCATAACAAGATATATTCACACCTAGTGACCACCACCCAGCCAAGACATTCCCATCATTCCAGAAATTTCCCATAACACCCCTTTCCAGATAATCCCCAGCCAAGGAAAGCCACTGATATAATTTCTGTCCCCATGACTTATTTTGCTCTTTGATGAACCTCGCATGGAATTATGAAGTATATACTCCAGTTCTGAGTAGGAGCTACTTTTTCCTTAAGTGGAACTATCTGGGCCTAGAGCTAGGTAATGAATAATGATTCAGTTTACTAAATACAGGGATTTTCAGATTTCCCACTTTAGCTTGTGTCCACTTTTGGCAAATAGTGACTGTTAGGTAACATGCCCCTTCCATCTAACTTACTGAGTTTACTGGCACAAAGTTGTTCAGTGTTCCCTCATTATCCTTCTAATTCTACAGGAATGATATGCCCTCTTTCATTTGACATTGATAATATAAGCAGTATCTTTTTCTTAATTGGTTTAATGAGTCACAATCAGCTTATCAATTTTAATTATCTTTTCAGAGAACCACCTGTTTATTCTCTATTATATTGACTTTTGCTATAATCTTTATTATTCCTTGTTCTTTTTATTCTAGTTTTGTTTTGGGGTACCAGGGACTGAACTCAGGGACACTCAACCACTGAGTCACATCCCCAGTCCTATTCTGTATTTTATTTACAGACAGGGTCTCACTGAGTTGCTTAGCACCTTGCTTTTTCTGAAGCTGGCTTTGAACTGACTCCTGTCTCAGCCTCCCAAGCTGCTGGGATTATAGGCGTGCACCATCACACCTGGTTTATTTCTTGTTTTCTTTGGTTTAATTTGCTCATATTTTTCTAGCTTCACATGAAACTTAGCTGACAACTTTAAATCTTTTCTCTTCTATAATATAATCAATATATTTTCATCTAATCACTTCTATAGTAGCATTTTACAAATTTTAGTATTTTTTAGGTTTAAAATTATTTCCCAATTTTCCATCTGATTTTCCTTAGACCCACATATTATTTAGAACATGTTTTAATTTCCAAATATTTGGGACTTTTCTGACTATTTTATTATTGATTTCTAATTTAATTCTACTACAGTTAGGTTACACATTCTATAAGATTTCATTTTTTAATTTATTAAAAAAAAATTATCAACATTTATTTTATGCCCAGGATTTAGTCAGTTTTTACCATTTAGAAGTGTTTGGTTCTGCAGCATTAAGTATATTTACACTGTTGGATAACCACCATCTGCTAATTTTTGCTTAATCCATTTTGAAGCTCTATTATTAGGTCAACTACACATTTTTGTCATCATTGTTGTTTCTCATGAAATGCTTCTTTTATTATTATAAAATGTCCCTCTTTATCCCTGATAATACTTCTGGTCTCAAAGCCCACTTTGTATGAATACTAATAGTGCCACTCCACTTTCCCCATACTTAATTCTGCATATTCTATCCTTCTCCATCCTTTTACTTCCAACCCATTATCTTAAAGCATGTCTCTTTTGGATGATGTAGATGTGTCATATTTTTGGTACATGATAAATTTTACATTTAATATAACTGCTACTACAACTAGGTTCTAAGTACAGCATTCTGCTATTTACTTTCCATTTGTCCCATCTGTTATTTATTCCTGTGTCTTCACTTTCTTGCCTTTATTCAGCTTATTCAACTATTTTAAATATCGTTTTAATTTTGATAATGGTTTCTTAGGTTATTTTTTAAAATAATACATTTTCGTAGTAGTTGGGAATAAAACATTCATTTTCCGGTTATGAGCTGCACCTAAAGAAACTAAGATACCACTTCACATATGTGATGTTCTACATACTGCCCTAACATCCCTGCTATTTTCATCTCAAAATGGAGGGGAAAATAGAGAGATTCCCCACTTAACCTGATCCACACACAAGCATGGCTTTAGCCTTCCCATTATCAACATTCACACCCAAGTGGCACATGTTACAATTAATGAGCCTGCATTGCACAACATGATCACCCACAGCTCACAGTTTACCTTAGGGTTCACTCTTGGTAGTGTGTTGTCCATGAATTTGGACAAATGCATGACACAAAATCAACCATTATGGTTTCACAGAGTATTTTCACTATGCTAAAGATCCTCCATGCTCTGATCGTTAGTTGTAGTTTTGTTTTTTATCAGTTTGGTTTTTACATTCCATCCATGGTTTATAATAGTCATTTTCAGGGCGGTGAGTTTCATACAAACTCCTCCGTCATTACTAAACCTTGAGAAATCAGGTAACTAAATGTGAGGTCATTTTTATTTCTAGTTTTAGATGTAGGACATACAGGTTGAACCTAAGGCTTTCTGAAAACAGCAGCAAAAAATATCTAGTAGCATTTAAGAGCTTTTAAGAATTGTCACAGCCATTAACTCATTCGATCTTTACAGTAATACTGATAACTTGAGCACAAGCTCCTTAAGGACATAAGATTGCTGACAAATTAACTCATATGCTGTGAAAGCAAGTCATGAGCCTATTCTTCCCTTTACAATAGAGTATATGATAAATAGTCCTCTGGCTTAAATTACAAGTATACTTAGCATTAACATATTCACTTGTAATTAAACCGCTAACCTCCAGTTAATATTTGTCATCCAAATACATCTTTCTTAAAATGGTCACTGCACAGATTTTTAAGACCAACTGCTTCACATTCTCTATTTCATATACAGCCAAGCACTACTAATGAACAGTAAATTATAGGAACAAGTTCCTCAGGAAAAATTTGTTTACAAATAGCCTGCCCTTTTAAGTAAAATTCTGGGAAGCATCTTATTGACATAGTCTTAACACTGTAAAATATCACAGGGGAGAGAGGTTCATTGATTATTTTTACCCAAAAAGACTGTTTTTAAAAAAAATTATTTTGAGACTAAAAAAAGAAATCCAAACTTCTTGTGTTATTAAAGAGAAATACATGGAAAAACATTTTTATAATGAGAGCAAGCAAGCAATGGATTTATCCCTACCTACTGAAGACTAACCTTCCCTCTGGCCCTGTGCCAAACTCGCAGATGATCATCAGTCTCCACCTAGCTGCTCTACTTCTCCCTGTTACCCATACACAAATGGCTCTTTTTGAACTGCACACTTTGAAAACTGTATTTTAAGTAGAATTTCCCTTTTCCTTACTGTTCCTGGAACTTATAAATATAGCTCACATACCTTTCTGTCCATCAAAAAATGATTTGCATGTATAACATCCAACAATAAGAGTACAGAAACTTTGACCCATCTAGTACAAAAGATAGAATCTTCCAACTACATCAAAATCTAAGAAACATTTTCATCTTCCTTGTGTCAGAATCCAGTCACTACTGCAAAAATTATCAACAGATTTTGGATTATAACTCTTGAAAGCAGAAACATGAGGAAGAACACGGTTAGATTTTGAGTATGAAGACCTGAAGCTAATTTCTGCCAAGCAGTCTCATGACTCAGTGGTCTCTGATCATGGGGTCTTGGGCAAATATTTAACTTCTCTGAACTTCAGTTCTTCAAATTAGAAAATGGGGAAAAAAAACAGTTCTGCCACCTCTCAAGATTTTGGTCAGGATCATATGATATTTGCTAATGACCCCCAAACTATTTCTCACCATAGTATGAGCTAGTAAATCTGGGACACCATTGAACCATATCAAATGTTAGTAACCTGGAATTTTAGAGCAAAGGCAAAATTAAAATAAGAAGTGAACTGTTCGAATACCCAAATTCTTAGATGGTAGGTGACATATTACTTTAAGATATACAAAAATGTGAGTTTGAGAAAGAAATTTTAAATGAAATACTTAGATAACAATTTTTCTTAGGATTTGTAAAACACATTGCCACAAAATTCTGAAGTATCTATTGTTACAGTTAAGAATAAGTTATACAGCAGCTCACTTCACAATAGCTAGACTGTGGAACCAACATAGATGCCCTTCAACAGATGAATGGATAAAGAAACTGTGGTATATATACACAATGGAATATTATTCATCCATAAAGAAGAATAATATTATGGCATTTGAAAATAAATGGATGGAACTGGAAAATATCCTGCTAAGTGAAATAAGCCAATCCCCAAACCAAAGGCTGAATGCTTTCCCTAATACATGGACGATGATATGTAATTGGGTTGGGGGGTGTGGAGTGAGAGAAGAATGGAGGGACTTTAGATTATGTAGAGGGAAATGAGAGGGGGAGGGAGTGGAAGTATGAAAAATGGTGGAATGAGACAAACATCAAAACCCTATGTACATGTATGATTACAGGAATGGTATGAATCTACATCATGCACAACCACAGAATGCAAAGTTGTATCCCATTTGTGTACAATGAATCAAAATGCAGTCTGGACAAATAAAATATAAATAAATGTAAAATGTAAAAAGATTAATGTTGAATAAACTTAAGGTTTAAATACTTAAAAAAATAAATTATAATTTCTGACAATTCCAGAGTCTATAACTAATGGTAAGGTAGAACTTCAATACTTATTTGACTATAACCACATTCCTATTAGCTCAGGAGTCAGATGGGTAAACATCCCACTAAATAGAATCAATAATGGAAGACAACAGCATATAGAAATTTCACCTTTAGAAAAAGTAAACATGTTTGCATGTGTACATAATTAAATGTACATTTGTGCACATGATAAAGTGGACTCAAAATAATTTGGTAAATGTCTTGGTGAATATGAGCCCAAGTTAGTTTTCCTATTCTCTAATTTTTTCTCCCTTACACTGACTCTCTAGTAATGTAGGAAAAGTATACGGAGGCATGCTAATTGGAATTATTGATAATATGTCTCCAAGTTCAGCTGGTACCCACTTTGTTTCTTCGAAATTTATTTGCAATCTCTAGTGTCTGCCTTCATATGCTTCCTATGAGGCATTTTATTTATTGTTTTTAGATATACATGACAGTAGAGTGCATTTGACATATTGTACGTACGTGGAGTACAACCCATTCCAATTAGGATCCCATTCTTGTGTACATACTTAATGTTGAGTTATGCTCATCATGTAAATGAAGGAAAGTTAAGTTCAATTCTTTCTATTCTCCTTCTATTCCCAAGCCCCCTCCCCCTTCCCTTCATTCCCCTTTGTCTAATCCAATGAACTTCTATTCTTCCCATCCCTACCCTGCCTGTTGTGGGTTAGCATCCACATATCAGAGACAACATTTGGCTTTTGGTTTTAAGGGACTGGCTTATTTCACTTAGGATGATATTCTCCAGTTCCATCCATTTACCAGCTAATACTATAATTTCATTCTTTTTTATGGCTGATTTTAATATTCCATTGTGTGTATACATACCACATTTTTTGTTTATCCATTCATCTGTTGAAGGGCACTTAATTTGGTTCCATAGCTTGGCTACTGTGACTTGAGCTGCTATAAACCATTGATGTGGCTATGTCACTGTAGTATGCTGATTTTAAGTCTTTGGGTATATAAAAAGGAATGGAATAACTGGGTCAAATGGTGGTTCCATTCCAAGTTTTCTGAGGAATCTCCATACTGTTTTCCAGAGTGGCTGCACCAATCTGCAGTCCCACCAGTAATGTGTGAGTGAAACTTTTTCCCCACATCCTCACCAACATTTATTGTTATCTGTATTCTTTTGTTTGTTTGCTTGTTTTTTGGTACCAGGGATTGAATCCAGGGGCACTTAAACACTGAGCCACATCTCCAGCCCTTTTTTATATTTCATTTAGATACAGGGTCTTGTTGAGTTGCTTAGGGCCTCACTAAGTTGCTGAGGTTTGCTTTGAACTTGCAATTCTCCTGCCTCGGCTAGGTTTATAGGCGTACCACACCTTGCCTGGCTATAACTTGTATTCTTGATCATTGCCATTCTGACTGGAGTGAGATGGAATCTCAGTGCAGTTTTAATTTGCATTTCTCTAATTGCTGGAGAGGTTGAACATTTTTTCATGTTTTTTTGATCATTCATATTTCTTCTGTGAAGTGCCTGTTCAGTTCCTAATTAATTGGGTTATTTGGGGCTTTTTTTGGTGTTGAGTTCTTTACATATCCTGGAAATTAATGCTCTATCTGAGCAATAGATTTTTCTCCCATTCTACAGGCTCTCTGTTCACATTCTTGATTGTTTCATCTGCCGTGAAGCAGCTTTTTAGTTTGATACCATCCTTTTTATTGATTCTTGATTCTACTTCGTGAGCTTAAGGAGACTTATTGAGGAAGTCAGTACCTGGGCCAAAATGACGGAGAGTTGGGCCTACTTTTTCTTCTAGTAAGTGCAGGGTGTCTGGTCTAATCCCTAGGTCCTTGGTCCACTTTGAGTTGAGTTTTGTGCAGGGTGAGAGACAGGGGTTCAATTTCATTCTACTGTATATGGATTTCCAGTTTTCCTAGCACCAACAAGGCTATCTTTTCTCCAATGCATGTTTTACAGTACCTTTGTCTTATATGAGATAACTGTATTGATGTGTCTGTGTCTTCAACTCTGTTCCACTGGTCTTCATGTCTGCTTCTGTGTCAATTCCACGCTGTTCTTGTTACTACAGTTCTATAGAATAAGATCTTGTATTGTGATGCCTCTGACATCACTTTTCTTGCTAGGGATTGTTTTGGCCATTCTGGGACTCTTATTTTTCCAAATGAATTTCATGACTTTTTTCTCCATGAAGAACCTCATTGGAATTTTAATGGGAATTGCATTAAATCTGTAGTAGGGCCATTTTGACAATATTAATTCTGCCTATTCAAGAATATAGGCCATCTTTTCATTTTGTAAGGTCTTTAATTTCTTTCAGTGTTCTGTAGTTTTCATTGTAGAGGTCTTTCATCTCTTTTGTTAGATTGATTCCCAAGTTTTTTTTTTTGTTTTTTTTTTGAGGCTCTTATGAATGGGATAGTTTTCCTGATTTCTCTTTCACCTGATTCATCATTGGTGTACATGAACACAATCAATTTATGGGTGTTAATTTTATGTCCTACTACTTCGCTGAATTTATTTATGAATTCAAGAAGCTTCCTGGTGGGCTGAGGTTGTAGCTAAGTGGTGGAGTGCTTGCCTTACACACATGAGGCACAGGGTTCAATACTCAGCACCACAAAAAAAATAAATAAAATAAAGGTATCATGTCCATCTGCAACTAAATGTGTGTGTGTGTGTGTGTGTGTGTGTGTGTGTGTGTAAAAACAGCTTTCTGGTGGATTTTTGGGTCTTCGAAATATAGAATCATGTCATCAGCAAATAGGGATAGTTTAAGTTCTTCTTTCCCTATTCATATCCCTTTCATTTCTTTCTTCTAATTGCTCTGACCAGTTTCAAGGACAATGTTGAATAGAAGTGGTAAAAAAGGGTATTCCTCTCTTGTTCCAGTTTTTAGAGGGAATGCTTTCAATTTTTTTTTTCCATTTAGAATGATGTTGGCCTTGGGTTTAGCATAGATAGCTTTTTCAGTGTTGAGTTATGTTCCTACTATCCTTAGTTTTTCTAGTGTTTTGAACATGAATGGATGCTGAATTTTGTCAAATGCTTTTTGGGCATCTATTGAGATAATCATGCGGTTCTTGTCTTTAAATCTATTGATGTGATAAATTATGTTTATTGATTTCCGTATGTTGAACCAACTTTGCACCCCTAGGATGAACCCCATGTAATCATGATGCACTATCTTTTTAATACGTTTTTGTATGTGATTTGCCAGTATTTTATTAAGAATTTTTGAATCCATGTTCATCAGGGATATTGGTCTGAAGTTTTCATTCCTTGATGTGTCTTTGTCTGGTTTTGGTATCAGGGTGATACTAGTCTCAGAGAATGAGTTTGGAAGGTTTCCGTTTGTATTTCATGGAATAATTTGAGAAAGACTGGTGTTAGTTCTTCTTTGAAGGTCTGGTAGAACTCGGGTGAAAATCCATCTGGTCCTGGGCTTTTCTCTATTGGTAGGTTTTTGATGGCATCTTCCTCATTGCTCAAAATTGATCTGTTTAAATTTTCTATGTCCTCCTGATTCAATTTACGTAGGTCATATGTCTCTAGAACACATTTCTTTTATCCAGGCTTCTGCTCTACCACCTCCAAGTCCCAACCTTATCAATAAGGAAAACAGAGACAATGTTGAGCTTAGTTCAGGTTACCTTACAAGTACCTACAGTAGTACCTGCTGTAGGGTAGGTATCTTACGAAGTACCTACCCTATCTTTGATACATTCATTAGAACAGTAAATAAAGTGACTCAGCATTAACTCTAATAAAGTACTTGCCATGTGCGAAGCACTAGGCTGAACATTTTACATATAATAATTTAGATCCCAGAGTAATCTTTCAAGTAAGTACTTTTGGTTCCTTTGTTTTTTTGTTTTGTTTTGTTTTGTTTTAGAAAAATAAAGCTCATGAGGCTGGCTTTGAACTCACAATTCTCCTGCCTCTACCTCCCAAGCTGCTGGGATTACAGGAATGCAACATTGTGCCCAGGAATACTTTTTAATGTTACTATAAATGGGTTTCTTTTTCTAAAAATTTCTAATGTATAGAAATGTTACTTATTTTTATGTTTATCTTGTGTCCTGAAACTTCACTGAATTTTTTTTTAATCAATTCTGACGATTTATTTATTTATTTGGTAGGGTGGCATCTTTAGGATTTCTTCAAGAAACAGATAATTTCACTTCCAAAAAAAAACAAACAAAAATAAAGCTCAGAGGAGTGAAATGATTTCCCAGGTTCACAACTAATGAATGGTAGAAAACACATTTGGATTCAGGTCTGTCTTATGACTTTGTCACCTTTGTGTTGTGGTTTAGATATGAGGTATCCCCAAAAGTCTCATGTGTAACATAATGGAAGAAAGTTTTGTGATGAAATGATATTGGATCCTAAAAGGTTTAACCTAAATTAGTGCATTAATAGCTTGGCAGGGATTAACTGGGTGGTAACTGTAGGCAGATAGGATGTGGCTGGAGGAGGTAAGTCACTGAGGACATGCCTTTGAGATTTATATTTTGTCTCTGGTGAGAGAAGCCCTCTCTGCTTCCAGATGGATGTGTTCTGAGTTGCTTTCCTCTGTCATGCCCTTCTGCCATGATGTTTTGTCTCACCTCCAGCCTGAAGCAATGGAGTCCGCCATCTACGAACTGAAACCTCTGAAATCTTGAACACCAAAATAAACTTTTCCTTCTATAAAATTCTTCTAGTCATGTCTTTTGGTCACAGTGGTGAGAAAGTTGACTAAAGCACCCTGCCTAGGGAAAGGGGTCTCAAGCCTCTCCCAAAAACCTCTACTTCTACACAGATGCACCACATTCATAAATTTATTTTCACTCCTGTATGATTTCTTGCTTTCCTTCCAAGTATTGAGAAAATGTACTTAAATTGCTATCCCTTAGTGAGAAATGTGGCTTATGCACTCAGTATATTACAAATATGAATATATACCTATTAGTTTTGCCAATAAAATGTTTCAACAGAATGTAAATAGATGATGTAGGTCTTCCTGAAGATATGCATGTTTAAGGATTAAACGACTTCCCTGATTTTCCAAGAAAAACAAAAATTGCCAGGTTATGGTGATAACAGTTACCATCAGTCTCTTTCATTTCACCTACAGTAGAAAAGAAAGATGAAATTTCCTGCTTCTTCAATTTTCCAATAACTTCTCACTTAGGCAGAGACTGATTCTTTCAAAGGTAGAAAGCAGCTTAGCAGTGTCTGCAGACACAGCTACCACCTATATTAAATGAATCCTCACTTTAATGGTCCTGACAAATGTAGGCCCTCACTGGCCTCAAAGAGTTTTCTCCCATGACTTCTAATAAAATTCCAGCAGCTGTCTTCAGTGGCTCTTCCTAAGTCAGGTGGTTTATCACGCTGTTGACATCATTCAATTCCCCACACCCTCAACACCTTCAACCTTTCCCCTTTAACTGTTAGGATTCACTTCAACACCGAATATGCCACACAAGTTAAAGCTTGCGTCTGTCTTGCTCAATATTCTATTACAAGTACTACAAAGTAGCTGCCGAATAAACATTTATTGTAATAAACAAGGGCAAGAAAACGAGTTAGATGATTCCATGTAACCTGGCATGCATTCTAATAAAATTTCCCTGGAAAAGTTACATGAATCTGCTCATTTTAATACCATAAAATAAGAAATCAAAATATAGAACAGTGAGCCCCTATCTTTAAGCTTTAATGTAGTTTGTTTTTATAATATTCACTTTGAATTCATTTTAATGGTTTCAATATCATTCCTTCTCATTTCTTCTGATTCAAAAGAAACTAAAAATGATCAAGGATGTTGGAGACTGTTATGCTAAGTGAGATCAGCCAATCCCAAAAATCCAAAGGCCGAATGATCTCTCTGATAAGTGAATGATGATCCATAATGCGGGGTGGAAGGGTGGCAAGAATGGAGGAAGGATAGATAGCATAGAGGGAAGGGAGGGCTGGGGTCGGGGTTGGGGGATAAGAATAATAACAGAATGTGTGACAGACATCACTGCCCTGTGTACATGTATGAATGCACAGATGGTGTGACTCTACTTTGTGTACAACCAGAGAAACAATAGCTATACTCCATTTGTGTTCAATGAATCAAAATTAAATAAATTTAAAAAAAAAATGATCAAGGAATTATTTCCATATTTTAAATTTACACATATAATATTTTTAATATAACTAAACCTGTATCTTTAACAACTACATTTCTTTCAGATTAGAATGTAGTTTCATAAATCCAAAAAGGGGAGTTAGTTACATCTGTAGTTCATAAACCACTTGTCAATCTCTCATATAATTCAAGAACACCATGCATATTTATTATTGCATTCATTTTTAAACAAACATTGCAAAAGATTACACAGTGTGAGAAATGTCACCTCAATGCTAAAAAACCCTGTAAATATCAATTCTTAATGGTAGATTCCTTATCTATCATTAAAATAAATATCAGCTTCCTGTCTACTTCCAATTTTGCTGAATGCCACCCACTTACAAATTACCTATAACAACTGGAAATATCCAGTTATATTTTGCCTAAAATTTCTCAATTTTTTTCCCATTCCTCAAAATCATGATTTATTTGAAAAATTCAATACAAAAGCTATTTACAAACCTCCACCCATCCTTTTGGAGATAACTGAAGGCTCCATCAACAACACTTGCAAAGAACTGTCCTCCTGTGATGAAGAGGGTGTTAATGGTGACTAGTCGGCCTCTCAGATTGGGTGGCGAGACCTCCGCAATGTACACTGGCACTGTCATAGATGCAATGCCTAGAAAGAAAAGTGAAAAGTGACCATGAGACCCTTAAGCAAGATTTCTGCTGTTATAAATATTAACAAAAAATTAAGACCTACACACAGGAGCTTGGTTTTCTACTTTAAACAAAAATTACCACATATTTGAAGATTTCATTTGTAACTAATTGGCTAACACTGCAGATAAGAAGTATGTGTGATACCCATCTCGGAGAACCATTTTTTTTTTTTAAATATCATCATTTGAAAGTCTAAAAATGAAAGTATCTCTGCAGACCTCAGATAACATTAGAAAATATGTGTGTAAATTTTAAGGTCTAAAAATACAAAAATGCTCTCTACAAAGAATATCGTTACTGAAATATGTTTATTCTATATGGAAATGTAATCAGACAATGGTAAGAATAACAATTATCCCAGAATACATATTAACTATTCAAAGTTATCATTTCCAACAAATACTCCAAACCTTTAAGTTGGTTTACTAATAAAACCCATATTAAGTCACTCTATTCAATTGTCTAGGTTTAATTTTCAAAAACAGCTTAGAGATTGGACGGTACCTTCAGGAATTTACAGTTCACAAAAATACATGATGTTAGACATAAAATAAAGTTTCATGGCTAAGGTATATTTAGTTATATTGGCTTCAATTGTTTTTCTATGTAAAATTAAAGTGGCATAATCTCTGGTATTAGCTCTAACTTCACCGATCACCAGAACCACTGTGTGACTTTTCTATTCATTTGTTTTAATGAAAATGCCCTCGCCTTACCCCAGGATTACCAAATAGAAAACTACAGAGGTGGGAAATGGGCCTGTATTTTTAAAATCCTCCAGAGGTGATCTTGACACTAACTATGTTGTTTTAAAAACCTCAAATTCTATGATGCAGAACTTTCAGTCAATAAAAAATGTTTTTTGAAAGAAAATCTCAGCCTGCCCACCACATCTATCTCACTCCTGTATGGCACTTCCAATTTCCAGGTATGCCTGATTATGTAGACTAAAACTAATATCTAATCAATACTCACCAATACCTCATGGGGAAATAAAAAAGAGCAAGATTATTAACAAAAGTTTAGTTGCTTTGCATCTGTACATATCATAAATCAATCCCTACATGAAGCCAGTAAGTTGCACAAGATGCATGTAGGCTTGTTTTAATGAGTTAGTAAATTGATTTTTATGACACCAAAAAAAAAAAAAAAAGGCAGTATTGAAGAGAGCAACACCAAAAAACCTGTAGCTTGTCTTCTGTTTGAGGACTGTTGACTGTGGTGTTGTGTTCAATAAAACAGACACAATGCTAGTCTGGGTAACAGCAGTAGTTATGCTTCTCATTTTTTTTTTTTTTTTTTTTTTTTTTTGCAGTGCTGGGAATCCAACCTAAGGTCTCACACATACTTAGGCAAGCACTCTAACACTCAGTCACATCCCCAGTCAATCGAATGATTTGCTTGTCGATGGCTGATATGAATCATGCCGCTTTCTCTCATTTCCTTCTATATGCCACAATAGAGGCCCACCTCCACCCAGCGTTTTGGACTGCAGGGTACTCATTTTGTGAACAGAACTCCCTCCTGATGCCATAGCAGTGTGCAATTTCACCTATTATAAGTTTTGCTTTTTTTTTTTTCTGCTTTGTTCTATCTTTGTGTAAAGCAAATAAATGGACAGACAGGCAAGTTTTATTTAAGTAACACATTTACTTCTAGAAAATTCAGAATATTGTTGCAAAACTATTGATAAGTAATTGTTAAATTTGCACACAGATCAAAGAAATACAAATACTTTTCACCAATGTCTCTGCTACTGTGGTGCATACTCTGCTATCTGTCTGCATATGGAGATAATAATCTTTATGCATTTCACAGAATAGCGTCATTGGACACAGTATGAATTACCTTTCCAATTAAATCACCTAAACAGCTGAAAATTTCCATTTCACTTACTACTGAGTTTAATAGCATAGACCACCCTAAAATGCCCTTTGTCTAACTTTAAAAGAAGAAACATTTCATAAAAATGTCAATGAGTTAATTTTATATTCTTAATTCTTTTGGGGGGGAGTACCAGGGATTAAACTCAGGGGCACTTGGCCACTGAGCCACATCCCCAGCCCTATTTTGTATTTTATTTAGAAACAGGGTCTCAGTGAGTTCTTTAGCACCTTGCTTTTGCTGAGGCTGGCTTTGAACTTGCAATCCTCCTGCCTCAGTTTCCCAAGCTGTTGGAATTACAGGTGTGCACCACCAAACCCAGCTTTAATTCTTTACTATTAAAACATTTCAATCAATAATCAAACACTTGGGCTGGAGTTGTGGCTCGGTGGTAGAGCTCTTGCCTAGCATGGCAGGGCACTGGGTTTGAATCTCAGCATCACATATAAATAAATGTATAAAGTAAAGGTCCAACAACAACTAAAAAATATATAATTTTTTAAAAAAACAAACACTAATTTATTATTTGGATTTCTTTTTCTACACTGGTCTATCTGAAAACAAGAATTCAGCTGCTCTCTCTAGCCAGGGGTCTTTAGTTTAGCTATCTAACCTAGAGAATTGAGCATGAGAAAACAGGATGGTGGTTTTTAGGCAACACATGCCTATCACAAAATCCATAAATCTTACTCTACCAGCAATGCACACATGTCCTTAGGCCCTTGATTGCTTAGGATGAAAATTTCAGTGTTGAAAGTAACAGGTAATGGCAAAAGAAAAAGAGGAACTATAAAAAGTCAGAGCCACTGTATTCAGAGTTGGAAAGAACCCCCAAAATATCTATCCAATGAATGCTCACACTGACTTAACACAGTTAACAACTGCCTACATCCTCTCAAATATTTTAAATGGACTGATTCATTAATCTTTAGCACACTTCTATTAAGGACATGTAATTATTCCCATTTTATAAAAAAAAAAAAAAAAAAAAAAAAAAAAAACCTTATCCCAGGACATGTAAGTTGAAGAACCAGAATTAAAACTTGACAGATTCCAGGCCCAATTTTGAAGGTGCAGACCATACTGAGTGATCATCACAGACGGAGGTAGGCTCATGAATCAACTCCAACCTTGCTGCTTACCAGTTGGTTAAGTTCGCACAAGTTACCTAACCTTTCTGGGTCTCCAGATCCTTATCTAGAAAATGGAAACAAACTTCCTTCATAGGGTTGACAAGAGTCAATGAGTTAATAGAGTAAAGCACTTAAAACTGCACCTAGCACAGAGAAGGCAATCAATAATTTATCAGCATTTATTATTATTATCTCTAGTTATAAGGCATCTCAATTTTCAATTTAGTTCAATCTGTGTTTGGTGCTGATGTTAAGAGTATACATAAATAAGACAGTGCCCCTGCTATGAAGGAAACCAGAGGCAAGACCTCAAAGCATGCAATCAACTGAGTAATTTAAAAATAATATGGTAAGGGTCATAATGAAGTCATTCACTGGGCTTTACCTGGTGATGCTGACACTGTTGCCTGCTGATGATGATTAGGTGGTAGTTAGGAAAGGCTGGGCAGATAATTCTGCACAGAAAAGAATATAAGTTTATGAATTTAAAGAAAACAGGATTTTCTCAGAGATAAACAGAAAGTGTGAGGCAGAATGTGAGTAAAGATGATATTGTAGAGAGAAATTAAATTGTGAACATTGCATTCAGTAACCAATAAGCAGATGCAGAACACTGGATCTGAGTGGGGCACATGCTAAACACTGTGGAGCTACAGCTATAGGAGACAGGCACTTTCTGTCCTCATGCAGCTTAGGATCTCTGGGAAGTATGAGGAACATGAGGAGATAGTAAAGGGAATGGCCCAATCTGAGGAATCAGAGGGGCCCTGGATAAAGAATTTATATTAGGCTGCAATCTGCTGAAAGAGTAGGCCAGAGCTGGGGGTGGGGGGCAGGCAGAGAGGTACTGTAGACAATCAGACCTGCTAAAGACCTTGAGGCAGGAAGAAATGCACCCTGCTGAGGAAAGGGAGTTATTTTCAGAGAGATGGGTGGTGAGCAATCAAAACTGTACAGGAATTTAAAGGCCAAATTAAGAAGGATTGGTACTCAGAATCCTTTGAATGGTGTGAAAGAGGAAAAGGCAAGATCGGATTCACTTTTTTATAGGATGATTCTGCTGGGAGTGTGGGAAATTGATCTCAAGGGAGCAACAATGCATGGCGTTAAGTGGAGATGGAGCAAAACAGATGAGAGAACCATCAATTTAGTTCATTCAGACAACAGAGAATTTGGATGGAATGAGATGAATGAGGACAGAAGGAAGTGGAGGACAGCATTAAGATGGAAAGGAGCATGTTGGTACTCATATAAAGACAGGACACCCAGGAAGCAGCAAGTCTGGGTGGAAGATAATCAGGTCAGGTTGTAGAGAGCCTGAATCAGAAGTGCTTTGTGAAATATCCAAGCAGGAAGCCAACAGAGTGACTTGTAAGTGTGCTGGAAATACAGGCAACTTACGAGTGAGTGTTCCTGGCCTCCCTATTCCTCCACCCAAAGAAAGTCCTTACTAGAATAACTGACCCCTTTCCTCCCTCATCCTCAGAGGATAATTTGGGTTTTGTCAGCTAGTTCTTGATCTCTTATCATGTTAGGCAAAAAAAGCGGGGGCAGGCAAGGCAAAAGATCTGATTTGCAGGGAGAAGTTCAGATGAAAAAAGACTGGAGAGAGTTGCAAGTGATAGGCTCAGAGTGAGTCTGAAGAAAATGGGAGCCTGTGACAAAGGGACTGAGCCCAGTGGGGGAGGAGAGGGGAAGGTGGATTTTAAGAACTGCTGCTGAGTTATAACCTACATGCTATTATATTCTTCAAGAGACATAAGCTAAGAGCGAGTACTGCCTTTCAATTGCTTTCAGCAACTGGACTGTTATTTCTTTAAGAGCAACTTCAAACAGACTAAGGCTTAGAAGTTACACAAGTACCTGAAGCCCAAAAGGTGGTTCTGTGCACCTGGTACCCAGAACCATGACTATGGGAATGGACAGAACCCCTTTGTCAGAATAGGAATAAGAATGCCCAGAACAAAAGGCAGTTCTGAAAAATTCCAGTGCTTGAGGGACTGCCGGAAGCAGGGAATGAGAGGTAGATGATGAGTGAGCATCTGCCTTATCCCTGAATACCACGTTAATTATAAAGACTTTTCAAGTCAATCATTTTATTTTATCATCTTATATCATCCTCTCAATAGGTAGGTGAGACAGTAACAGGCATTATTCCCCTATGAAACATAAAGAAACCCAGCCTCAGAAACAGACATAAGGGGATTTTTAGAAAATTACACAGAAGTTAATGTCAAAGCCGGTCTTGCAGACTTAGGTTCCCAACCTTTGGAAAGAGCCATCAAAAACCAAGCATCATGCCTCTGTTTAGAACATAATCCTTTGAAGATGGTTCAGAACCACTTTATGTTTTACCCTATTACCCTATTACACACATAAGTGTCCAAGGGGCAGGCAGGTCTTTCTTCTTTCCTCTCTCTACTGCCTGCTGTGTGTGCTGCCACCAGGGCTCACACTAAAGAGCTTAGGACAATGAGTAAGAAAAAGAACTTGATATGATTAATTGTAAGATTTTTGAGCTAGACAAATTTAAGCCCATAAAACTGCTACATGAATTGCAGTATTAGTAACCATGTTCCCTCTACCTGGGTTCAACAGCCATCTTTTAAGCCCTATCCCTGTTAATTCTGCTTGCTACTAATAAAACCAGTGCATCAAATCACAATTTATGAGTTCCAAAACATAAAGCCTACTTTTGAAAACTTTAGATATTAAGGTTATGTTACCCAAAAAATCTTTTCCACTTTGAAGAAACATAGAATACTGACCCGAGACAAAACTCATTCTAATAAAAGATGGTTAAAACCACTAGACATGAGGGTTTGTTTTAAATTACTATAATGTATGTGTATACCTCAGCTCTAGATTTAAACAAACCACAGGAACATTCAAATAGGTAAGTAAAAACTGCCCTAGTTATTAGCTTAAATTCTGTTGTAAAGAAATGACTCAGGCTGGAGTTATGTAGCTCAGTGGAAGACCGCTTGCCTAGAACACGTGAGGCACTGGGTTTGCTTCTCAGAACCATATAAAAAAATAAAAATAAATGAAATAAGATACTCTGTCTATCTACAACTAAAAAACTTTTTTTAAAGAAGAAAGAAAAGACCCATATTTCTGCTCTGGCATCATAACCCTAGGAAGATGGTGTTAAATTCCCCAAAATTAAGAATTAGGCATTTCAGAAAGGTAAATAACAATACTTGAAGTTAAGGAGAGTACTAAGAAGAGCTTTTATTTCTTCCTTTCTCCCATTACTAACTCAAAAAAATAAATGTCTAGGAAAGAAAAAATAAGTTTTTAATAGACTAAACTCATAAATTGAAACTAACATAAGAAATGCAGTGGTACAAGTTATATTAACATTTTACTAGAGTAAGCATAACCACAAAAATCCATGTTGGTATTGACTCCTAATACTTTTGAAAAGTTTGAGTTTCTACAAAATAGTAAGTTTATACTGATGAAAACTCATCATCATGATTGGCTTGAGGAACGGCATCAGAAAACAGAACCTTAGATACCACAGTGCAACCAGATTCAGACCCTGCCATGCTGCCAAGCTGATTCACCATCTAAACAGCACAGAACGCTCTTGAGTGCAGAAGTTGGCTTTTAAAAGCTGCTGGAAGCCCTTTTAAAGGCCTGAGTCAGAGGTATAAGTAATTTCATAACCAAATAGCATTAGAAAATCCCGTTGTGATGGATAAATACCCATGAATCACAGCAGTCTCTCAGCATGATAAGCCATGCAGCAACTAATTAGCTTCTTAGAAGTGCATGAAGCTACCTTCTAATAATAATGTTTCTTGAACAAGAAGGATTTTGATGTCCTAATTTCATTTTGTAAATTACTGCTTTATCATCTCTAAAGAAAAAACTTTAATGAAAAGAAACAGAGTTCGTCTAAGAAAACAGTATCCCTCACTATAGTTGTTTGAGTTTGGCTGTCCTGGCCACCGCTGATATGTCTGCATTCTTCTAGATAGTCAAGTGTCTATAGTTACCAGATTGTTAACGCATAACCCAAAATTCAGTTTTCACTTTTTTCTAATAAGGCTTAGGACACTCTCAGAAGATGCTGGGCAGCTTCAAAGTGCACCCAAGACAACAAAATGCCTAGAACAGAAGACTCAGGTAAGGAAAAGATTCTGTCTTTGGGGATAACTAACAAAGCTAATGCTTTTCATCCTTAAAGAGCTCTTATCAAAGCATTAAAAGCATATCAGTATCTGCTCAGTGCAATCTCAAATGACCTAAAATGACCTCTCCCTTTAGATTACTTGAGAATCTATCGATCTGCCCTTTCTTTTTTCCACTGGTATCATCTCAAAAGGGACTGTCTCACAGCTGTTTCTCCACGCAGAACCAACTACAAGCTTGTTAATGGAATGATCCTCTCACATTACCTTTTGTACTAAAACTGGCCTACACGTCAAGCCCAGGCCCAGGCATGAAATAAGCACTTAAGTTATTGATTAGTACTATGGATACAGACACACAACCATATTCTTTTAACTTAATGTTATCTGATTGGCTTTAAACTAAAAACGATATTCAATAGGGGAAAATCTGGAAATAACAGGTAAGAAGATAAATAAAAATCACAACTCACAGGTGACTACTATGGAAATTTGATTATAACATTTGATGTTTTTTCCACATTTCAATAGCTTCCATTCATTGTGCTGCAAATGTTTTTCCTTTCTTGAAGAGAGACTCCAAAAAGGAGTCTCAAGCTTCTGATGTATGCTACTAAAGTATTGTAAATACAGATGGCTAACTGAGTGTAAAATGTTAGGAATTCAACCACCTGCAAAACAAATAGGGTATAGCACAGTACTCAGACCAAAGGAAATAGCCAAACAAAACATATCCCTAATCTGGAACCAATTTGGAACCACTGCAGTAAAAAATCACTTTAAATAACAATATTATATTCCAATATTCCAAGATAGATACTATCTAACAGTAGATAATCATCTCCCTGTTCCATATTTAAGTCTACAGACACCAGAATGAGAGGCCCATAATTTTCAGGTATCAGTGTTCTGCCTTCCAGGGAGAATATTCATGAATGAAATTAACTTTGAGTTTAGTCCCAAGAAAGAAGAGTGTCATAAAGAGGAGAAGTATTCCTGCAAGACACAGATGGGAGAGGGCAGGAAAGGACACTGAAAGAATTTCTTGATGGGAAGAGATGGCAAATAAATGAATACATACCAAAGAAGTTTCCTAAAATAGGACTGAAGAGGTTAGAAATATAAAAGAGAAAGAGAGAGAGAGAGAGAGAGAGCGAGAGCAAGCTAACTCTGTATGAAACGATGTGAAAGCAGAAGCAGTATGCTTTTACACCTGACAAATGGAATGCACAAAGGTTAATAAGAAATAAATATAATTCTCCAAGGCAGTGAATTCAGCAAGGAGCCACACAGTGATGCTCTCATATTCAACTATGCAACACCTAGAGTAAACACTCTGAGGGCAACACACACTTGGGACCTAAATAGGAACTAAAAGGTGGTGGATCACCCCAAATACAGATGATGATTGAGCAGGTGTCCATAAAACAAATTCACAAAGGACATGCACAGAGTAAAATGAGCTCAGGACTAGAATTTGGCTGTAGAAATATGCATCCAATAGATAATAAAGGGTTGATGAGCAAACCAGAAGGAACTACTAGCACAAATCAATACCACCACCACCCCCATTTTTATAACATTTTTCAATATAAAAGAAGATATGGCCTTGCCTAAAGCAGGGAAGAAAACCATGAGTAGCAAGTCAGTGTAAAAAGAAGGACAATGGAATGAAATTAAACAGAGAAATGGGTGGGGAATTCCAACAAAGCTAAAAATTTTATAGCAGAAAATATAAATAATAGCAGAAATAAACACCATCCTGGAAGTAGTAAAGAACAGAAATGAAGCTGCATGAAATTTGAATCAGAAGTATGGAAAAGCAATGTGAGATGTTCTCTAGGAGTGGAAAGAAAAAGAAAATGATAGAAGATATTGTTAAAAAGGAGATAAATGTAAGAGAAATAAATGGTGCTAACAGTTAAACACATCCTGGGAAAATTAATGATTTTAAAGGTTAACGAAAACTTATCATCAAATAGGACAAAAGGAAAAAACAGTTTATATGTCCAAAGTAATAAAAATTAGGCAGCATGAAATGCTACAAAGCAATAATTACAGGTATTTGAGGGGAAAATGCTATGACCCAAGAATTTCATACCCTACAGAATTGTCCTTCAGGGGCATGTGAAAGCCATTTTCAGACTGAAAGAAACCATGGGAGATCACCCATATACTATTTTTGAAACAACCTTTAAATGAATCCTAAGATTTAGCAATGTCATGGTTAGGGAAGGTTCATTTGGAAGGTTTAGAGGAAATGCCTTCTGCTATTCTGTACTACAGAAAGCTGGCTGAACAAGTAGAATACTGAATTCCTCCCATGGGTCCTTCCTTTTCTCTGTAACACATTTCTTGAGCTACAAGGGAATAATTTCTTGACTTTTCTGATCACCACATCAAAGCATTAGCTGGTATTTTTATGTTCTGGAATTTGGTAATAATGGCTAAACATTTTACTTAGTTGGAACACTATGCCTGAATAGCTATTCAATAAAAATTTCAACTTATTTTTTAATGTTCGAAGAGGAACACACAAGCAACACAATGTCCATATTAATTATCAAAGCTCTCCATTAATGATTTCCTGTGGCTTTAAAACTTTGAATAACCCTTAGCTTTTGAGTTTTGTAATATGGTAAAAAAAATGAAAATTAAAAAATCATATAAGCACCCACAAACAGTCCTTCTCAGCCTCTTCTAATATGATCTTTCCATCTATAGCATATGAATGTCCATATGCTGCTTACATTTAAAAATTAATACTTCAGCTGGACACTGTGGCCCACACCTGTGATCCCAGTAACTCAGGAGGCTGAAGCAGGAGGATTATAAATTTGAGGCCAGCCTGGGCAATGTAGAAAGTCCATCTTAAGCGCGCGCACGCACACACACACACACACACACACACACACACAATTACATAGCTATATACCAGACACAGCTTGAAAATGAAATTTTAAAATACATTACAAATATTACAATATAAAATACCATCAAATTATGACTATTTTTATGACATTAAAGACGACCTAAATATTGATAGATGCAACATGCTTGTGGACTAGAAAATTCAACATCATAAAGATATTAAGATGCAGAGGAGATTGACGGTTGGTGGGGGGAATGGATCTTTTAATAAATGGCTATGAGACAAGTATCTCTAAGCAAAAAAATGAAATTGAGCTCCTACCTCTCACTACCTAAGAAACACTACCAAGAGCAAATCCATACAATTTTTAGGACAGAAGACAGGTTATTTTGAGAGGCTACTGATTTGTAATGTGCAAATCTTCCACTTAGATGCCCTAGCACAAGACAGGGGTAGGATTCTGACCAGAAATCAAGATTACTATAGATGACTATAGTACAGATTCAGGAAAAACACTGTAATTCCTGATTTTCTTACTGTTGTACATGTTCAGAAAGAAAAAAAAACATCCATAGCCTGTGAACATGGAGATTGTTCTAAAGGAGAAAACAGTCGTTATTTGCAGATAATGCAAAACACGCCAGGGGGAATAGCCTATCTGATTTTATATACAACATTTGAGAATTTTCAGAAGCAATAGAAGTACTAATAATAATAAAGTGTATAAATTAGCTTAGGAGTACTTTCAGGATAGAAATTGAGAGCTAAACTATATTTACTGTATAATATGATCTTTCATATTCCTAAAAGAAAAAAATCTGAAATCCATGTTTTAAAACATACTAAACTGTTAGGAAAAAAAAAAAACTAAAAGGTTTAGTATATATACTCAAGTTCATCTTGGGAAGGAAAATATTTTTCCAGAAATTTTTGAAGGCAAAGCTAACATTAATTATGCTCTAAACTTACAGAAAATTCTTCCTTTTTCTATTTGTCTTTTAAATTTTAAATTGACATTTATAAATATTTTGGGATCCAGTGTGATAGTTGACACACATACAATGTGTAATGATCAAATCAGGATAATTAGCATTTCCATCTCCTCAAATATTTATCATTACTTTGCACTGGGAGCCTTGGAACTCATTTATTCTAGTTCTTTACAAAACATATAGTAAATTGTGGTAAACTATAGGCATCCAGTCATCACTAGGGCTCATTCCTTCTACCTAACTGTATTTCGGTACTGTTATCTCCATATCCCCTTCTTATCAGCCTCTGGTCACCACTACTCTGCACTCAACATATTTTAACCTTCACATGTGTGAGAACTTGCAGTGTTTGTCTTTCTGTTTGGTTTATTTTAGTTAACTTAATGTCCTTCAGTTCCATTCACATGCCACAAATGAAGGATTTCATTCTTCATGGATGGACAGTATTCCACTTTGTTATATAGCACATTTTCTTTATCCATTCATGTATCAAGGGACACCCTACTTGATCTACATCTTGGCCATTGTGAATAGCATTTCAAGAATATGGAAAATACAGGTATGTCTTCAATAAACTAATTCCCTTTCTTTTGGATATATACCAGTAATGAGAGAGCTGGATCATATAGTAGTCTATTTTTAGTTTTTTGAGGAACTATTTTCCATAATGCCTATCCAATTTTTCCTTCCCACTAACAATGCACACCGTTTTCCCTTTCTCCACAACCTCGCTACCAAGTTTTTTGCCTCTTTGATAACAGCCATTCTAACTTGGGTGAGATACTTCATTGTGGTTTTGATTTCCATTTCCCAAATGATTAGTGATGGAATTTTTTTCATACACTTGGCTGTTAGTATTTTGAGAAATGTCTACTCAGATTATTTGTCCATTTTAAAAAAAATGTTTAGTTTCAAAGGATCTTTTATTTTATTTATTTATATGCAGTGCTGAGGATCAAACCCACAGCCTCACACATGCCAGGAAAGTGCTCTACCACCAAGCCACAACCCAAGCCCCTCATTTGTCCATTTTTAAATCAGATTGTTTTTTAACTGTTTTTCCCCTTACAAATTCTGGATATTAATGCCTAGAAAGAAGAACAGTTTGCAAACATGTTCTCCCATTTATAGGTTATCTCTTCACTCTGTTGACTCCTTTGCTGTGCAGAAATTTCTTAGCTTAATACAATCACATTTGTCTATTTTTGCATTTGCTACTTACGTTTTGGGGGTCTTATCCAAAAGAAAATCATTGCCTAGACTAATGTGTTGTCTTCCCATCTTTTTGTGTGTTCTTCTCTTTCATCAATGTTCTGTAAATTTTCACTGTAAAAATCATTTACTTCCTTGGCTTAATTTATCCTAGGTATGTTGGTTTGTTTTTGCAGCTGCCATGCATATGATTTTTTATATCTTTTTCAGTAAGTTTGTCATTCAGGTATTAAAATGCTGCTGATTTTTGAAAACCCATTTTGTATCCTGAAACTTAGAATTTTTATCAGTTCTAACAGTTTTTTGGCAAGAGTCTTAAGATTTTTTTCTTTTTCAAATCACATCATCTACAAACAAATACTTTCACTTTGTCTCTTTTTATTTGGATGTCTTCTATTTCTTTCTCTTGACCACCTGTTCAGGTTGACTTCCACTACTATGTTGGATAAAAATAGTGAACATGGACACCAAAATTATTCCTTTTGAAAGCTCGAATTATTTATTCTGCTTTACGTGGTGATGCAAGAGTACAGTCACTGTATCTCACATTTTTGTAATGATTTTTAAAAAAAAGGTTAACAGCTAGTTAATGCATATACAACCAGCATTTTTTCCAGAATTAATTTTATAAGTTCTTATCAAGCCCTTTTATACAGGACTTCATTAATTCCTCCAATCAATTTTTATTTTATCCAAAGAAATGGGATAACTCTACACATTTCAATAGCTAAATATCTCCTGGTGAATTTTGGGTTTTTTTTTTTTTTTTTGGAAATTTTAGTTTTAAAGGCAAAAGACAGAAAACAAACAAACAAACAAACAAAACAGTTCCAGGACTACTTTCTGGAACTTTCACAAACAACTTGCCTCAATATTTACTTGAAACCCAAATTTGTTTTCCCTTTGACAGACAGGAGAATAAGGAGATATTCCTGCCAACAGTTCATCAAAGCATAATGTCTACATCTAAATTAGTAAAAAATGAAAAAAAGCAGCTGCTATGTCTCTATTCAGAACCACACAGCAGCTGTGAAAAGGGTTTTTATTCTCCCACTTCCAAGTCAGTACATCAAAACCCTTGCCCAGGAGCACACCAGCAACTTCCATGCTAACTGCAGAATTGCCATAGCAATGAAATGACAATAGCCACATACTTCCATTTGGACTACCTAGCAGGGCTATTTATAACTGGAAGAGTGATTCCAACAAGAAAGTCAGAAGACAGATTAATTAAGGTGTATAATCCAAAAATGTTAGAGACTTAACTTTGTTTTATTCAGCTTACACCATAAAAACAATGAGTACATAATTTCATTTACTATTTTTCCCTTTCGTTGAAACCAAACATCAGTGCTTACGGAACACACAAAAGGGGTAATTTTTCTCCAGTGCACTTTGCATGAGAAATCTTTAGCACCAAATATGTTTTAAAACATAAAGTCCCTTTGTCACAACAAGGTGATCCTAAAATTTTAACTTGTAAGTTTCAAAAATAATGTTATTTTGATTTATTTAAACATAAACTAAAATACCTAATGTGGAGTAATTATTTCTTGATAAAAGGAAGACTAATGGACTTCCAAGTCCAAGGAATTTCTCTTCATTATCAAGGGAACTTCATTATAAGTAAAGTCACACTGCTATTGACCTTATTAAAATTACTCAAATCAGAATCTCTCAGCTACATTTCACAGTAATAGTTCAGTAGATTAAGTTTCCACCATAGCAATAGAGCAAAATATTTAAACAAGGATGGCATTCAAGGCTATTATAAGACAGTATTTGTGGTGAGAAGCAACAGCAGAAATCATGGTAAATCATGATTTATATTAATAGAAATGCTTTAAAATGTGTTCACTGATGGTTAATTAACTAAATCCAAATGAATTAAAATTCAAGATAAAAATTATTTCAAAGAAAATGTTTTTTAAAAACTCAATAACACCAATTAAAATAAACAACTTAAAATTAGAACAGCAATATTCTTAAAATTAAAGGATACAAAGCAAATCACCCTCTCCCAGTTTTTTATTTTTGATATAATTAATTGAGCAAATACTGTGTATAGTATATACTGATGATATCAGAAGTCGCACCTAATCTTGAAAAGCTTCAAGCCCATCTATTAAGAAAAAGTAGAACACCAACACTTAAGTGAGATGAGAAAGCAAAATCAAGGTAAATCTAGCCCATGGTAGGCTATAAGGACAGGAATATCAACATGAAAATATAATGCTGACTATATGTCTTATATATTGTAGATTATTAACTTACTCTAATATGTTACCCTGCAAAATCTATTCCTTTAAAAACTGTTGTTGCCTATTTTTAGGAACTTATAAAATTTCTATATAGTACAGACACCTTATAACTCCTCTACCACCTAAGATGACCCCAAGAGTCAAATTATTTTTAGAAGATAGGAATATTTGGGTTTGATATTTATTAGAAAATGTAACCACAATAAACACAAGGGGGAGGGACAGAAAGGGACAGAAAGATGATGATTTTTTGAACACATGCTCTGATCCAGGTTTTACATACATGCTTTCCTTTTAATTATCACAACAGCACTTTGAAGTAGGTATTATTATGCCCATTTTATAACTAGATAAAGAATTAAAATCTTGAATGGGTTAAAGAAAAGACCCAAGGTCCTAAAGCCAGTATGTGAAAAGAAGACCATCTAAGCAAATATTCATGCTTTCGTAGATGAAGAATCTCTCTACCTGTAGTTATAGCTGGCATACGTTCTTTTATAAGCATTTTTGGAAATGTACATATTAAAAACAATGTAAGGGGCTGGGGGTGCAGCTCAGTGGTAAAGCATGTGCTTGGCATGGACAAAGCCCTAGGTTAAGCCCCTAACACTACCCAAAGGGAAAATAAATAAATAAAAGGAAGTGTGCTTGCACACACACCAACAATTTAATGTGAAGCAACCCAATGGATATAATTTAATGCAGACATCTGAGCTTATTTATTAAAATAACTGAGTCCCTAGGATGTATCAATTTCTCTAGGTAAAGAGGTCTGACCAGAAAGCTTCAGGTTTTCATCTCACAATGTCTAAATCAATGAATAAAAGGACAAGCTAGGGTTGGAGATTAGCTCAGTTGGTAGAGTGCTTGCCTTCCAAGCACAAGGTCCTAGGTTCAATCCCCAGTAGCGCCAAAAAGGAAAAAAAGAAAAAGAAGAAAGACAAGCTGTACTGAGTGTACCATGCAGTGAATGGCCCCAAACCAAGACATTTCTCTTAGTACTGCTTAACTAAAACCTAACTGACCTAATGAAAAAGTATTACATGTCTATTGTATTATGTATTGTGTCAGAGGAAGATGCAGTCTTTAAGAAAAAGAGGAGGGTGGACCTTACTAGCCCAACACACAAAAGGTCCTGAGCTCAATCCTTAGCACCTCAAAAAGTAGGAGAGAGGTGCAGAGAGGATGGGACGGGGAGGGAGGAAGGAAGAGATAGGAAAAAGAGAGAGTAGCAAGGATTTTCATCTCCTTCAAACTCCCTAATAAACACTTACTATGAGATGATGACTCATAATGTTCAAAGAAGAATTAAGATAAAAGTGAGCAATAATAATCCAAACTCTATGAGAAAATATTTAACACATACTGGAATGTGAGGCTGTGTCTACAAAACAGAAATGTATAAAACACAAGGAACCTGCAACATAGCTAGAAACGAGAAACATACAATCCATTAATAAAGATGCATAGTAACATAGTAAGTACATTCCTAAAGATCAGAAGCCATTCCTGAGTTCATGGGATACGGGGATCTCTTTGGGTTCATCAGACAGTTTCATGGAAGAACCAGGGTTTTATGTCCAAATAAGGTAAGCTAATAAAAGGAAAATTGATAAATCTTAATGAATAGCTATCACAGCCACATAACTATCAAAAACTAAATCCCAAAGTTGAAAACTAAAAGATCCTTTATTCTGGAATCATGACATTTAAAAATCCTAAAGACTTAGGACTAAAATTCCAAAGTAAATTAATTCAAATAAACTACTAAAGTAAAACACACATGCTATGTGGCACATGGAGAGAAAAAAAACATTTGGATTTCAGTAACGGACAATATTCAGCTTGCAGTTTTCCCACCAACACTCCATAAGTAGCCACAGACTCATTATTGAACCTCTCTCCATCCCAGTTTACCAATTTGACAACTGGGGGTGATACCACTAACTCAAGAGGCTGTAGAACTCAATAAGATAACATCTGGAGAAAGCACAAGTGCTAATTTACTATATGAATTCTTTTAAATCAAATTCCTAACTAAATTAATTTTTACTATATTTTGTATATGAGAACTATTTCCTTCAAAGAACATGACTGTCATGATGAATTGGGAACAGTACTTCAAAACAGTAAATATGGTTAATATGTTTTGAAATCCTTTTTCTAACTAGCTTTTAAACATATTTACATAGAAACACTAATTTTACAGAATTAGTGGTAATTTCCTGTACTTATCTACAATCTTCCTAACCATATGTCTTCTTATTCATTTTTTCTCCTTTCTACAATTCTAATTAATATCATATCTAATTAGTATCTAATTTCTTACAAGCCTATTCAGGTTCCCAATGGGTGGCTGATGATATACAGGACTACAGCAACAATGACCAAATTCAAAACAAAACCCAAACTGCACATTTCTTTTCTCTCCTGAATTTATATTACTTACTCAAAGGATATTTATCACAAATGTCAAATCATATATTGACCTTATCTCTACTTTCTCCTTCTTCATTGTTTAACCCCAGTAAAGGTTGCTTCTAGTGAAAATCATTTATTCTTATCATGAGAAAGAGTATTTGCTTTACAGAATTTTAACCTTCTGAATTTCAGGTACTTTCCCATAAATTTAAAAATAATGGAAGTATTCCATAAAATGTAATGATAGATATAATTGACAAATATATCATTTGTTTTTTTATCCATTCACTGGTGAAAGATAAAAACAACAGTGAAATGGCCCAGAATCAGTTCACTGAGAAAAGGCCAGGCAGTGTCTAAAACACTAAGAGTTGACCAGCATCTACTTGGAAGAAATTGGGTCCCAGTGAAAAAGTGAATCGGGAACCATCATGTTTAAGGATATCGAGACATAGAATAGAGGAAAACAGTCTTTTTTATACATTTATAACAAAAAGCATGTACTTGGTAATGATATAATAGCTATATAGTATGTGGAAATACTAATATTAACCAGGCATGATGGTGAACACCTATAATCCCACCTATACTGGAGGCTGAAGCAGGAGGATCACAAGTTCAAGCCTCACAAGTTCAGGGATCACAGGTCAGCCATAGCAACTTAGTGAGACCCTGTCTCTAAATAAAAATAAACAAAGGGCTGGGGATATAGTTCAGTTCATAGAGTGTTTGCCTGTCAAGCACAAGGCCCTGGGTTCAATCCCTAGCACCACAAAACAAACAAACAAACAAACAAACAAACAAACAAACAAAAAAGGACTGGGGATGTAGCTCAAATGTAGAGTATCCCTGGGTTCAATCCCTAGAATCTCCCCCACAAAAAAAAAAAATTTACAATTTTGCAAATATTAGATAATTAGTATCTGTTGGAAAGGAGGAAGGAAGGAAGGACAGGGGAGGGAAGGACAAAGGGAGAAAAAACAGTTTGCTAAGATTGCAAATGCTTTATGGTATCCACTGGCAGAAGTATTATATTTAAAAATATATGTACAGTTTAATGAAAGAAACTTGATATTATATGTATTCATTAGATACTTCTTAACAATTCTTTTGGTGGTATTCAATAATAAAGTTAATTTCCTTTTTCATCCAGTTCAGTAAGATGAAATATTAATTGTGTGAAAAACTATTATGCCTCTTACATGTGTCAAGCAATATGATGAAATGAAGTCAAAGAATAAAGAAAAGCCTCCTGAACTATGGTCTCCAACATAATAGCTGACATTTTTGTAACAGTACCTTGTGTTTTAATCCATTAGCAACTACTAAATTACAAGCATCCACAGATGCTATCTTGCTACCATGGAAATGCAGAATGTATGAATTAATTAAGACTTGTTTGAAAAAAAAAAAAGAGGGTATGGCTTCTACAGAAAGCAGTTTCTCTCAGTAGGTTTCCTATCCATCCAATATCCCATGTTTTTAATCTAATGATTTGCCATTTAAACTTTCTTTCAGACAAGGCATTAGTCACACATTACTTACTTGCTATGACTTTTTAAGTTTTGTATTTTTAAGTTTTGTACAAAAAAGGTTTCATTACATTAAATCATTACTATGCATCCCCAATTCTATGCTACTCATTACTTCTTTTTATGTAATCATTTTAAGAGAAACAACTTGTAAGTACTGTAAGAAAGTTACTGTTGCAGTTGGCTCCTTTCTAGAAGAAATAGTTTATAAATAAATGCTTGAATGAAGTTTCCAAACCCCAGGGTTAATATAAGTAAAAGAAGAACACATTCCCTCTGGAACAAACAAAACATAATGCAACTTAGTCATGTTTTTAGGTGCAAAGAATACAGCATTAGATGGCCAATTAGTTGTCTGAAACCTAGGGCATCCCTAATCTAAAAATCCAAAATTGAAAGTCTCCAAAATTCAAAACTTTCTAAGTGCCAATAAGACACTGTAGGTAGAAAATTCCATACTTTCCAAAGTAGGGACACTCAACCTATACAAATAGTAAATTCAGTGCCATATCAGCATATCTTCAGATGTTGACTTTCTTACTCAATGACCTTGATATCATTTACTTTTTAGAGCCCAGCTATGTTCTGCATTATTGCCAGGGTTTTTTAGCTGTCATTGGTGAACATACAGGCTGTAGAGGACTGACACCATTTTGCTTGCTACATTTTAAAATGCAATTGTTTCCCTTCATATAGTACAGATACAAATGGGATTAATAAAAGGCATTCCAACAAAATCAGTAACAATAGGTGCTCAGAATATTGGATATTGGATCACTGCTCTTTAAATTGTATCTTTAATTGTATCCAGTTGCAGATGAAGTACACATCTAGAAGCTTAACAGAAAATCTCACATCTCTAAGCTCCTATGAAAAAAGTCAAACAGGAAAATCCAGACCCAGTTCATGCCATGCTTACAAATACTTAAAACTTCTAGCACTAGTCACTCAGGTACTTATCCATGAATTCTACCCACCAATAACTATTTTGAAACTGTATCAGTTGGTTTGCATTGTGTGGTCTCAGAAAACACAAAACCACTTTTTAATCCAACAGTTTTCCATTAAAAACTCTCTTCCAAAAAGTGCACTCTTCAACAAGATGCTCCAACAACCAGAAACACACACATAGCCAGCGAGGCATGTGTGCTCACTCAACTGGCTCAAATAACACAATTCAGCCTAAGCCAGGGCTCTTCAAATGAACAGTTGTCAGAAGTAGCACCATTCCCAATGGGAAGTGAAAATGTTTGAAGAGAAATACAAATAACCAAAAAAAAAAAAAAAAAAAAAAAGTAATATAGGCCATGATTTCACATTATCCATTTAGCACTTTGGAGCTGTATGAGCCTAGGACTGAGTTACCCTCTTATTAGGGCCTAGCCCCATCCTGCTTTCCATGTTCAATGAACACTGCAGAAGAGGCCTAAATAGTGGCAAAGAATTACAATACTCCTTTTTCTTTCCTTTTGTCTGTTCAATGAAGTACCCATGAGAAGAAACCTTACAGTTTAATAAAACTCTGACTTTACAGAAGAGAGCATTAAGCGATCTGTCCAAAATCACATATTCTAAGTGACAGGTAGAAGCAAGACCTGGCACAGGATTTCCAACTGCACATCTCACTTTCTCTCCATTATTCAGCTGCCTTTTAAAGGAGGGCAAACGCTAAAGTCTTCCAAAGCAATATACCTGGAAGCTGCTGATCCAGGTACCAATAACAGATTCATTAGCACTCAAAATGCAGGTCGCAAGAAAGCGGCTTTTTTAATACTGCTACTCCTCGCCTGAAACCTCCTTTCTGAAAAACAGCTTAAAATTCTTTTCATTTTATCTACTCATAAAAATAAGTTAGCTTTCACTGTTACAAAAGAAAATGTGGTCTTCTCCTCTACTGCTGCTTATTTTCTTAATGTGCTGTCAAGAGTAACATGACAAAACTCAGCTTCAACTGAGAAATAAGACAGGCCCTCAAACAAGCTAGTCTCCTGTTTCATGCCCATGGGTAAGAAACATCCTATTTCCCCGTTGGTTAAAATCACCACATGCAGAGCTGGGGTATAACTCAGTGGTAGTATGCCTACTAGTAGGCACAGCGCCCTGGGTTCCATGCCCAGCACTGCGAACAGTAACATGTGCTTTTTCTTACTACATCAATAGAAGATACTGCAGACAATATGGTCTTAGAATCAAGAGATGCACTGTTGTCTCTCATTCACAAGCAGAAAAACCAGTAGTAAGAACTAGACATTGAGAGGTGTCGGGACACAGCTAATGGATACTGAGATTTGGTGCTGCCTCTACAGCTAAGGACAGAACCTGGTTTGTTCCCTTGACATACCCTTATGCTATATTTTTAGAAAAACTGCCAAATTTGAGGGAATGACTTGTCAAATTAGTCTTTCCTAATGCAATTACCCTAGGTCAGTTCTACCACCTTTTCCCTGCCTCATCCCAAGATGTATGATTGGGTCTTAAGACAGAATATCAAAACCAACCCCGGGAATGCCTCAGCACCTTCCCTTCCCATGACTCTGGTAGCTCTGAAGTGGAGGTGGAGAATATGTATTCAGTCCTCAGATGGATTTCATCAGATACCAGGCTGTTTGCACTGGTTACAAATGATACCACCACATGCACACCCTCAACTGTCCACATTCCTCACTGCTACCTCTGACTTCAGTTCCACATAGAAAGGATTTGCCAGACTTAAAGGCAAACAGGAAATGATGCTTTCAATACAAAGGTAAAACTGGGGTTAGGAGTGTAGTCAGTGGTAGGGAGTATGCAGTGCATGAGGCACACTGGGGTCAATCCCCAGCATCAAACTGGGGGGAAAAAAAGGGAAAGGTTTATCATATATAGTAAATGGCTCTCCAAATGCCCCTGATAATCAGTGCAAAGACCCTGGAGCTACTCTCAAGAGCATAGCTTGAGTTTTAGAGCGTAACATTTTCATACCACTTTCTAAATCTTTTCCTCTCTCTCCCTTTTTCTTCCAGCCTCATCTTCCTGCTCCTTCCATTCTTCAGGACTTAAGTGGCCTTACATAAAATTACCCAATTTCTCACAAAACCACTGTGAAGAGGCTATGATTCTCCCTATCATTAAAGCTAAGAAACCCAGAGTTGAGAATAGGTTGGTAATTTATATAATCTTCACTGAAGAACTCACACTATACTTAGCATAAATATCCCTTTACATTATTTGACTGAAAGAGATACATGGTAGATATATTAAATAAAAATGCAGCGGTAGCAGCTAACAGTTACTGTGTATGCACCATATGAGAGGCACTGTTCCTGTTTGTTTCATTTAGTTGTTGCAGTGACTCAGACAGGTATTCTTTATTTTTATTTGCATGGTACAAACTATATAATTAGTGTCATATAGTATATATTCTACAAGCTGCTTTTATTTCCCTCTCAACATTGTTTATGGTAGTTGTTCATGTCGATTCATATTTGCTATTTTGTATTTCATTAAATGTACAGTAATTTCTCTTGTGTTCTACTGCTCAATCTTGAGGTGTTCACAACTGTTAAGTTTTGTTTCTTTTCTTTTTTTTATTAGTGCATTATAATTATGCATAATGGTGGACTTTGTAGTTACATATGGATACATGCAAACAATACCATCTTGAGAAGCAGCACAATGCAGTGGCTAATGATCCTGACTGTGGGGCTAAGATAACTGGGTTCAAATCTCACCTCTTCAGCTTAATAAATACATGTCTTAGGGCAAATTGTCTAATATTCCTATATCAGAGGTCCCACTTGTGTAAAATGAGAAATCACGTATTATGTTATTTGAACAATGCCTAAGGAAAGTCATATTTTTCAGGGAGAAGAGCAGCACAAGTTGGATGAATTAAGGAAACAATAGACAGAACTACCTAACTCTTGAGATTTTTCTTCACATTGTAATGTATTAAATTTTTGTTTGAATGAAGGAAAAATGAGAAGGAAGGATAAGAAGAGAGGGAGGGAGACAGTCTCTCCTTATTAATCGTGGCCTACAAATATGCTTAACCTATTAAATTCAAAGGAATAAGTAGCATAACATTTCTTTCAGCTCCAAATGGGTGGAATTAAAGATAGTACATCCAAAAGTATAAGCAGTTCTTTTAAAAAATAAAAATTGCTAGGTAAGACTTGAACATTTTGTTAATATCTAAATTGAAAAAGATGACATTTAAACACTGATCTTTAATAGACTATTTTACTTTAAAATTGTTTTCTGACTTTAACATCATATATTAAAAGTAATTACAAGTTAGAAGAAATTGTACCCAAATCATTCAGCTATTTGGAGGAAGAATCATTAATTTTCAAAATACACATTTTTTAAAGCCAATAATCAATATAACTGCCTTTCTAGGAAAGGCAACCACTGCCTATACCTCCCACTCTGTACAGGTGGGGTTTGGGGGTACAAGTCTAGCTATAGAAGAATTAGGGGTAGCATCTTAAAGCTGTGCTAAAATAGCAAGCATATTACAGACATGCTGCATAAATATATGGTAAATCTTTTTAAAGAAGTTTTTAATTCACATTTTGCATAAAACTGAGAAATATCCAAACATCAAATGTGTCAGGGGTGAGAAGGACTGGGGGCCAAATTACAGCAGAAGTGACAAATGACTGGCATTAAATTTTACCAAATGATGATTCCTCAGGTGAAATATTTTTTAATACCACAAAATTGAAGATGCATATTTATACTAGCATCATGAAATGTGTAGTATGGATGCTGCACCTACTGATTTTGACAAGTCTATTAATCTCTGAATATTTGATCTAAATGACTCAATTACAACTAGAGTGAAGGAATAATTTCTAGTTTCCAGAAATTGGAAAATTCACCAAAAATGTGCTTGAGAATATAAAATTATTTGCAACTCAATCACCTCAAGGACACTACAAAATTGGTTTTCTTGAGAGGATTCATGTAAGAGGCAGAATGAATGGTTTAAAGAGTCAAGAGAAATTGAGGAGTTCCAGAGGGCAACAGAGACATATGGCTTTCAGAGGTGTTATCTTCCTATTTTACAAATTCTCTTTATAAAAAGAACAACCGAAAATTGATTTCACAACAGACCCAAAATAAACTCAAGGAAGGTAAAGCTAATCTCATCATTTTAAAAACAGGAGCCAAAGTAATAAAATAAAATGACTCAGGTATTGTCAGCGAGCCAAGCAACATGTACTAAACATGGACATGAAGTTACAAAGGACACGGTCTTCTCTCCTAAGTAGTCCACAGTAGTGAGAATCTTAGCTGATTTATTCTATTTCAAAGAACAAGTTCCATCCCAGATTTGGTAAAGCCATTTCTTGCTTGTGATCACTGAGGAAGTCCTTAGAATTTTACAATCAGGTGGCACTACACAGATCTTCCATTCAGTCTCTGCAGAAGTTCAGACTTCTCCAACTTGTGAAAAGAGATCTCTCTGTCCTTACGTAGCATGCCTGCTGTGCAGACTTGGATGGACCCTCTACTGGACATTCCCTGAAAGGTGGCTACCTCACCACTCATCACATCAAGTGTGGACCAAAGGAAATAATGCAAACGCATTTGAAATGTGGAAGACACAGAGTTAGATATACAAACAGGAATATATTATTCCTTAATTTTTAATGGAATTCTAAATCTGGAAATTATTTCCAATATGAACTCTTGTTACCAAGCACCAGAGCCATCTTGCTTGCTCTGAGCTCCCCAGATTTGATGAGCATGGTGCATGAAGAACTGAGCTCCTGATTATACCCACTGGAGACCAATCCCGGGTCTTCCCACCAATTCTGGCAAAAATTCTAAACCTTTTTATTTGCAAATTTCAGAGATAACTTTTTATCAGTATTCCCCACAGGATTAAAGTTTATTTTGCTCACTTATTTTGCTTATGGTATTATATTTAAGGTAAATGTTCAACCAATATTTTAAATGAAAGGAATATGCCAAAGTTTTTCCTGTAAAATATTCCTAACTACATGCTTTCAAAGGAAAAAAAATTGAAGATTAGACAGAAAAAAAGATAAATAAACATGTCCAGAAAAGGTCCTCAGAATCATACTCTTCTAAATCTTCACCTTAATATTATTTTATAATTTTGCTACAAACTAACATCATGTTTGTTAATCTGGAGTCCCGAGAATTCATTCTTCTAGAATAATTATGGCAGTTTGATCATATGGTTTATGTCTGGGAACTTCATCTTAATGACTAATTTTTTACAGAGAGTGGCTTTGAATTCATGTTTACAAATTCCAAGTGGGATTAAGTTAGCTAGATGTTCACTCAAAACAAATATCAGCCACAGCAATAGTTATCTATATGCAAAGTTTTAATGCTAATAAACTCTGAATGCCTACTAATAAATTTATATTTGAATATGGGTGTTATATTTAGAAAAATACTGTTCGGTTTGTGGGGGGGTTGTGTTTTTTGTTTGTTTGTTTTTGTTTTTGTTTTTGTCCTAGGGACTGAACCCAGGGACACTTAACCACTGAGCCACATCTCTAACAGCCCTTCTTTTTTATTTTGAGACAGGTTCTCGCTAAATTGCTTAGGGCCTTGCTAAGTTGCTGAGGCTGGCTCTGAACTTGTGATCCTCCTGCCTCAGCCTCCTGAGTCACTGGAATTACAAACTAGCACCACTGGGCCCAGCAAGAAAAATACAATTTGTAATTAAATATTTCAAAATAGCTAGTAGAGAGGACTTTGAATGTTCCCAACACAAAGAAGTGGTAAATGTCTGAGGTAACAGATACACCAATTACCTGATCAGATCATTACACATTGTATGCACAAACTGAAATGTCATACTGTACCCCATAAGTATATACAATTATGTGTTAATAAATAAAAATATGTTCTAAAAAAGAAAATTTTTTTTAAAATGATCCAGCCTATAATGGTTTCTTATACAGATAAATATTAAATAAATGTATAATTACCAAATAAACATTATAAAATACATTCTTCTTTTCCAATATTCATGTTTTCCCTAAGTGGTTATATAGTTTTTTAAAAAATTCCTCCAGCCTCAAGAACTATTCATTAATAAATAACATTCTTTGTATTTACACGTATTACATATTACCTTTCAAAAAATTAAATAAAGTTACTCTCAGAATATTCAGCAGGAGATGCCTGCATGTGAAAAAGATTTTCACATGCAGATATTCTTCTGTACAAAAGCCCTGAATTCCACTTTCTGCATCATACTTTGTTCAGTGAGTTAAAGATTGATGACATGTATCATTAAATTGAATACTAGATTCTTTATAATTTACATGTGTTGACACTGTTAAAACTTTATTCCACAGGACGAGGAGGAAATCTAATTTAAAAGTAAAGGCCTCTAGCTAGAATCTTTTATTGGACTTTTCTATACTGTAAAAAAAAAAAAAAAAAAAAAAAAAAAAATTTAAAAGCCTGAAACTGCAATTAAAGGTGAAACTGGTCAACTACTAGCAACAAAGAATAATGGCATGGCATGTATTTGATGCAGTAAATTCCATTTTTTCCTGTCCATCCCTATATTCCAAGGTTCGAACCATTGTATGAAAATGTCAGAACCTCTCCCTCTTCTTAGCCAGGAACTACAGATGTAACTAGGTAACCATCCCATTTGTATCATACTATCTAATTTGCAAATTAACCCACATAAGAACTCTATAAAGTAGAGTGCCCCAAGTACTTTGCTCTTACTGTCAATATCAACAATGAGTCTCACATATGGGCAGGAACAGAAGTGGAACAGGAAGCAAAACAAAGTCTGTTTCTGGGGTGGCAAGGATGGTTTCATGGGAATGAAGGGCTTAAGGGGTTTACAAGATTAAAAAGTAGAAAGGTAAACAGAAAAATCCGACATGGTCTTTAGGTCTTCAGAGCATAATTTGATCAATCTGTCTGACAAGTTCCAGTGGGAGTGCCAGTGGGCTGCAACTTTAAACAGAGACAAGGAAGACCTCACTTAAGAAGAGATGCTTGCAGGAAAAATGTAAGATATGAAGGAAAGATGCTTCCTATCTGCTAAGCTATCTGGGGAGAGCCTTGGCAGCAGAGGAAACCACACTTGCAAAGGCCTGGAAGGATGACTAGTGTTTCCTAAGAGACAGGGGCAGTCGGAACTGGAATGAAGAAAAGCCAAGGAGCAGAGGGGTGGGGCAAGACCACGCATGGTGCCACAGACCACCAGCTTTGACTTGAGATGAGGAGCAACCAAGGGGCTATGAGCAGAGAGATGGAATGGCCCAACTGACATTGTCATGAATCATTATGGTTATCATGTGTAGAAAAGAAGGAAGACAAGTAAAGAAAGTCAGGATGATAGTGGACACATGCAATACTCCAAGTGAGAGATGGCATTCTGGATCAGGGTAACAGCTGTGGAAGTAACAAGAAATGGATTCTAGATACAATTAGGAGCTAGACTTAAAGATTATTTCCTAGCAGATTGGATGAGGGAGGGCATGGAAATTGTTAAAAACAACTCCAAGGTTTTTGATCCAAGCACAGAGAGGGATGCTCTTACCTGGTTATGTGGAAGATGATAGGAAAAAGAAATTCAGTGACAAGTTAGGCACAAACCTTTGCAGATCAGGAAAACAGATCTGGCCCCAAATCTAGAGTGGTTGGAGTAACTAGATCACTGGGGCATTGCTTTGGGGTTTATATTCTCTCTCTCTCTCTCTCTCTCTCTCTCTGCTTCCTGGTGGCCATGTCCTGAGCTGCTTTTCTCCACCACACCCTTCTGCCATGATGTTCTGCCTCACCTTGGGCCCAGAGCTAGAGTCAACCAAATGTGAACTCCGAAACTGTAAGCAAAAATAAACTTTTTCTCCTCTACAATGTTCTTGTCAGGTCTTTTGGTCTCAGAGAGACTAAAACAGGAGTTAAACAGGAGTTCTTAGCACTCTAAGCCATGGGAGAGGATGAAATCACCAAAGGAATGAATGTAGAGGAGAGGGGAGCTCTGAAGAATAATCCTAGGGTTTGTTGAGGCTGAGATCTGTCTGGAAGATGAAGCAGGTTGAGAAGGAGCAGCCTAATAAAAATGAAGGAGTGGGGAGTCCTAGACGCTAAAGAAAGGCGTTCAAGAAGGCCTGATGAACTGTGCTGCCTTTGATGGGACAAAGAGAATGAGGACTGAAAACCTTCCTTGCTCTGAGCAACACAGAGGACATGGTACTCTTGACGAGAGCAATGCTGATGAGTGCTAAGGATGAAAGCCTGCCTGGAGAGGATGCAGAACTGGAAGAGAGGAAGTAAATGAATATAGGCCACTGTGCTATGTAAAGAAAAGGAAACCATGGGATAGTAATTGGAAGAGGGAAAGTAGGCAGAAAGAATCTCCTTTAAAAGGTAACAAAAGTAACAGCATTTGGACATGCTGAGGAGAAGGAACCAGTATGGAGAGGAAGGGGGGAGTTTATGACATAAAAGAAAAAGCAAAGTAGCTGGAATGACAGCTGTGAATAGGAGAGGGGCTGGCTTCAGCCAGAACCAAAGACAGGTGGTGCACAAAGGAACAGGAGGAGACAGCAGCTGGGCAAGGTGCAGGGAGGGTCATCTGAGAAAACACAAAGGTGATGAGTGCAGAAGACTGATTCTCAGTGGTAAGTAAACAAGACACTTTCCTGGGACAGAGGAAATACTAAGATCTAAGAAATACACTCCACACGTTGTGAGGTCTTGCTGGTTCATACAGTGAGTTAAAAATTCAGGGGAAAATTACACCCACACAACTTTCATATGATTAGATTCTTTATAATAATTTTGTCACCATTTCTTAAAATTTTCATTCTATAGAGTAACAGGTAAAATTTAATGCAGGAAAAAAACCCTGTTTCTGTAATCTTTTGTTGTGTGTATTCTAAAACAAAAATCTAAATCCCATTAAAATATTGACATTAAATCCTATTAAAATTTTAATTCCATTAAAAATGGAAAACATAAAAGGAAGATTAAATTAAGTTTAAAGACCCTTTTGCCATATGTGAACGGTATGTAAGTTGTATACCTTCTTCCAAACTCTAGTTGTTAATTGTTGAGGTGGTTACAATGTGTCCATATAACTCCTGTTCTACACCTTGGGCACATCATTTGTGGGGTTTAGATGTACCTAAGATCTAAATGCTTACAACTTGAATGGCAATGAGATGTTCTATCAGTCACACGGTTAGTAACCATTTCCCCAGCACTAGGTATTTAGATGTTTTCACATAAACCTTAAACTATATACTGCGTATCTATAAAAACATTCATCCAAAATGAGCTTTTCCTTATCTCCCTTCATTATAATCCCTCAACTGAAATTTCTAGATTAAATATTGTAGGGTTTGAGCTGTTGCCACATTAACCTCTGTATCTAAGTAATTACTTAGGTATCTAATATGTATCCATGATTCTAATTTTGTTCAATGAATGAATAAAAGAACAAATGAAGAAACATGTTAAATAGGTCTGGTTATTATCTAGAGTAGTCTCTACATTTTTTTTTCCATATTATAACCAGAAAATCAATTAATCATCATATTTTCCTAGGGAATAACTAGTCTTGAGTTTTTTTCTAATTCACTACTTTAGTAAGCAAAATGTTCCTTTAATTTTTAATTTGAATTATTATTAAGGCTTAACACTTTCCCAAGAGTTCTTTTACTAACTGTATTTTCTCTCTTTAAAAAATATTTTTTTAGTTACAGATGGACAATACTTTTAATTCATTTGTTTATTTTTATTTGGTGCTGAGAATGGAACCCAGAGCCTCACATGTGCTAGACAAGAGCTCTAAACACTGAGCCACAACCCCGGCCCTAACTGTACTTTCACTTGATGTAGAGTGCATTTAATATACTTTGAAAACAAACACATTTTCTTTTCGTAAATATAGTTACCTCTGTATCTTCCAATCTGTCACCTTGCTTTTAAAATCTCCACTTAAAGGCTTTAAAAATAATGTAATGAAAGATATCACTGACAGATTTTTTAAAAATTACAAAGTACTCAAAAATCTTTACACCAAGAACACTAATAACCCAATCAACAAATGGGCCAAGGAAATGAACAGACACTTTACAGAGGAAGATCTACAAGCAATCAACAGATTTATGAAAAAATGTTCAACATCCCTTGTTATAAGAGAAATGCAAATCAAAACCACCTTAAGATTTCATCTTACCCCAATTAGAATGTCTCTTATTAAGAATACAGGCAACAACAGGTGTTGGTGAGGATGTGGGGAAAAGGGTACACTCATACATTGCTGGTGGGAGTGCAAGTTGGTGCAGCCACTCTGGAAAGCAGTGTGGAGATTCCTTGGAAAACTTGGAATGGATCCACCATTTGACCCTGCTATCCCACTCCTTGGCCTATACCCAAAGGACTTAAAATCAGATTACTACAGTGATGCAGCCATATCAATGTTCATAGCTGCTCAATTCACAATAGCTAGATTGTGGAATCAACCTAGATGCCCTTCAATAGATGAATGGATAAAGAAACTGTGGTATATATACACAATGGAATATTATTCATCCATAAAGAAGAATAAAATTATGGCATTTGTAGGTAAAGGGATGATATTGGAGACTGTTATGCTAAGTGAGATCAGCCAATCCCAAAAATCCAAAGGCTGAATGGTCTCTCTGATAAATGAATGATGATACATAATGCAGGGGGGAAGGGTGGCAAGAATGGAGGAAGGAGAGATAGCATAGAGGGAAGGGAGCGGTGGGGTCGGGGTGGGGGGGGCAAGAATAATAACAGAATGTGTGACAGATACCATTGCCCTGTGTACATGCATGAACGCACAGATGGTGTGACTCTACTTTGTGTACAACCAGAGAAACAATAGCTGTACTCCATTTGTGTTCAATGAATCAATAAGTAAATAAAAAAAAAGAAATTGCTAAAAAAAAAATTACTACTCCTTTTTTTCTTAAAACTTTAAGGACTCTTAAGCAAATGTGATATTAATTAGCAAAGGAGAGCTAAATTTCACTTACATTATTCTTATTCATATTCTTATTCCATTTTCTTTCTTAACTACTTAATAACATTTTCCTTCTTGCATTATCTGATTTACTACACGAATATTTATAAGAAGCTCTTACAAATAACTGAATGTAAGATTAGAATTTCAATTTTTCCCATTCATCCTTTCCTGACTTCTTCATTATACTTTATAGTATATGTTACACATGTATTATTTATTTGTGATAATTACTTTCTACCTAATGTTTCTATCTCTTGTTATTGGTCCCACAATCTCATTAATGTTCATTCAAAAATCATTTTGTAAAATTCTATAAAATCTTTTATTGGAATCTTAATTATTAGTACCTCAAATACAAATATACTAATCTAGGCAATATTATCATCTTGACAATATTTAGCTTTCACAACCAAGAACAAGCTTTGTCATATAATGGGAAGGAGTGGCCAGGAGCAATGACACGCACCTGTTAATCCCAGCAACTCCAGAGGCTGTCAGGAAGATCACAAGTTTGAGGCCAGTCTCAGCAACTTAGGGAGGCCCTAACCAACTTAGTGAGACCACACCTCAAAATTAAAAAAAAAAAAAAAAGGTTGCTGGGGATGGGGATGTAGCTGAGTAAAATGTACCTGGGCTCAATCTCCAGAATGATAATGATGATGATGATGATGATGATGATGATAATAATAATAATAATAATAATAAAAAATAATAATGGGAAGGAGGGGTACAAACTGGTACTTGATCAGGAAACTGGGTTTGAACGTCAGCACTGTCACGAACAGTGCTTAATTAACCAACCTCTCAGTCCTTCCTTTCATTGATTCTCTCTCTTCTCGTACTGTACTGAGGATGGAACCGAGGGGCACTACATTGCTGAACTATATCTCCTCCCCTTTTTTAGTTTATTTATTTTATTTTTTTATTTTTAGAGACTGCATTTTGATTCACTGTACACAAATGGGGTACAACTTTTCATTTCTATGGTTGTGCATGATATAGATTCACACCATTCATGTAATCATACATGTACATAGGGTAATGATGTCTGTCTCATTCCACCATCTTTCATACCCTTGCCTCACACATTCGGCCTTTGGTTTTTTGGGATTTCCTTATTTCACTTAGCATGATACTCTCTAATTCCTTCCATTTATCTGCAAATGCCCCCACCCCTTTTTTAAAAATCTCTCTTTCTCTCTCTCTCTTTCTATTTATATGGTGCTGAGACTTGAACCCAGTGCCACACACATGCTAGGCAAGTGCTCTACCACTGAGCCACAACCCCAGCCCAATCCCCACCCCTTTTTATATTTTATTTTGTGATAGGGTTTGGCTAAGTTCACTAGGCTGGCCTCAAACTGTGGTGCTCCTGTCTTAGCCTGCAAAGCAACTGGGATTACAAGCATGGGCCACCATATCCAGCCTCCTTTCATTTCTTCTTAGACTAAGGAAAACACTAACCTTTGTGTTTGTGAGTGACTACACCTAAAGCTGCCCACATGTGGTGAAAAGGTTGAGCCCCGCTTTAGGGCCTACTCCAGTTTGACTTTTTACCACACCTCCCATAAACTGCCCTTTAAGCATTATATCCGAGGAAATGAAGATCAGAGATTTTCACAAGGCCTTTTCACAATTCCAGGAACAAAATGACAGCCCATAGAAATCTATGCTCCTTGCTGTATTTGACTAAAACGTACAAGATGAAGTTTAGCATTAGAAATGATTTTGAAAGAATGGATAAGCAGAAGAATAGGAAACACCTAAAAATCTAAGTATTCCCCTGACACAGGGTAGGAGTGACTATAATATTTTAAGAAAAATTCCCCACAGACTTATTGCAAAAAGACAAGGGCCAGGTGCCACGGTGCATGCCTGTGATCCCAGCAGCTTGGGAGGCTGAGTCAGGAGGATTGCAAGTTCAAAACCAGTCTCAGCAAAAGTGATGCACCATGCAACTCAGTGAGACTCTGCCTCTAAATAAAATATAAAATAGGGCTGGGGGTGTAGCTCAGTAGTTGAGCGCCTCTGAGTTCAATCCCTGGTACCCGCCAAAAAACAGAGACAAGGGACTTGAACAGTTTTGGGTTTGTGTGTCTCCTGTCTGCTTCCACCCCCAACAACTTCACTATGGGGCAGGGAAGCAGCCTTTGAGCCCTGCAGAATCCTCCAAGTCCAGACAGCTCTGCTATCTCACCTACACTGAACACGCCCTTCTACATGGAGGATTCCAGGCGGGAGCAATTTTCTTTATGGCTTTGCAGTGAATGTTAAAGTTAGGTAAGCAAGGCAATAACTGAATCAGATATTACCCTAATATCAGTTTAAAGTGAAGCCCATACTTCAAGAACCATTTAAACCCATGGTCCAATTTCTGTAACTCATTTTCAGTCACTATGTAATTTTCTTTCAAAACTGAAAGTAGTTGCTAGTTAAATTTTAAATGGTTGATGTTCAGCCCTTGAATACTAGACACACAATTTTGGTTCTCAATTCACTCTCTATGTTGTATGGAATGAGTTCCTGACATGAAGTCATAAACTAATGATAATGGAGCTTCATATGAACTCTGCCATTATTAAAATTCTTTTTATTCCAAAGCTATTACTTTCAAGTTTTTTTATTATTATTTAAAACTACTCATTCTTTGCCTCCTAAAAGGCAGGTATATCTTTCCCACAGGGAATTGAACTATTCTGTTCTCAAACAAGCATATAAAATAATTACTACTATCATAGCGCCAACTGGCACTTACAGTTGGCCATGATCACCCTCTGAACAAACAGGTCCACGTTTACTGCCTTCTCATCCAATCCTCCACATTACCAGAACAACCTCTCACTCACCTCAATGCTTCACATGCACCGATCTCCACTTTCCCCACTGTAAAAGTACCCTTCTCTCACACACCACCTATGATCTTAACTTCTTAAAAACCCATTTTAAAACTTCATCTGTTTTGCTGGAACTAAACCTTACATCATACAAGCTGAGCACTCAAAAGACAGCACTGTCCCACTTTTAAACTATTTAGTCTTCCAAGTTTGCTCAAGTTATATCATGGAATATTATAAATCCATGACTGGTTATGATAAACATTAAATTTTAATGATAATTTTATTTCCCCTGATTGTAAAAAGATGTTAGGACACTGAGTTGAGGGAGATGACTACTTGACTACTTCTAATTACAAGAACTAACAGCTGACAGCTAGACATTTTTACATGCATAGCTCATTTAATTTCTACAACAACCCTTTCTAACTGCCACTATAACCATTTAAGAGACTGGGAAACTGGGGCACACAGTGGCAATTTGCCAAAGGCTTGTGGTCAATGTTTAACAAACACTGATGCTTTACTTTGCCAAGCACCTGAGAAGCTCTTTACAAATACCAATTCTGTCTTCTTAACTACCCTGGGGCAGGTATTATCCACTCTACAGATAAGGAAATTGTTACTCAACTAGTCACTCAGCTAGGAAGTGGCCAGCCAAGGTGTGAGCCCAGGTTGCTGGGATCCAGAGGTTTCAGGCTTAATCACCATGTTACAACACGTAATTAACTCTGCAGCCATGAAGCAGCTATGTGAGATTTCTAGTTTTCAACCACAGCAGTGTTTTATTGGGTACTACTTTTATACATTCTCTAGTTTGCAATATATCTAAGAGCTTATTATGTAAAAGATTATAGAAGTAACTGCAGTGGGAGTATGTAAATAATATTAATACCCAATTACCAAAGCCCCATAAAGTTCTTGTCTACTAGGGGAGATGCAAAATGCCGTGCTGTGGCTCAAACACAGTGTTAACACTCAGCAGAGGCCCCTGAGAAAGCTTTTGTGATAAAGCTGGAAGGATGAGTAAACATCCTACAGACACTTGTATGACAGGACGAACACCACGTCACTGTGCTCGTGTTTGCCCACCCTACCGCACCTGGGGTCTTTTAAGAACAGGGACTATTTTAATCTGTCTCTGCAGCACCCAACAAAGTCAATACTCAGTAGAAATGGCTGTGGGGATAGCGGATACAGAGACTATTATGGGAACTCACACTCCAAGTGGAGAAAACACTATAAACAGGAGAAGCATTTGCACACTTCAAGCTGCTGTGACAGGCAGTACTTCTGCACTGCCTGACTTCAGAGGCCTCGTCTTCACCATGCTCCATGTGATGTACTTTCTACACTGCGGACACAGTAAATGGATTCCCTTGCAGTGGTGTGGCACAGCTTCCCTGATTACGGACATCCTGCACGTGAGACCTTGGCTGGGAAAGACATGTTCTGACCACTCGTGTTTTGCTTGTTGTCACGCCTTGGTACATGCCACAGGTGTGTTCCTGAAGAGCTCATTTACATTGAAAGGGATGTCTGTTTGGGGTCTGGCCCTGTTGCCCAGCCTGGCTTCAAACTCCTGGTTTCAAGGGAGTAGAAGGTGCAGTTCCAGCCTTCAGAGTTGCTGGAACTACAGGGGCTAGCCACTGTCCCTGGCTAAAAGTCTGTTATTTTTAAAATAATGTTCAGGGGGAAAGCATCTGAAAAATGGTAGTGGGAAAACAGGGTATCCACATACAAAAGAATGAGGTTGAACCCTTAACTTGCCACATATGAAAATTAAGTCAAATAGATTCTAAACCTAAATGTAAGACTTAAAACTATAAAAACTCCCACATGAAAGGGGAAAAACTTCAAGACACTGAATTTGGCATGACATCTTAGGTATGACACCTAAAGCACAGGAATCATAAACAAAAATAGAAAACTGAAAATAACATCAACTGACAGAGTGAAATGGCAACCTACGGAATAGGAAAAAGGACCTGTAAATCACATCTGATAGAGAATTAATAATCAGAATATATGGAAACCTACTACCTGACAAAAATAACCTAATTTAAAAAATAGGAAAAGAATTTGGATAGACAATTTTCCAAATTAGATGCAGAAATGGCCAACATATGAAAAGACGCTCACCATTACTGACCGTAAGAGAAAAATAAATCAAAACCACAGTAAAGAATCACTTTGCATCCATCAGGATGGCCACTGCCACAAGAAAGGAAAATCACAAGTGCTGGCAAGGGTGCAAACAACCTGGATCCCTTGTGCAGCTAGCAGGAATGCACAGTGGTACAACCACCCGGGAAAACAGTGGAGAGGTTGCTCAAAAAAATAAGAATAGAACAGCCATATGTTTCAGAAATCCTATTTATGTATACATATTTAAAATAATTCAAAGCAGGATCTCAAAGAAATAGTTGCACTCCCATGTTCACTGCAGCATTATCCGCAAAAGCCAAGAGTTAGAAGCAACCCCAATGTCAACAGATGAAACAAGAAAGAAAATACCACACACATAAACACACTCACAGGGGGTGGGGGAGGAATATTATGCAGTCGTAAAAAAGAAATTCTGACCAGGCACAGTGGCACATGCCTGTAATCCCAGTCACTTGGGAGGCTGAGACAGGAGGATCACAAGTTTGAGGCTAGCCCCAACAACTTAGTGAGATCCTGCCTCAAAATAAGAAAAGAAAGGACTAGGGATGTAGCTGAGTGGTAAAGTGTCCCTGGGTTCAATTCCCAGTACAAAAGAAATAGAAAAAGAAATTCTGTCACATGCTACCTCGAAGGATCATATGAAATAAGTCACAGAAGGACAAACACTACATGATTCCACTTATCTGCAGATTCTAAAGTTATCAAATCCTAGAAAGTACACAGGTAGTTACCAAGGGCTGGAAAAAGAGGCAGGAGAAATGAGTGTTTAATAGAGAGCTCCAGTTTGCAAAATGAAAATATAAGATCCAACAATGTGAATGTACTTAACACTAGTGGAATCAACACTTGAGAAAGGTTAGGATGGTAAATTCAATGTTATGTGTTTACCACAATAAAAAAAATAAGTCTACACTAAAACAAACTGAAGTCATGTTCACATGACTTACCATGGCTAAGAGCAACTATGCTAATTTCAGGGAGGAGCATGGCTGAGCAGTTCAGCACAGGCAGAATGAAGCCAGACCTCTTGGGTAACAACACTGGCTCCACCCAGTAGTTTTGAGACCATGAGAAAGTAACTTCATTTCTTTCTGCCTAAATATCCTCACATTAAATAACTGCATTATCCCACTGGATTATTACAAAGCCTATGGAATCTGTATAGAAAATGTTTAGAAGAATAATCATTCAACATATCTTAGGTATTATCATTTCCAGAGTGTTCAGATGAATGGTGTGCCAACCCACGCTCTGCTATGAAGACTGCCTTGACTCCAGACAGCGAGATGCTGAAATCAGACTGGTGACCCACTGCCACTGTTTAGCCTTGCTGGGAAATGAAGCTCCTGCCACAGCTCATTCCAAAAAGTGGGGCAAATATTTAGTAACAGACCTCACAGAAAGTACTTTTAGAACTTGTTTGTTTTGTTTTGTTTTTTGTTTGTGCATGCAGGAAAATTAAATCTTAAATGTAGAACAGATTTTCTTCCAGACTATGGAAATTTTGTTACTATAAGCAATAGTTACTATTAGAAATGCTGCTACTATTTGTTGACTGGTGGTCATAGGAAAAATCTGTAAAAAAAAAAAAATGAAAAGAGTTGTAAAAGGGGAAAGATGTATAAAAGAACCAAATTCAACAAAAGAAAAAAATTAGATTCATGGGTTTTTGGGTAAAGATGGCACAGACTGCTTGACATCTGGGTTTCATTAATGGGTTCTTTATCATTAGAGAGGTTCACAACAATGACTTTAGTGTGAAGTTAGTTAACTTTGTGTTCGCTAAGCTTATAATACCAAAGAGGGAAAAAAGGACCAATGAAAAGGAGTGACACTGTCTAGAGAAATCACGTGAAGGATTTCATGTAACTCATGGGAGTAGACTTATGTCATCTCACTGACATCTGACTTGGGGAGGATGTTGCAACACCAGTAGGCAAACATAACTAGGTCAGGATCCACACTGTAACTTTCAACAGTCAATCCCTATGCCTCAGCTGGAAAAGAGGAGGGAGAGAAACTATTAACGTGTACAAACAAGGAAACAGAAGTCAAAGGAAGCTTTATTTCACCTATCAGTTTCACACCAGTAAGGAGCATAAATCTAACACACAAGTACTACTTTTAAAAGAAACAACCAAGGGTTAGGGAAATAGGTCAGTGGCAGAGTGCCTGCCTAGTGTGCACGAAGCCCTGAGTTCAATCCCTAGCACTGCACCCTAAAAAAAGGGGAGGAGGATAGAAAAAACTAATTTGATCAATCCTTCTCCCTCAAAAACATTAACATTTGCTGACTGTTTGAAGTCTAGCTGCTCGTAGCTAACTTTCCCTACCTTAAAGTAATTCTTTACTGGCATTAACCTCAATTCTTTATAATTCTTTGATCAAACAAGATTTTACATTTGACTTACATTAAGGAAGAATTTGAAGGACTATTTCGGGATAACATGGTATAACTCAAAATATTACTCAATAGGCCATAAGATGCCAACTGTAAGCTGTAACTGGTGCTATCCATTGTGTTCCTGTAGAGGGAGTCCTGAAACAGACTGCAGAAGCTGATGTCAATCCAAGATGAATCCAACAAACCTGCTGTATAAATTCATGTCAACTCGCAGTGAAAGTTTGAATGTTGGTGAATATCAGAATTTAGAGACCTTGATATTCCTACACAGGCACCAAATCACCACTTGTCAGGATCAGTAAATGCCAACGCCAGGGAGAAAGGCTCATTTGTATGCTTTCTGCCTAACTGTACACATGCCAACAACGATTACAGTACTATGTTCTTGCAATGTGCCTTTCCAGACAATTTGTGTGTGTTACGTTCAAGACACAAGCTCACAGAAAACAATCAAGCACACCTGAGCAGGCTCACATTCCTTCAATTCTGCTATAACCACACTTAAAAACAGTGACTACAGATGAAATTCTGCTAAACAAAGACAGTATAGGACTGGTTGTAAAGGGTATACTTAATAAGATTATCCTCTTAGAATACAGTGATTTCTTGGATCATAAGTGTGTCCTATTTAAAAATCTAAGTCTTTGGGCTGGAGTTGTGGCTCAGTGGTAGAAAGCCTGCTGGGCATGTGTGAAGCCCTGGGTTCAATACTCAGCACCACATTTAAATAAATAAAATAAGATCCATTGACAACTAAAAAAATTTTAAAATAAATAAATAAATAAAATAAATTCTAAGTCTTCAAATTTAAAAAGTTCACATTGCAATGGTAACTATAGGGACAATGAAGAAAGTCTGGTCTCAGGACCAAAACAGACAAAATGAAAAAGCTAAAACAATGCCCTCTTCACAAACAGGCACTCGGTAAACTTATTTTGTTGCCCTTAGTCAAGGAAACAGAACCCTAAGCTAACACACAAATACCCCTCATTTCTGATGCTTCTTTTACTATACGACTCATTTAACACAGATCTACAACTATACCCACTGCATCTTCCTTTTTCAAAGATTTCCACTAAGGGACCACTAAACTCTTCCTAAGTCACATGAATTCCTGCTATGCCTTACCCTACCGTGTAGTAACCAACACAGCAAATAATTTTTAAAACTAAAATAATTCTAAGAGGCAGAATGTTTAGGGGAAAAGGCGAAAGAGCTTAGAGGCAGAATGGAATAAAGCAAAAAATAAAAATCAGACTCAAGGGATGTTTAATCTGATTACATTATTTACAGCTCAGAACCTCCAATGGCTGTCCCTCCTTAGGCACAGCCTCTAAACCGTGCAGTCTAAAGCCCCCAAAACATTTTGCTCTCATGATGACCCTATCACTCTCTCTCACTCAAATATGTTTCAAACACTATTTTGGTTTTCATTGCATTCATCCCTGCTATTAATTCCACCTTAAATGCTCAATTAAGGTAACACAAAAAGCAAGACTCTGAGGTCTTATTTTTTGAATCCAGACATTTTATCTTTTTAACTACTCTACAATGTTTCCACATCCAGCAAAAGGAGACCTGATTTCACACAGGAAGGTTAAATGAGATACTATAGGTATGTAAAATATTCCGCTGTGCTTAGAATTATAAGACAGTAAGTAAGCATTTTCCTGGCTCCCTCTATACCACCTGAAGTCCTTATTCTTCAAACTCCAGTTTAAATAAACTGTTTTTATAAAACGTTCCTTAACCCTGTATTCTGTTTACTCCCACCCCCACTCAAAAAAAAAATCATCCACTCCTCTGTTTCCTCTGGCACTTTAAAGAACCTTCCACTGTATTTTAACTTCTTGTTTATGTGTCTTTCTTCTCCATTAGAGAATGGACACCTCCAGGGTAGAATTTTTTTCAACCTAATTGTTGTCACCCCCAATCAGACAGATCAGCAATGGGAGTTTTAATTGGCATTTGCTAAATAGATAATGAATAATTTCAATAAAGCACTACAACTAAAGCCTTTAGATGACCTTTTAAATATTGTGATAATGCACTATTTTTGTCTTATGAAAAGAACAATTCTAATAAAGTGGTAAGAAGAACCCTCCCAGAAGTGGAAGTTTCTTAACATGGCTGCTCACTACTCATCCATTTACTCAACAAACATCTCCAGAATATACATCAGGAATACTGGGATGAAAATCAACAAAGCCCCCTGTCCCTGTGGGCCTTGTATTTACATAACATGGTGTACTTAGGGAAGAAGTTATCATGCAAACTTATCTGAGAAAGGAACCAAAACCACAATTTATTATTCAACATTTACCAAGTATCAAAGAACAAAAACAATCATAAACCCCTGCTTACAGATAAAATTTTAGATTTAGAAAAAACATGAAATTAATCCAGATTTAGTGTATTAAGCAACCAAAATTGATCCAATGTTCCTTAAAAATGCTCATGTTAAGGACCCATTTCCTTGTCATTAAAAATAAATCTTGTGGGTTCTTTTGGAAGACTTGTGAGTTTTAAGGAGTTTATATGTACAACCACATGCTTAGCAGAGATCATAACTTGAAGTGTTTTATCTAATTTTTTTAATGTGCCTATTTTAAAGCCTTTTCATGACCTTATACTATTTTTCATTTTCTAAATGAAGAGGGTTTTAACAAAATTTGGCATCAAGGCTTTATCCTGAGGGGTATTTTCCAGAAGTGCAATAGGCCCGACTAGAACTAAATCAGGACCATGTTCCAAGCTGGGCTTCCTGGTTCAGCCTAGGAGCCCAGAGACTGTAGAATGAGGGTTTGAGAGATCCCCACAGTTCTTGAACACCCATGTTTCCAACGCTTTATCTGCTTCATCCTCTTTTGTCACTTCCACCTTGGTCCCCAAGCACCTGTGCTTTCCTTTCAGTATTCAGTCCCTTGCTTTGAAGGCACTTTCCTCATTTCTGCTGTTAAAATACTCCTTGGTGTCAACTTACCACCTCCATGAGTAAGGGCTTCTGGTGTCCCCCCACTCTCAGAGCTCATCAGCCATGGGAGAACCTCTCTTAAGGAGCTCAGCAAGTTCCTCCTTCAGTCCCACCCTGCTGCACTTCCTGGGGACTATGCTCTCCTAAGCATTATGTGCACAATATCTGGAAGGGGACCTGATACACTATGGCAGGTCAATTTCTCCCATCAGATAAGAGCAAAGATAATGCTCAAGTTGGTATGCAATACTCAGAAATTTCACTGAGAGATCTCTGCAAAATAGCATTCAATTTCAAAATCACAAATAAGATCAAGGTTTACTGACCAAATCTTGCTACCTAAAATGTTCTTCCTATGTCAGAAAAAAAAATAATAATAATAACAACCAGGTGTCCCAAGCAAACAATGCTGAGAAAAGAATTCTAGTCATCTGATTCTTAAGGCAGGTTAACTGTTGAAGGATCCTGAAGGCACAAATAGCATCCATGCAAAGAGATTTAATTTCGGCTGGAGTTCATTTTGGCCATTTTGAACTTCATATGGCAAATTCACATTTTACTGACAGCCTTGCCCTGGATCACTAATTAATACTACAATGAACAAACAAAAGGAAGGTCCTTGATGACAGATTTTGGATACAAAGTACACTGAGGTGGGTTTTAGGCTCATGGTTCCTGCATGCAGAGTTGAATATATGACGTTGGCTTCCCCTCTGAACCTAAGGAAAGGCATGAAAAGCACTGACATCAAACAAGAGGTGAAGGAACAGATCAGCAGCAGCCCCAGGATTAAAGCGCTCTCATCAAGCCTGAGCCACAGGGAGAAAGGCTTCAACAGCACCCTAAGGGAAACAAAACACCAAATCATGAAATGAAACATTAAAAAAGCATCAGCGATGTCTTAGAAAAATTACTCGTGAGATTTAAGTCACAACCCCACCTCCATTTCCCTCAAAAGAGCTTTCTAATAATACTGAGCACATTCCAAATAGCTTCCTCTGCCAACAACTTGCCAATTGTAACTCCCCTGCTCAGCAAGCAGGGTGAAAAATCAATGCCTGGGGAACCTTAATCCCTTCATTTTTAAAGTAAATTGCAAACATCCATCTTGCTGGGCATTTATCCACAGGAGTTGCTCCTAAATGAATTTAGGAAGTGAACATGATCTTTAATAGATAATTTGGTTCCCAAATAGAAAGCAGGAGATGCGAAACAAAGAGGAGAATGGGTGAATATATAGCCAAAGGAAAAAGTGAGAGGAGTAGGGAATTCATTTGGGAAAAGGGTGAAAACTGAAAAGACAATACAAAAAACAGAAAAGCAAATATTTCATCTCAAGATAAATGACTGAAGAAGGAAAGAAAGGAGCAGCAAAGAATAGCTTCATAGTCCAGAATTCATTCTGAAAAGTATCCTATTTTGACTTCACGACTCGCTGGGTTCCGGGTCGGGAACTAGAAAAAAAGGCATCAGGTTAGGCTGGATCAAGGGACAAGCTGGTAATGGGGGTTGGTGGAAGCGCTTAGAGAGGCAACAACCGAGCAGAACGATCCGTGGGCGATCTAAGATTCCACGTGGGCTCAGGAGGACTACAGCGAATCCCTCACACCCACCCCCGGGGGAGCTTTGGAGACCATACTAGCAGATGGGGTGTGAAGGCAAGGGAAGTAGTGGATCAAGGACCGACGAAACCTGACGGGAACCCTTGAGGGGCGCAAGGAACGCAGTCACCAGGGTCAAGGGCGGTGACGCCGGGATACCCCAGCGCCCTTCGCAGTGCCTGAACTCACCGATGCCAAGTCCCACGACCAGGCGGCCGGCGAGCAGCGTCTCCTTGTTGTTCGCGGCGGCCAGCACTGCGGAGCCGGCGGTGAAGAGGGCACTGGCCAGGAGGATGGCGGCGCGGCGGCCGAAGACGCCGTTGAGGGCCCCGCCGGCCAGCGCCGAGACGGCGGCCGCCCCCACCGTGCTGGACACTAGCAGCTCCTGCCAGAGCGCGTCCAGGCTGAGCTGCCGCTTGAGCAGCAGCATGGCCCCCGACACCACTCCGGTATCATAGCCGAACAGGAAGCCGCCCAGCGCCGAGAAGACGGCTACCACGTACACGAAGGCGGGGGTCTCGTCCTGCTGGAACTGCCGCCGCGCCGCGCGCTCCAGGTCCCCGACGCCGCCGCCCGCGCCCGCGCTCTGCAGGCTGGCGCTCGACTCGGCGGCCGCCAGCAGGCTGCGCTCCCCGGCGCCGCTCGCCGCGTCCGGCTCCTGCTGCTTCCTGCGCCGCTCGCCCATGAGGCTGCTCAGGCTCCGCAGCGTGTACTCCACATTCTCGCTCGCCTTGCGGGACATAGGGCAGGAGCCCGGGGCTTCCCGGGGGATGAGGCTCCGGGCCGGCGGTCTCGGAGGGCTGGACAGCCCGACCCGGCGGGAGCAACCGCCGCCGCCTTCCTTCTTTGGGCTCCCGCTCCGGCTGCCACGGCAGCACCCGCCGCCACAGCCGCGACAGGGAGAAAGTTGCTGCCCGCCGCGCTCCGGCGCTGCGGAGTTGGAGCCTGGCGGGTCTCACTCCAGACTCACGCCCCGCGCCTGCCTGCCGAGCTGGCGCTGCGGAGCGGACAGGAGGCGGGGCCGTGGGTCACGTGCAGCCCGGCCGGCGGGGCGGGGCGGGGCGCCCTCCCTGGGCGGGGCCAGGCACCACCCTCCGGGACCCCAAACCCCACCCTCCTGGTGGGTTGCGACAGCCAACCCAGGACTTCTTCATTTAGGGCGCAGGCACCTGGACAGAATTAACCCCGACTTCGCGGCTGCAGCCCGGGAGCAGGCCCATGTGGGGATGCTGCTAACTGGCTGCCAGACCCGGAATCCGCCCACAAGGAATGCACGGTTTGGAGGGTAGGAGGACAGTCAGTAAACCAGCCTGTCCAGCCTCCTAACGTTCTGGGGATAGCCGGGGTTGAAAAGGGACTGGAAAAAATATCCTGGTATGGTACATAGCCAATATCCTTCCTTTTATAGTATTGTGACATTACTCAATGTGTTCCTTTCCTGACATTAAATGAGTTTATTCTCGAGATATTCAGGACCAGTTTTCTCCCATGTCTGTACTTTCCTCTCACATTGCCAATCCCTCTTCAAGTTATTCTTGCTTTAAAAGCATAGTACCTCTGACTCTGTGAGATTGGTGATAATATATTTCCCCAAAGGAATCCCAAACCTCCTTTTTTAAATTCCTGGTGTATAAAAGAAAATTCACATGTATGCATTCCACCCTTATATAACCAGATTATTCCTACTGGTAGAAAGAAAACCTAAGAATCTGCTTTGCGATTTGATTGGCGATCTCCCCCTGCCTTTTCCAACATGCTAACCATCAAGAAGGATATGAGGATACCTTCTCTCCTGAAAAATCCTCACTATTGCCCTCCTTTTAAAGGAGCTATTTAACAGTATCATTTGCTTGAAACAAAACAGTGCGACCTTATGTGAGGTCAATTGTTTTAATTGTTGAGTTAATTACCAGATGTTGGCTTGGGTTTTCTTGTTCTTTTCTTCTTTGATTTAAACACTTTAAAGAGAACGATAACTCGTCCCTCTGATGTGCTTTCATTCCTCTGGCTGAGGGCACCGAGTGAAACACCATGGTACTCCAATTCCAGTGTCCTTTTTGAGCAAAGGTTTCTTAGCATGGGGCCTATTTTTCATATAGTCTTCCTTGTAGAGAAAAGGATTTTGTCATCCCTGTTGCAATAAAAAGTCATATTAGTTTTTCAAAATTGCTTTCCTTTGGATTATCTGTCATGATTATCTCCATAATATGGCGCTTTTCAGCAACTAGGAAAAATGAATTGATGAGCTCTGAGGGCTTAACTGTTTAAACTTATTGTAAGACTTTAAAGCAAAGCTCTGCATCATTCCCAGGGATCAGTTAAATAGAGACAGCCCTCAACTCTGTAGAATGAACTCTTTAATATTCAGACTTCAGAAAAGATTCAGATGAGAGCGCGCCTTTTTCTGTGCCTGCTAGAGTAAAACTGCACCCCCTGGTGGTGAGCCGGTTCACATGGCTCCCGAAGACAAGGGCTCCCCACATGAGCAGCAGCTGACTGTAAGAGTTTCTTCTTTTTGAGATGGAACAATCTCTTTCAAACTCATTTGTAATGAACACTTTGACTCCAGACCATCCCTTGCAAGAAATTCAGTTTTGGGGTCACATAACGCTAACGTACCACTTGAACTGGTATAGTTTTTTTATCAGACAAATTTGTATACCTGTGGTCAGTGTATCTGAGAAGTGTGACTTTCAAACAGACAGCAGAGAGTTGAAGAGCACTCTTCTTGGCCCTTACGGGGAGCCAGGTTCAGTTTAGCACAGATAATGAGTCTAAAATGGAGTTTCCTGAAGCCTATCCAAGCTGCAGACTATGTGAAATGAAAGGCCATGGGCTGAGAACCAAAAGGCACAAGTATCACTACTACTGTTTCATGATAGAACATTCAGTTGACCACTTGATTAGTTGTATCTTATTTGTTCTCATTTGTAGAGCAGATAATGGAGATGCAACAACTCATTGACTAGAGAAAGCGTGAAAAGGTATTGTTGAAATATCATTAATTGCAACCTCAGAGTAAACTATAAGCATCATTGTAAGATGCACTCTAACTCCCCAGTTTTAAGGACATTTATTTTACAAACTCCAGGACCCACTATAGTAGAAGGAAAGGAGAGAAACAAGTTTTATCTCTATTCCTACACATTCTGAATATCAGTCAAAGACACAGATAATTAATACAATGTATGTATTTGTTGATGGGCTGGGGATGTAGTTCAGTGCTAAAGTGATTGCCTAGCATGCAGAAGGCCCTGGGTTTGATACCTAGAACTGCACACACACACACACACACATACACACACACACACACAAATTGTTTTTGTTGTTGGGAGAGAATGGAGGAATTGGTAGCAGAATGTTTTCTTTATACTTAATGGATGTTTATTTTTAATTCCATGAATAATGAAGCCTAGGGTTGGGATGTAGCTCAGTGGTAGAACACTGAACAAGGTTCTGGGTTCCATCCCCAGTGCTGCCAAAAAAAAACTTAAAAAATAAGAGTAATGTCTTCTTTTCATGTAGCAGTCTAATAATAAAGATAACATAAAAGATCCTTCCTAATTCCCTTTCCCACAATAGCAGACCCCTTTCCCCATATATCACCACTTCAACTTTGAAATATATCCTTCTAAAACTTTCTCTGCATTTACCAGTCTATGTATATATGTATACAGTAAAATAAGTTGTTATGTTTGTGTATTGTTTAGCTTATGAAAGATACAAAACACAAATCAAACTGGCTTATGGCAAAATAGCTGGGGAGAGGGAGGATTTATTGGCCTTTGTCTCTGAAAAAATCTACACTAAGCTGGCTTCAAGTGCAGATGGATACAGGAGTTCAGGATATCACCAAGACATCATCCATCATTCCACTCTGCATCTCTCTACTTAGGTACATTCTCAAATTTCATGTGGTGCCCAAAAAGCTATAGCAAGCTCCAAGCTCTATATCCTTTTCTACTCATGTCTGAGAGGATGGGAAAAGTGCTTCTTTCTCTGAAGCTCTAGCAAAATTCTTCTTGTATCTAATTGAATCTGCCAATTACATGTCCATTCCTGACCTAATTACTGTGACTGGGAGATTTGAATTTGATGACAGTAGAGTTAGAGCCAATCAAAACCCACATCTTGAACTTCAACAGAGGTCAATCATATGGGCCAAGATTGTAGAGTGTCTTCCCATAAGAAATTTGATGTAAGTTTTGCTGGTGATTGGCAAATAAATGCTGACAGTAAAACAGATTTGAGTTGCCACAAGTACCTAGTAAAGTAATATAGCATGAAAGCCAAGCAAAGCATTTCAAGGAGAGTCTGGCTAAGAGATCAAATATATTGCCCAGAGATAGAAGAGAATGATCTAATAAGAAATCATTGAATTTAACCACTAGAAAGTTAATGGGTGATAACGACTGAGATGAGAACAATGTTTTGATGACATTATCTTCAGGAAACCTAGTAATGCCAGACTCTATTGTTCATTTCTCATTTCTGTACATACACTTGGCATTAGTAGATATTAATTAGTATAAAGGTAAAACAGGGCTCTCATGGCTTAGTTATGATGTAAAAAAAGTGCTTAGGTATTTAATACTTCCCCCTAAATCTTGCCTTCTATTATAATTTGGATATGATATATGATATGATATTATATAAAACTCCTGTATTAATACAGGGTTATACTGAGGTAAAATGGTGAGATTATGAGATTTATAAACTAATTAGTCATCCTAAATGGACTGACTGGGTGGTAACTGTGGGCAGGTGGGCATGAGTGGAGGAGGTGGGCTATTGGAGGCTGCCCGGGAAGGGTGTATCTTTCCTGTGGCCCCTTCCCTTCTTCCTCTCTCTGCTTCCTTGGCCACCTTAAGCAGAGTAGCAGTCCTCCACCACACCCTTCCGCCATGATGCTTCACCTCATCTTGGGCCAGGAGCAATGGAGTCTGCTGACCGTGGACTGAACCTCTGAAACCATAAGCCAAAATAAACTTTTCCTCCTCTAAATTGTGTTTGTCTGGTATCTTGGTCACAATGATGAAAAGTTGACTAACACATCTTTTTTGATTTGCTCTGAGGACAAAGAAGAAAGGGATGGAAGGAGGGAAACAGGAATAAAGGCAAAGAAGAAAAGATGGTCTGTAAATCCCAAAGGAAAATGCCCTGTCTAGATCTGCCACCACAGGAAGGCAGGGAGCAGGAAACCTAAAATATATGGGGCATGGATGACATTTTAATCCCATTGACCCTGCCTATTAATAACCAGAACTCAACCAGGAGTAGAACTTGTAACACATCATGATAAGATCTACTCCTTTGGATAGGGAGGATTGTAATCCTGTTCCCCCTCAGAGACTTTTAAGAGAGTTGTTTCAATTAAGAGCAAATTAGTGGAAGGAGCTGGGACATAGCTCCGTGGTAGAGTACTGGACTAGTAGGCGTGAGAACCTGGATTCTATCCTCAGCACCAAAAGAAGCAAATTAGTGGAAATAGAAAATGTAGGCTGCATTTTCTAAAAGTATATCTGAAAATACAATAAAAGAAGAATAGTTAAAGGAGTTATCAGCATCAAGAAAGGAGGGGGCAGGACTTAGGCATGAATTGAATTTATTCAAGATGTTGAAGTATAGAAGATTCAATTCAAGAGCCTGACTGATTAATAGAGCAAAGTCCCAAAGAAGACAGGGAGAATAAGAACAAGATCATAGTAGGCAAAGCTAACCTAGCCATAAGGAGGAGAGACACTATTTCCTCTGAGAAATAGCGTGAGCAGAAAAGAAAAGTAGGAAAGGAGATGGTGTTAACAATAAGAATGGGGAAAGAATTCTATTAACTGGAGAATAGTAGGTGTTTGGGGGTTAGAGGAGAATATCTACCTAAGCAGAAAGACTCAAGCTTGAATCTTCACTCTACCACTACCTTAACTGTGTTACTTTTAGCAATTGATTTATTCTCTGTAAGCTTCAGTTTTCCTTAAAGGGAGATGATAATACTGTATCCATATTTCAGTGATTTCAATTCTAACAGAAAATCCATACTCCAGCCATCATAAATAGTACAGAAATGCATTATTGCACAGATCTAAACATCCAACTCTTGGACAGCCTCAGAGGTGGTATTGTTAGTTACAGTAAAAATGATATCAAGAAACCAGTTCTAAGGTTGGGGGTATAACTCAGTTGGTAGAGTGCTTGCCTCACCTGCACCAAGGCCCTGGGTTCAATCCCCAGCACCAGAAAAAAAAAAAGAAAAGAAAGAAACAAAACAAAGAGAAGTTCTATCTTCTCCGTTTTACTGTTTTGTGTATTGGTTTTGCCCTTCACTGGCTTCCCTCACAGTGGCAAGACAGCTTGTTCCTTTCTAGCTATCATGTTTCTGACATATAGTGAGGTGTAGTACCTAGTCCCTATCCTCAAATGTAATTATTCCAGGTATAAAAGACCCCCCAGGGCCATACAGAAAAACACCTAATAACACAAAGCACCAAATCACTGCTAAAGACAAAATCTCCAGAGAGTTCAACTTTGCAGAATGTCAAAAAATTCTTTAATGACTCAGATGAGTAGCTGCAAATGATGAGTTATACACACACAACAAGAGACTGGGATTGCAATTTCAAATCTTCAGGTAGGACCCAGTCATCTGAAATGAGATCCATGGGAAGTATTTGTTTCAAAGTAGAATCACTAATGAAACTAAAAACAACTTGCCTTGTTTAATTAAGCGATCAATTTGGCATGAGGTTGTATCTTCAGCTAGTTTCAATCCTTGGGCTAGTTCCTGAAAAATACCATTCAAGTGGCTCTTGTAACATGATGAATTCCTCTCTAATCACTCTGATTTAAACAATAAACTGTTTTGCATTTGCATCCAAATTGTAAGCTCAATTGTAATAATAACCCTATCTGAAATGCCAGCTTGGTACTATTATGGCCTTACTATGTCAAACAGAGTGAATTTATCATGTTAAAACTAAGCAGCTGGGATCAAACTCAGGGCCTTAAATATGCTAGGTAAGTGCTCTGTGGTTGAACTACACCCCAAGCTCCTGATTGATTGAAATTAAAAAAGTAAAATGGCATTTTGTTTTCCAATTCAAGACAATATAAATAATTACACCAAAGGTATTTATTATTTTAATTGTTTAAGAAATATCAATTGATCAAAGTAAAGAGTATGTAATTTTAGTTGGATTGGGTCTTATAATCTATTTACAATCTTCATTCATCTGGCCTATTAATGATCACTCCATTGGTTTGCACAGCATAGATTCTTTATAATGAGGCATAATCTTTGTGTGTTTTATCTCCAAATTAATAAACATCTTACCTGGCCACTATGTGATCAATCTGCTTCCTACTGCTTGGTTCTGCATTTTATTCTGAAGGAAAAAAATGTCAAATAACAAATTCGCACAAACCCTGAAACATCAAATAGAAATATTTTTTAAATCTTTGAATAGAAAACCTTGGTAATTCTGAAGCTGAAACTGAAGTCAATGTACTTATCAATTAGTGGTCTCTCATTTTGGAAAGTCACTATGAAATGTATAGAGAATTGGAAAGAAATTGACTATTTTCGTAGCATTTCCTAATACCAAAATAAATAAATAAGTAAAAAGGAAGCTTCCCCCAGTGTGAAAAAGCATTCATCTGTATGCAATACAAAGTAAGAAATGTGTTTCTGAGCTGAAGAGCTAAGATAATTTCATCATCTTCTCTGAACCATTGATTTGTATGAGATGTTTGGAAGAGTATTGAAAAATTCAGTAGGTAAGTTATTGCTATGAGTTAATGATGACAGATCTCCATCAGGGTGTGATTTGGTAAAGAAATAAGAATGTAATAGTGCACTGACAAGAAAAGCAAAGTCAATTTCTTCTGTATGATCTTTGTTTTTTAAAATTGCCACAAAACTTCTATGCAGGAGCCCTAGGGTAATCACATCTATTTCTCATAGACCTACAGGCTAAGTATAGACTTAGCTTTCAATTATCACTGTGATGGATGAGAGACTCACAGTGTGAATAATAGATGGAAAAGCAGTCAACTAACATATGCAAACTACTCATAATTTTAAAGCCCTTGTTGACATTAAAACATTATCCTTAGTTTTCCATGATAGTTTAGGTATGTAGCAAAACTGCTTTGTGCCTTTTATTTTTAAACTTTATTTTCTATTTAAATTTTCTTTTTAAAGATATGTTCTAATACAAACTGTATTGTTTTGCTTTGTTTTGTTTTTGTTTTTCTGAGACTGTGTCTTTCTATATTGCTCTTATTGGTCTTGAACTCCTGGGCACAAGCACTTTTCTGACTTTGTCCCTGAATAACTGGGACCTCAGGTGCACCACTGCATATGGCTACAACTTTTTTTTTTTCAATTTCCTAACTAGCAATAGAGATTTATCAGACCTTGTCATCACCTCGCACATTTGGACACTCTCTGTTTCATATATTGTCTGAATATTGGGTCTTGCTTTGCCAGAATAGAAACTGGCTGCTCACTCTCCCAGTATTTCCTGGAGTTGGGGCAGGCATGTGCCTTGGTTCAGCCATCAAACACATTGCATGAGATTTATTGAAGGAGATTTACATGAAGAGGGAGACACACCATAAAGTATCTACTAGTGATGGTGGCTGACTGGCAGAGATGTATGCGGCTTCATCAAGGGACAGCCACAATCCTAGTGCAAACCAAAGTACCATGTCCAGACCTGGCAGCAGGAGCTGTGGTACATTAACCCAATAGGAGCAGCAGCAATAGCACAGTAGCAGGGTCTCTTCTGAAGCAGCCAATGCAACACTGACGATGTAATGGGGGACATAGGTGCAAACTCTGATTCTGTGTGCCTTGCAAAAATTCTAAGATTTCTACTCATAATTCTATAAATAATATATGATATATAATATTTGTTTGTTTATTTACTATATAAAATGTATTGCAATCACAACACAAATGCCAGGAGAAAAGAAGTGAAAGCATATACTTGCAACATTGTCATGCTATGTCTAAAGTGGTATAATATCATTTTAATGAAAGATGTATACTTATAAAACCTCAAGCAACCATCAAAATAATGCAAAAGAGATTATAGCAATTAAATCAACAAAGAACATAAGATGAAATGAAAAATAAAATGGCTCAATCCAAAAAAGGCAGTAAAAGAGAGAAACGAGTAAAGGAGGAATGAAGAAAAGGTAAGGAATATAAAAGAAAAATAGCATATCCATCTGTGTCAATAGTCACATGGAAGATAAGTAAGTGGTATAAGCATACCAAGAAAAAGATGAAGATTATAAGATTGGATAAAAAATGAAAAACTCAGCTATATGATGCCTCTAAGAAAACAACTTTAAACATAATTGTTATATTAAATAGAATACCTTGTATATTAAATATGAAAGATTGTATGCATTAAATATGAAAGGATGGACAAAGATATACTATGCTAACACTGCTTAAAAGAAAGCTGGAGTAGGATAGATTGATACAGACAAATAAGATTTCAGAGCAAACATAAGCAAGATAATTTTACAACAGTAAAGAGGTCATTCCAATAGGAGAACACAATTCTAAAACTTGAAGTATGTAGACAGGCACAGTGGCACATACCTGTAGTTCCAGCAGCTTGGGAGTCTGAAGCAGGAGGATGGCAAATTTTTTTTAATACATTTAATTTTGATCCATTGAACACAAATGGAGTGCAGCTATTGTTTCTCTGGTTGTACACACAGTAGAGTCACACCATCTGTGCATTCATACATGTACACAGGGCAATGATGTCTGTCTCATTCTGTTATTACTCTTGTCCCCTGACCCTGACCCCACCCCTCCCTTCCCTCTATGCTATCTACCCTTCCTCCATTCTTGCCTCCCTTCCACCCCACATTATGCATCATCATTCACTTATCAGAAAGATGATTCAGCCTTTGGATTTTTGGGATTGGCTAATCTCACTTAGCATGACAGTCTCCAACATCATCCATTTACCTACAAATGCCATAATTTTATTCTTCTTTATGGCTGAGTAATATTCCATTGTATATATATACCACAGTTTCTTTATCCATTCATCTATTGAAGGGCATCTAGGTTGGTTCCACAATCTAGCTATTGTGAATTGAGCAGCTGTGAACATTGATGTGGCTGCATCACTGTAGTAATCCGATTTTAAGTCCTTTGGGTATAGGCCAAGGAGTGGGATAGCTGGGTCAAATGGTGGATCCATTCCAAGTTTTCCAAGGAACCTCCACACTGCTTTCCAGAGTGGCTGCACCAACTTGCACTCCCACCAGCAATGTGTGAGTGTACCCCTTTCTCCACATCCTCACCAACACCTGTTGTTGCCTGTATTCTTAATAAAAGACATTCTAAATGGGGTAAGATGAAATCTTAAGGTGGTTTTGATTTGCATTTCTCTTATAACAAGGGATGTTGAACATTTTTTCATAAATCTGTTGATTGCTTGTAGATCTTCCTCTGTAAAGTAGGTTCATTTCCTTGGCCCATTTATTGATTGGGTTATTTGTGTTCTTGGTGTAAAGTTTTTTGAGTACTTTGTAGATTCTGGAGATTAGTGCTCTATCTGAAGTGTGTGTGGCAAAGATTTTCTCCCACTCCGAAGGCTCTTTCTTCACATTTCTGATTGTTTCCTTTGCTGAGAAAAAGCTTTTTAGTTTGACTCTATCCCAATCATTGATTCCTGCTTTTATTTCTTGCGCTTTGGGAGTCATGTTAAGGAAATCTGGTCCTAGTCCAACATGATGAAGATTTGGACCTATTTTCTCTTCTATTAGGTGCAGAGTCTCTGGTCTGATTTCTAGGTCCTTGATCCACTTTGAGTTGAGTTTTGTACAGGGTGAGAGATATGGGTTTAGTTTGATTTTACTGCATATGGATTTCCAGTTTTCCCAGCACCATTTGTTGAAGAGGCTGTCTTTTCTCCATTGTATGTTTTTGGCTCCTTTGTCAAGTATGAGATACCTGTATTTTTGTGGGTTTGTCTCTGTGTCCTCTATTCTGTACCATTGATCTACCTGTCTATTTTGGTGCCAATACCATGCTGTTTTTGTTACTATTGCAAATTTAAAGTCAGTCTCAGTAACTTAGCAAGGCCTTAACAACTTTGTGAGACTCTCTCTCAAGAAATAAAATAAAATAAAAGGGCTGGGGATGTGGCTCAGTGATAAGTGCCCCTGGGTTCAATCCCTGGTAACAAAGAAACAAAAGCAAAAAACAGAACAAAAGTTCAAGCATCAAAAAACAGAGGTTCAAGAGACATGGTAATTGTGAAAGAAAAATAGCAAAACCATAGCCAGAAATATTAATACTCATCACTCAATACTTGACAAAATTATTTCAAAGAAAATAGTATGCAATAAGAATATAAAAGATTTGAATAACACTGTTAACTTGATTAACCTAATTGATATTACCCAATGGTAGCACAATATATACCTATTTCGAGTATTCATAGGATATTTACTCAAAACATAGCTTAAACTTTAAAAGTGATCTTAACAAACTTACAATGTAATTCCAGACCTTCAAAGTGTATTTTCTGAGTACAATAAATACAGTTAAATTGAAATCGATACCAGAATCCTACTCCCCTAAATATTTAGAAACTAAATATTATACTTCTAAATTAACAACAATGGGTCAAAGAAAGAGGGAGATTAGAAAGTATTGTGAACTAAACGAAAATTAAAACACAACAGGTCAAAATTTGTGGGATGCCTCTTAAGAAACTCTAATAAGAAATCTGTAACTCCAAAAGTCTTTAATAAAAAGAAAAAACAAGAATCAATGAAATTCACAGTTCTTTAAAAAGATCAAAAAGGGCTATGGGTGTAGCTCAGTGGTAGAGTGCTTGTCTAGCATGTGCAAGGCCTTGGTTTCAATCTCTAGTGCTGCAAAAATAAATAAATACATACATACATACATACATACATAATAAAAAATTGATGACCTCACAGACTAATCATGGAAAAAAGATAGAAGACAGAACCAGTATCAGAAATGAGAGTAGTTATATCACTACAGATCCCACAAATATTATAAACATTTTATGCCAAAAAAATCTGATGCAATGGCCATACTCTGAAATAAACTACCAAAGCACATTAAAATAATCCAGGTGATTTGGGGATGGGGCATAGCTCAGTGGTATAGTACTTGACAATACTGGAGTTAAATCCCCAGTATTGAAAAACAAAATAAAAAATAATAACAAAAAGGAATAGATTATTTGAATAGCCTTATACTTAACTAAGTATAAAGCTCTGTAGTTTGTAGTTTAATCCTCTCCCATGAGAAACATTCCAGGCCCAGTTGGCCCAACTAGCAATATCCACCAATAATTTCAGGGAAAAATATTAAGATTCTCTATTAACTCCTCTGGAAAATTAAAGAGGAGGTAATACTTTCTAATATATTCTGTAAGGTGAGCATTACCCTGACTCCAAAACCAAAGACTTTATAAGAAAACTACAAAACTATCTCCCTCATTTAATTACATGCAAAAATTCTAAACAATTTTTTAGCAAATCAAATCTAAGAATATATTAAAAGGATAATACATCATTTGTTCTTTCTTTTCTTGTTCTTAAGGTTGAATCTGAAGTCATTTAACATAGTGAAAGGCAATTAAGTGGAGAAGGGAAGTCTTTTCAGTAAATAATACTGGAAAATTTGGACATCCACACAAAAAAATGAACTTCAATCTGTATCTAACATTATATACAAATATTAATTCAAAATGGGTGACAGACCTAAATGTAAGAACCTCAAAATAAAATTTTATAGAGCAAAGCTTAGAAAATCTTTGCTACTTTGGGTAACTAAGACAAGGTTTTCTTAAATATAACATCAAAAGCACAATCACTAAAAGAAAAAAATGATATATTGTATTTCATCAAAATTAAAAATTTCTGCACTTCAAAACATGCCTTTTAATTTAATTAAACTTATTTTCAGATAAAAATGAATCTGTTATGCAGTTATAAAAAATAACAGAGATCCTACATACCATTTACCCAGTTTCTCCCAATAGTAACATATTTCTAAACTATAGTATAAAATCACAACCAAGGTATTCACATCGATATAATCAAAATACAGAACATTTCCATCACACAAGAACCCCTCAGGTTCACTGATAGCCTCACTGACTCTTGTTTCCTCACCTTCTCCTTGACCTTGGATATCATTAATCTCTTGTTCATGGATTTTGTCATTTCAATAATGTTATTTAAAGTCTGGGGCTATGTTCACTTGCTCCAAAATCATTTTTTAAAAAAGTCTGCCTTTCTTTCATTGAATTGATTTCAAACTTTTATCAAAAAATTAGCCTTGGGCAAGGCTGGCAGTATTTGTAGCTCAGTGGTATAGCACTTGCATGGCATGGGTTATTTGTAAGTTTTCTGTTTTGCTCCATTGATTTCTGTGCCTGTCTCTCCCCTAATACCACACAATCTTAATACTGCAATTACCTAAAGAGTCTTGAAATTGAGTAAGTTGATTCTTTCTCATTTATTCTCCTTTTTGAAATTGTTTTAGCTATTCTAGTTCCTTTGCATTTCAACTTCATTAATAAACATTTTTTCCATGGTAAAGATATACTGGAACTTGTTTAACCATCCATCCATTAAAGAACGTGTGGGTTCTTTTCAGTTTGGAGTTAGTATTAATAAAGTTGCTATAAGCATGTGTGTGTGGGGGCGGGTAGTGGTCGGATTTGAACCCAGGCTTCACACATGTTGAGCAAACACTCTTCTCCAGAATTGCATCCCAAGCCCTGTTTATATTTTACAACAATCCTGAATATACATGTGGAAAATCTTGCTGGGATTTATGTTAAGAATTGTTTTAGCACTGGATATCAATTTGGGGAGGATTAACAGCTTTACTCTATTGAGTATACTGTGCCTTCAAGTCCATGAGCATTTTTTGTCTTCTACTTTTATTTAGATAGTCTTTGATGACTTTCATCAGCATTTAGTTGGGGCATACTAGTCCGGCTCACATTTTGTTAGATTTAAATCTAAGTACTTCCTCTTTTCTAAAGCGATTTTAAATGGTATTTTTAATTTGGACTTTCACATTTTCATTGCTAGTATACAGAAACATAATCAGTTTTTGTACATATGTTTATTAGTTCAGGGTGTTCTGCAAAAGAAGCTTTTAAGAGAATGAAAAGACAAGTCACAAACTAGTAGAAAATATTTGTAAATTCTGTTTGATGGAGAACTCATTTCCAGACTGTGTAAAGAACTCTTAACATTGAATGATAAAAGGGCAAATAATTCAATTAAATATTGGCAATATGTTTGGAAAAACACTTCACCCAACACTATTATGGATAGCATATAGCCATATGAGTTAATGCCTGACATCCTCTAGTCATTGGGGAAATATAGATGAAAACCATGATAAGATTTTACTATATATTCAATCACATGGCTAAAATTAAACCTACTGACCATGTCAAATGTTGGTGAGGATGTTGTGAGACTGGAACTTTTACCCATAGGTGGGAATATAAAATGATACAATCATTTCATAAAATAATTTGGCATTTTATTTAAAAAGTAAAATATTACATGATCCATCAATTCAATTTTTCAGTATTTAATAGAGAGATGAAAGCATGTCCAAAGTTTTGTCAATATTTGGTAGACATAAAACAACCCAAATGTCCTTCAATACTTGTGGTAGACATAAAACAACCCAAGTGTCCTTCAATAGACGAACACAAATAAGCTGTGCACATCTGTAAACAGAAAATTCATCAACACAAAGTGATGAATTATTGATACATGTCACCACATAAATGGGACTCAAAATAATTGTGCTGAGTAAAACAAGCTAACAAAACAGCACATATTATAAAATTATTTTATATAAAGTTATATTAAATGCAAACTAATCTATAGTAAAAACAAACAAACAGATGCCTGGGTGTGGCGTTGGTGGTGGCAGAGCAATTCAGTGACTGATTTAGACTTTTTAGGTTTTAAGTCAAGTCCTTATTAAGTGTATATATTGAAACATTTACAAGAACTTAAGAATAAAGTTATTTAAAAGTTTAATGTATTATCTTTGTAAGAACTGATTTTACAATTGAGAGTTTAAGTCATACAACTGAAGTATTTAAGGAACATGAATATTTTATAAGCATAATTTTAAAGCATTTAAAAATATTAAACAGAATTTATCAAACATTTCTCAGAAACTGCTAAAGGTAGAAAAAGTTGTATGTTGAACTTGCACTTCAAAGGAGGACTTTAATTTCAAATTTTAATAACAAGAACAATCTCCTTTGCAGTGAAAAACTCTTCTTCAGGGCACCTCTCATTTAATATGATCTTTCTGTTTCCATTAAGAACTTTGTCCCTATTGTCACATTCCTATTGACTCTTAAATTCTTCCATTTTTAGCCTACAAATTAACCTGTCACTGGATTTTCAAGAAAGCAATTCTAAGGTTGAGGAAAATTGTGTGTGTGTGTGTGTGTGTGTGTGTGTGTGTGTATGACTGAGCTACTCTGAGTTTCTTGTAAACAGAGCTTGCTTCTTCATCATCTTCTTTGGACTTGGTAGCATGCTTGGTACAAAGTAGTTTCTCAATAGGTACTCAATAGGAATTCAGTAAGAGCCATTGAACAAATTCACTTGTTCTTTTTAAATAGAGCTCTTCTCTCTAGTCCTTGTACACAATTAATCCCAGCATGAGGACCCTTGGCTCTTGTTGTGTTCAATTCTCAGGAGGCTGTTGGCTGCTTAGCATCTGACTCCTCCACTGGTGGTTGTCCATGATCCCTGGCAGTTACACCATGGACTTCTCTGGTCTAACTGAAGCCAGAATTTCACAAAGAAGTTGGGAAAACATAAAACGTTTGTAAAAAACACCTCAGAAGAGATGTCTGCTGCCTACTCCATTAGAACTTACATTATTTACGTGGTTTTCCTTATGCATTTATAAATTAATCCACCATTCAATTATTCTTCATTTTGTGCCTACTGCATGCCTAGCACAACAGTAGGATCTAGGTACACAACAGAGAACAAGAGAGATGCAGTTCCTTCCCTGATTGAGATTTTTTCTAGTTTTGAAATTGACTTCAAGTCTGAGAAAATAAAATAATTTCTAGCTTTGGTACATGTTCTACAGAAAACAAATATAAAGCTGAGACAGAAAATAATGGCAGTCATAGCCTTGCAGCACAATGAGATGTTTAGAACTTTTTTAAGTAGGAATCATAATGGTCCAAGGATATATCTCAAACTCAGATTCACAGATGAAAAAGACAGTCACACAGAATGGGAGATCCTTCTTAGCAGAGGAAACAACATGATCAGGAAAACTGAGGTTGGACAAAACATTCTATTCAAATAAGTGAAAAATTATTACTGTGGCCAGAACTTGGGGCACTGGAGGGAGGTGGCAAGATTGTGGTGAAGAATGAGACATTTTTTGAGAAAGAGTCAGGAACAAAATTTGCAGAGTCTTGTAAAACAGTGTCCTCTTTTGATAATGGTTTTTTGGAGGGGTGGGGAGGTTAGTACTGGGAATTGAACTCAGAGGTGCTTTACCCCTAAGATACATTCTCAGCCATTTTTATTTTTGTATTTTAAGACGGGATCTTGTTAAGTTCCTTAAGCCTTGCTTCATTGCTTAGGCTGACCTTGAACTTTCAATCCTCCTGCCTCACCCTCTAGAGTTATTGGGATTATAGGCATGTGCCCCCACACCTAGGATTTCCCTGGATTTTTTGAACTCTAAAATTGGATACTTAATTATCCAATTTTGGTCTTCGATATACTTTACATGGTATTCTGCTCCTGCTAACAGTTTAATTAATATTACATAGCAATTATAATTATTCATTTTTTTCTGTTTTAAAAATAACTCATGTAATTATTATTTTTGCTGTTAATTCTGTTGTCCTCAACTTCTCTGGACTTTTAATGCCTGCTTCTAAAATAACTCCTCTAATAAATGTTCCACCCATAGATATTTTTGCCCACATATTCTTATATCTTCTCCTCTGTTCTACAACTTCCGTAACATTTATTTTTGCTCTTTTCTGCAAACAGGCCATTGTTTTCACAGTTACCTCTCCTGCCCTACCATGCCATTATAATTAAGCACTTTTCAAGAGTATTTTAGAAATTTTTAAATTCAATTTTTCTTTTTATAACTCACAAAAACCTTGACCTGAGTAGATCTTGGGGGTTCTATAATATCCTACCTTCATTTACCAACAAACTCTTTTTATGTGATCCATTATGTAATTCTTCCATTTATTAACATCTTACATTTACAATGGCTTACCTTTTAGCAATAATTTATTGAGGTCAGTTTCTATTACAAATGTCCATACAAGATTTCTTAGCAAAAGTTGAAACTAAAATATTAATTTTTATTAAAAAACCCACAAACCATAGGTTAATCATTTCTAAACTCTTTGATGAACAGGTTTGTCAGCCGCAGGCCAAAGCACCAAATTTACATTCAAGTCCATAAAGCGATAAAAGGTGTTATTCGTGATAGTACTTCATCTGGAAGAACAAGAGGTGGCAAATAAATCAAAAGAGAGTTATTTATAGTGCTTAATTAGATGAGATCCTCCTTTTATTCTCTGTCATTCATTGCAAAGCTGTTCAGGGGATATGACTTTACTGGTTACCAGCTGGGAGCTTCCAACCACTCTGCTCTTGAGGCTGGGAGAAGTCCATGTGTCTTCTATTTTTGTTTATTTGCCAGGGCTGTCATTTCTTTTGAAGTCCTTGGATGACCCAATAGTGCATTCTAGTTTCACCCAGGCTTAAGCAGGTTTTTTTGTTTTGTTTTGTTTTTTTTGCTGCTCGTCATATCATCTATTACTAACACACACACACAAATTGGATGAGAAATTCAGAAAAATGATGTTTTCTAGAAATTGAAAAGGAAAATGCTGATCTGCATGTTGCCATGGAGTTAGTGTCTGCTTACAGTTGCATTCCTTCAATGGCAGGTAAAAATGGTCCAATTATCTGAAAAGAGCAACACTTTATCTTGGCTTTCTTACTCACCAGCAGGCTCAGGAATTTATCTGCCACAAACAATATTACTAGCTATTTACAAGAGCAAAATCCTGCTGCTATAATGCTACAGAGATTCTATGATGAAAATTGTGAATTTTTCTTTTTAAAAACATATTTTGGGTAAAAAGAAACTCTCCATTCAAGAGAACTCTCTATAAACAGAAAATATTCCTGTATCTTTAAGCATACTACCAAAAACACTGTTCGATTTAAAAAAAGGCTATAACTAATGCTCTTCTTAAGGATAATATTTTAATGCCAGATGTTTCTATTTCCTCTTATCTTACATGCTGCTGCTTTCCCATGTGGTATTTCTGCCAACTTAAAAGGCAGCACCAATTCAGGAATAAATAAGTATAAGAAAAAATTAATGATCATCATCACGTTATTTAAAAATGCATAAATATGAGCATATGCATTGCAATTGTGTCTCTTGCCTTCAACATAACAGCATTTTTATACATTAAATAGGGAAGAGCAAGTTGACTTATTAATTATAAATTAATCATTTTTATTTGCAAAAAACAATACATTCATAGCTATGAAATGAAAAGCACATGCTTCTTTCCTTCTTCCCTATTCCTCCCATCTCTACCAATACCATCCCTCAGTAACAACCAGAATCACTGATTTCTGTTCTTAGTTATCAAGGATGGATTGCCCTGCAGCTAAATAAACTTCAGCTTCCAGGCCCTATAGGTAGTAAGTCCCTCCCAGAACTCCGGAAGTGACTCAGGAGTGAATCCAGATTTTCCATGGGTCCTAAAATTTGTACATGTAGCAGCACAGACCTTTAAGAAAAAGAGTACGAAATTATGGATACAAAATTACTAGGGTTTTTCTCAGTTCCTTGCAAGTGGCCCAATACACATTGAAGATTCCTGCAGATGAAGTTCTGTTGTTTCAGAGTTAGTCCATCCCTGGTTGCTGTTTCTAGATTTTCTGACAGTGTTAGACATTATCTGTTGATTGCCTATGGTAGGCAAAAGACATTTGGAATTCCCACCCTATCAATTCTCCTTTCTCCTATCTACTTTCTAGTATTTCTTAATTGTATTATTATAGTTAAGGTTTGCAGTCACTAAAATTATATCTTATACTTTATAAGTTCATTTCAAAAACCAATAAACAACACAAGCATACTACTTTGTATATGCATAAGCATAAATATAAAAATTACAATATTTTCAATTGAATTAAGTAATGTGATTGGATGCATAAAGAAGAAAATGGCTTACCTTTTAGCAATAATTTATTGAGGTCAGTTGCTATTAGAAATGGGTAGAAAAAATTTTCTACCTTAAGGAGAATCATCCAAACATCTTGTATTTATGATATTCTTAACTTTTTTTCTAGTTTCCCCCCCTTTTTTCCTACTTCTGGATAAGATATAGCTGACCTTGTTTCTTGCACTCACTGTTTACTTTTGGGATTTCTTTATTTATTTCCTGGATTAACTCCTGAGACAATTTTTTGATGTAGTTTTGGAGGAGGTTACATTCATGAATGTCCTTCAAAATGAAATGACTTCACAGACAATTGCTAGTTTCAGAAAATGTTCTTTATGCAAAAAAGCTAAAGGTATGCTTAACTTAGTTATCCCTTATGTACTTTGCTATAATAACATGTCTTTGAGAAAAATTTCAAAGAAAATTATAGGAATGAAGGAAAGCATTGTCGGCATTCTGAGATGGAGCCACCCTTCGTATTTGTTTAAAAGGCATGCATTTAAGCCATGCATTTATATGGATAAAAGCAAGGAGAAAACAGTAGACATTAACACTATTCAACCAAAGGGGTTACTATTTTCTAAATAGCTAAACACTTTAAGAATTTTTCTTTCTTTTTGTCTCAATATTCAAAGTGAGAAGAACCATACTTTGCAAATAACAAACCAGTACTCTTAATTCACATGTCAGAATGGCTTCAGCCTAGAACAGGCACTCCTTCAATAACTCTGCATTCTAAAAGTAATCACCCTTCCTATTGAATGTTTTGTGAAATAAATTGTGTATGCTTTGTAAACTAAGGAAAATAGGCTTTTCTACCTCAATTTTTAAAATTCTTCAAAATATTGCATTTATAGCATCTAATAAGAAATTATAGTTTTCTTCTTGGCAATTTCCTTAATATTTTCAATAATCATTAATGCTGGTGAAAGAATAGAATACTACTCTTTGTAACATTTTGTATTTGTACAAAAAACTGTGTTCATTATTTTTTATTTCATGGGCATCCAATGAGCTCTGCTCTTTTCCTTGTGTACAGAGGGTGAATTTGAATAAGGACAAGTTGATATGACCAGCATGACTGTTTTTAAGTACTTTTTGTGAGTCTGGACAGGTGCCCAGTAGAGAACTGTCTTTGCAATAGTCATGGGCAGGTTGAAGCATAAGGAAAAGACTTTGGATTTCTACTTTGGTTCTGCCTGAGTCTTATGTTTATTTTCTCTCCTTTTGTCCACTCCACCCATTACCATCTTATCCATGTCAACATGTTTTTAAAATCCATCCATCAGTTCAGTACCTAGTATGTGTACCTATGCAAGGTCAAGTGAGAGAACACCAAAGAACAATGTTAGAAAAGTCCAGGTAGTTAACACTTGAGCAAGGGAGGCAACCTTCCAGGCAGTTAGAGAACGACGATATAGAATTGTGAGGTGTGGACTATCACTACAATAGGTGTTTGGAGAATGAAAAGTCACTGTGGTTGTACTGATGTATCGTTTAGAGTTCTTTGATTACCAGCAACAGGGACTGACTGCTACCTAATGGTGAAAGAAAGGGGCAAGTTTATTTATCCTTATAAAATCTACAAAAGATTAAAAAGCTAACCACCAAAATGACAGAATCCAAAAGCTAAGCTGCCTGGAATGCTTGGTTGTGTTTTAAGAATGCTGTCCCCAGAATAATTATGCTCCATCCATTTTTCCAGCCTGTGTCATTTCACTCAAATATCAAAAACCCAGGAGAGAAAATGTGACTGTTCTGCCTATGTCAAAAAGCAGCTGCTTGGCTATGGTAGATGGGGCACCTTGATGTACAACCCACAAAAACAGATATGGACTTCTGCTTTTGCCTTTGTCAGAAGAGGCAATGATGGAATAACACAAAGGCCAGATGTCTCAATCTGTGAATTATCTCTCTATGTTAATTCCACCTCTGTTCTTAGGTTGGAATGATTCTGAAGACAATGTTTCTGAATTGGAATTCTGATTTAGTTGTGTAATGGTTAATTTGATTGACAATTTGATTAGATTAAAAAATGCCTATGATTAAGAGGCTTCTGGGTATGTCCATGAGGGCTGTCTAGGAATACTGGAATGTGGGATAATGAACTGCAGTGGAGACCCTCCCTAAGTGTGAGCTGCACCGCCCAATAGGATGGTGTCTTGGATGGAATAAAAGTTGGAAGAACAAAGAAGCAGATGCAGATGCAAGCTCCACTCTTCTTGAACGGGTTCTTGATTGGGCTTCGATCACCTGAGGATATTGGACTCTCACTTCTTCACTCTTCCAAAATGGACTCTGCCTGTGATTCTCCAGGTAGTTTCCAGAAGCCTTAGTCCTCAGGCTAGGGTAGCACTGTTCATCCCTCTTGTTCTGGGGCTTCCACCTCTTGGAATGTGCAGCACTGCTTCTTTCAGCTCTCTAGCCTGCAGATGGCCTTTGTGAACTATGCAGCTTCTGGTCGTGTAAGCCAATCTAATAAATCCCCTTTTTATAATCATACTTCCTGTTGATTCTGTTCCTCTAGAGAACCCTGAATACTACAAGATGCTTAGTCACTGACTTTGGGTAAATTATCTTCTGTACCTCCTGTCTACTTTCCTACCGTTCAGGACTTTGGGGATTAAGTCCGATTTGTACAAGAGTCTATCACAGATATGTACAAAATAAGTGAAGGCATTCATGTTATCAGTGAGTAAACAAATGCATCTAGAATAAGCATAACTAGTAAGATAGATAATACCCTACTCTTCTGTTAATTAAAATTCCTTACACTTCTATTCACGCTTACTGAAAAATTATTAATCCAACATATCTCCTGCAACTCCTTATTAAGAAAAAGCATATATTATTTTAAACAGAAAAAAAGACAGTTATTAATTTTCCAAATTGATTTATGGGAAGATCTCATTTAATATAATCATGTTTTGAAAGATGTTCACCCACCTGTTTTTGTTTTGCATTGTTTGTATTTTAAGGTGGCTGATGGTTTGAGGTCAAGTTTACAAAAGTATAACATGCTATCTGCTGATGCTAATTAGACTGTTTGTGACCTTGAGCACTCTTCTGTTTACCGCAATCAGTATTGCATTCTGAATATCTTTTTGGCTTCCTGTATGTTGTTATATTTGAATACTTATTAGTCCTGAAATTGAACAGTAGCCAAAGAAAGGCATTTTGTAGTGGAAATTTTTATTGAATTTTTTTTTTTTTTTTTTTTACCATGAGTAGCTTGGGCTCCTGCTACGCTATGAAGGCAGAGGGATATCTAAATATGTATGTATTTAGATGTATAATCTATATCTATATAGATTATACATTTGGGATGTGTGCCTCTAGGGGATGCTCACTGGTGTCTCTTGATGCGACCATACCCAGTGTTGATTGCAAATGGAAAATTTCAGCAACCACCATGTGGTAGGCACAAGGAAATCAAGGGCACAATCCTTTGATATGAAAGTCTGAGTCTCCTCAGAAGGCAAACAACACAGACAAGCCAAGGCATAGACAGGCCCAGGGTGAGAGAATTCTAAAACTGGTAATAGAGAAATAAGAGCAATCATGACCTTGGAATCAAGTATAGTACTGAGGATAGCAGCTTTTCCCACTCATTTTCTTCACTGAGTCTTTGCAGAGATTTCAAACAACTACCATATTGAAGGGAATTCTGAAACTGACTATATGTAATGAAAGGCAAAAGAGAGATGAACATTAGGCACAAAGAATGGGCTGTATCTGAACAACTCTTGTGTGCCACTTTTAATCCTCTTATTAGAGACCAGTTCCCATGAAGGTTTCATCCAGGTTCACTGAGGTGCAACCTGGCCACACGTTGCTTCAGGCCACCGCAAGTTACTTCTTACTTTCTGCTCAAGGGCTTCTATTATGTCTAGTCATTACGTATCCCTAGGAATTCTCTCAGCATTCAGACTTCTGTAGAGGTGTTAATGATCAAGGATGCAGTCCATGACCTGTGGGCCAGATTGATAAATGCTTTCCCTTTCTTCCCAGTGGATTGGATCCGAGATACATGTCATGAGGCCTTCAGATGTTTTTTGCAGACTGATCTCCCTGTCTCCAGAAGTAGAAGCTAAATCAGCATGTGTTTTTCTATCAACTTTATTGTTTTATCATTTCTTCCTCTGACTCCCAGTGCTGACCCCTGGAATTATGTTCCAAATAAATTACTCTCAAAGAAGCTTTTCTGTCATTTGGTTCTTTGCAGGAACCTAGATTGAGATGAAAATATAAAATATAATTTGTATTCATTTAAAACCTATTAGAAACATACTGTGGCTTCTCATCACCAACCAACAAACACTCTGATTTGCTTTATTTACTCACTTTTTAAACTTACTTTTAATCTTTACAAAGAAAAGGAATATATATGAATGTATCTGGAATATTTGAAAACAAATTTCTGACATTATCGCCTCATGTATAATTACATCATTTTGTATCTCTGATACTCAAAGTCTTTGAATTTTTTTAAAAAATCACATTATCAAATCCCCAAAATTAACAATATTTCCTTAACATTATTATATTATCAGATATTATTATGTCCTAATATATATAATTATCTGATAATAAAGATAATAATAATTATCTTTATTATTTTTTTTTCAGTGCTGGGGTTTGATCCCAGGGGCTGGTACATGCTAGGCAATTGCTCTACCATTGAGCTACATCTTCAAACTTTAAAAAAAGAAAAAAATATATACATATATGTGTTCTGAGTCAGGGTTTCACTAAGCTGCCAAGACTGGCCTCAAACTTGTGATCCTCTTGGTTTCAATCTCCCAAGTAACTGGGCCACTGTGCCTAGACTAGAAAGTTTCTAGTCTAGGCACAGTGGTCCATATTTTTATAGCTAATCTGTCAGGTTGAGAATTGTAGCAAGACTGGACATTGTGTCCTTCTTTTCTTCCCTCTCTTTCCTTCCATTGCCTTTGTTTACATAAAAAATTGGGCCATTTGTTCTTTAGAATTTCCTACCTTCTGGGTTTGGCTAATTGTTTCCTCCAGGTTCATTTCAAATATCAACCTTTAAAAATATTAAGCATTATTCCTAAAAATTTTCTCTGCACAGTGTCTTGCTGATTACTCTGGGAATGGTTTCTAGCTGGGTTTCCTTGGTGCTGACTTCCTGTTTTCCAGTAAGAGAACTTTGCATTTGTGCTGAGAAAAGGAACTCATTTCCTACTCCCTGGTTGGAGGACAGAGTGATTGGCTTATCTGATCTATGCTGGAAATGGACTTCTACATTGAGATGCATTTAGCTATTAATACCATGTTGCATCATGATTTGAAGTGTTGTGCAAATGTGCATACACATCAAGAATTTTTTAAATAGTGTATTAAGAAATTAAGGTTAAAGTTAGAAAAATAATTATAAAACTTATACTTTATATATAAGTATAATATACTTAAGGTGTCATTCTGAACTAACACCAGTTCAGACACCAGGATGCTTCATATATAATACTATTGATCATTCTGTATGATTGAAACATATCACTGGTAGCATATTTTTTTGTTCTGTTGTATCTCAGAACTTATAACCACGCTTGGCAGATAGAAAAAGTCAATAAATAGTTGTTTCCTGATTATTTAACTACGTGTATCTAATCACACAGTGTCCACATGTGACTATCAAAGTTACGTGAGCTATACAGACAACTTAAAGCATAAATGCTATGACATCTACATCCTTGGCATAGTCCTTTTGGGAATTAAATATTAAGACACTGGTTGCTAATAAGACCACAGATAAATTCACTAGATCTCAAAGGTTATTTTCAAGAGTAAGACAGAGTGAAAAAAAACCCCAGGCAAACACCTAGTAATGGCAGAGAAATGGCAATTATTGCTCTCCTTCTATGGAAGAAAAGATACTTACAAGAACTTTGCAGTGGTGCTGGAATGAGAAGTATCTTCAGAGTGAACTGGTCACTGAGGGTGAAGCTCAGTGGTAGAGCAGGTGCTTAGCATGTGGCAAGACAATGGGTTCAATTCCCAGCATCAAAAAAAAAAAAAAAAAAAGGATGATTTGACATTTTACATGGGAAAAATGTCTTATGATAAACAAAGAATGACACAATTTTCAAATTATAGTCACAGAAGTAATTTGGAGTTGAAAGTCAATCCAAAGCAGGTATTGAAATACTTTAGATAAGAGCTATATATTTTTCCCTGAGTAATATGCATGTTTATTTTACAGAAAGCAAATAACTTCGAGCCCATTTAAAAGATTGAAAAGTATTATAAATCACAAGACAGGTGTTTTATTTCTTTTCTTTTTATTTCTTTTAATGGAGTTTCACTTTGTTTCCTTGGCTAGTCTTGAACTCCTAGACTTAAGCCATCTTCCCACCTCAGCCTCCTGAGTAGCTGAGAATACAGGTATGCATCACTGTGCCTAGTGATGCACACTATTTTTAAAATTCCAAATAAAGTTGAAACAAAAACATTTTTTAAAAATTCAGATGAAACAGGATTTAAATGTCAAATATAGTAAAATAATAAACATACAGTTTTAGTTTTTGTTAGAGCAATTGAAGATTCAGGAAGATTCAATAAAATTAGCAATATCAATGCTCCAAAAGAGAAAATTGGCTTGCAAGTATTTTTAAGTGTCCATAGCTATATAAATGTAAAATATGACATATAAAATTGTCAGTTCTTATTTTGTACTTAGCATTGTCATATACTTAGACTAAGGGAAAAAAAAGCAAACAAACCAATCAACCTCAGCATTTGGTTCTTTTCTGAGCATTGATATAACAGTAATTCCTTGTCTAAAGGTCTCTTGTCTCTGTGCCTCACTGTTGGGTCAGGATATTCTGGAGGCTAGAAAGATTTATATTCATACCCACGCACATGTTTACCAACTGAATGTAAAAGTCAAACTCAAATATTTTTTTCACTAGAGTGCACATATGTAACAGATTGCATAAATGAGGAAAATAAACTAAAATCTTACCAGATAGCTTCTATATACACTAAGCATTTTTTTTTTTAAAGAATGAACCAAGGTGAAACCCAAATATTTAGTAGATCGAATTTATAAAGGAACTTTTCAAATGGTGGAACAATAATTAAGGGTCCTTATGTTACAATATGGTTGGCTATATATTAAAGTCAAAAAGCAATCTAGGTGATTCATGATTCATCCATTCATCGAACCTTCTTGTCACTACTCCTGCCAAAACACTTCTAAGTTTGAGTAATACAGTGGCAGAAACAAACAAAAAACACATTCTTTTCCCTCAAGAGTCAATAGTCTGGTAGAGGAAATAAAAGTAAATCCAGGATTGAAGTTTACTTTGAGAGGAAGAGGTAGGAAGAGGCAGCTTTAGGTAAACAAATAAATGGCTGAGAGAAGAGTGATGACTGAGAATGATCCCAAAGGAAGGTAGGATGGAAAGCAGGAAGCAAATGATATTAGGAAAGTTTAAATTTTATTTCCTTTTTTCTCTAATGGGTAAAGGAGTGACATAATTGTATTTAAGCAGTGTGGAGAACTGAATTGATTGACAGGGCAACAGGTTAGGGGGAATTTCAGTAAATCAATTCTGAACAGGAGGCACAGCACTGGGAGGGAGAACTAGTGGATGGGGGTGCCCCTCACTGAACTAGAACACCCCCAAGGAGCAGACGACTGGGGAAAGATGATGAGCTGAACTTTGTAATTGAGTTTGAGATGTGCTGCCAATTATAGATGTTCCGTGAGAATTTGGATCCACGGGAAAAAGCAATACTTGAGAGTACAGAGAAGGCAGGTCTACAAGGAGCGCAAAGGAATGAGAAACAAGAACAACAGAGAGTCACGTTCCACAAGCCAGTGTACAGAGGTTTAACGAGTAATCCATTAAGAACGTGCGAGTCAGACAGAGGTCAAGTAAGAGAACAAAACCATATCCTCTGGCCTCAGATGCCTTGGCATAGGGCATTTCAGTAAAAACACAAGATTAGGGAATCGTGGTGGGAAAGTGAAATGGAATGTCAATTTCTCTACGAAGGAGTTTGACATTAAAGGGCAATAGAATTATTAATCACTGGGTGGGGCGCAGAGGGCGTGGCTCACTGGTGGAGGGGTTACATGTGCAAGGCCTTGGGTTCTAAATAAATAAATATTAAGTGGGAATATCAGTGATAAGAGATGGGGATTTGATATTTTCTTTTCAAAATTTGAAAGCGTCAAGGGGAAAGTGCCTTAAAAGTTGAAGATACAGGTGCAGTAGAAAGAATGTGTTAATAGGAAGCCCTGAAGGACTAAGAGGGTGTGGATCGAAGGTCTAGGCACAAAGAAGGAAGAACAGGAGAGAAGAGGAAAAACAGGAAATTCTGACCTGAGTATCTCTTAGTTAAAGTGGGTGGCTATGCTTTGATCCTCTTTAACATGGTCAGTTAGACATGGCCTTGGAATTGGGTGTCTTGTCAAGAAACAAGACACAGTAGCACTTGGTACTGCAAGAACACAGAGTAGACAGGTTATTGATTAGGGATATTTTAGCTTAGAATATCTTTTAACAACTTCTTTCTAACACTTCTAAAGCACTATTATTAATCTTACCCATTAAAGAAAAATATTGTCATTTTTCTTAATGAAAATGTATTTTCTGCCACAGCTGCTATTTTCAACATTTGCCCATGGCTTATGAAAAGGTTTGTTTTTCAAATGAAACTAGAATAACAAGCCCGACATTTAATATACCTAATATGCAATCTGTCTCATGATGAATCAATGAATTTATTTTCAATGTGAAATCTGGATGAAAATCTTTGGGGTTACAAAAGGCAATTGTAAGCATAAATATATTTTAAAATACTGCTTCATAAAAAACAATGTCATACATTTATCAATGGGATTATCATCTTATCTGAAGCCCTGCCATAGTGTTCTTTGTTAGAACTATGGATTTACTTTGATAATTGAAGGTACTCTATGGATTTGATTTTATGTTTAAATTTTTCATTGACTTATTTAGTCAAATATCATTTGATCTGATGGTTGCACAATGATGAGAAGCTACTTACTGCCTTTGGACCATAAACTTTATGCTTAAAATTTGTTAGAATGGTGAATTTATATTATGTTTATCTTGTCACAATAAAAAACATTGGATAAACAATTTACCACTCTTTAGCCTGGATAATTTATTGTGAAAATAAAATGTACATTGTTAAACATATGCATTGATGTGCGTGGAGAAGGCAGTTGTGCATAACAGTGTTTGAGTGCATCAGGGAAGAATAGATGTCCCATCCACCTCTTTTACCCTGTGATGATACTCTTTAGGAAATCAACTCACCTAATTATGCAAACATGCATGCATGTACACACACACACACACACACACACACACACACACACTACCCTGTAGCTAATTGGCGCTAACTTTAAAATTAATTTATAATTCTTTCATAAGTTAATAAGAAGACTGTGAAAGCAATGGCAGGAGTTAACCAAGGTGCTCACTTGATCCCTCTCTTCAGGAGTGTTCTCTCCTTGTGATTCTGAAAGGTAAAGAGGTTGGCAAGAATATACATTTGATACTTAGGATTTGAAATCATATATTTGAGCTATGGGATTGTAGTAGAATTTTAATTAATTAGTAATAATTTCCAGTTACTTGTTAACCTCTGTTAGAATATTTTCATCATCTTCCAAAGAAATGATACAGCTTTGGATCCATGAGAAGTCACTCCCCCAAATATTTCTTCAAATTTACCTGGGGAAATAAAAATCTATATGGTCTCTCTTTCCACCCTAGACTGACTGAATCAGAATCTTTAGGAGTGATGCCTAGGTTCTGTTCTTTAAAAAATATCCTGAGTTAATTTGGTACAGCCTACCTGAGAACTTCTTATTTAAGAAATGCCCATTTTGTGTTTCCATGAGACAAATACATTCCTTTGAATTCAACTTAGTGGGCCTATTAGAATGTAGTTTATTCATTTATTCCAAAAATTTTCATTGCCTATCTGTTATGTTCCAGGCATTAGGGAAAAAGCAGCAAGCAAAATCCAATTCCTTTTTTCATAGAGCTGACATCCTGGTGTGGGCAATAAGCAAATAAATAAGCAGTGAAAAGGAAAGGAAAGTGGGGAGAGGGTTGACAAGATGACAGAAGTGTGGTTGTAGGTCCTGGCTGAGAAGGCCTTTCTGCAAGGTGATATTTAAGCGGAAATCTGAACGAAGAGAGAAAATGAGTCATCCTCTGAGGAAAAAATTGTTCTGTGCAGAAAGACCTGAGAAGAGCCTGCCTGCGTGAAGAGTTCAAGAACAAGAAGCCCACCACTTTTAAGGAGGTGAGCGATTGGGAAAGTGTTAGGAAACGAGACTGGGGAAATCAGAATACTCCACAGTGCTCTGCGTGAGGGAAGGAGTCCATGTAAAGTCCTGTGTGGAACGAGCATAACATGATCTGATCCAGAGCATCATGGGAGTTCAGATTGTACAAGACAGGCAGCAGGCTGTGGCCATGGTGTTGGTGTGTAGTTCTCATTGTGTGGTCTGAGGGATGTCAGAGGGACCCCTGGAAACCTTTTGGGAATCATGAAGTCAGAATGGTTCTCACACTAAGGAAGATGGTGTTTGCTTTTTTTTTTATCATGTTGATGTACAAATTGACAGTGCAAAAGCTGCTGTGTAGATTTAGAGTAATGCTGCTGTGTCTGAGCAGGAGTCAAGGTGTGGGCACCAACGCTAATAGTAGCTGTTGTGCTCCTCACAACCACTCATCACCCTGCCACCACCAAATTTTTGAGAAGTCTGTTTCACTTAAGTACTTTGATGAGGTACTAATTATTAATTTTATTAAATTTCAACCATTGAGGATACGTCTTATTAATATGCTATATGATGAAATGAAAAGTAGATGTTTTGCTGCTTACTAAAGTATTGCGGAGGAAATAGCATTTGTGCAAGTGGGTTGCAAATCAAAAAAAGCCACTTCCCGTCATAGAACATCATTAAAAGAATGATGGGCTGGGGGTGTAGCTCCGTGGTAGACCACTTGCCTAGCATATGCAAAGTCCAGGGTTTGATCCCTAGTACTGGAAAAAAAAAAAAAGAAAAAAAGAGTGTGGATACTCCTACTTGGGTGTTTGGTAGTGAATTTGTTACTTCAAGGAAAACAACTATATGCTGCTAATGATAAAATTTGAATTTTCAAGGTAGAGTTACAATTGAAAAATGTGGATCTGTTAGTATGAACTCAATGCTCCCCAATACTTCAAACATTTTGGTAAGATGAGGGACGGTATCAATAAATGTTCATTTTTTTTTTTTTTACAATTGTATGATGGAATGTGTCAGCAGTTGTAAGATCTGCATAACTCAGTGGACCACTCCTTCCAATGACCAAAGCATAATGTTTCAAAATTATCCATTCACTGTATAAGATAAAAATGAATGAGTTTTAATGTAATAGAATACATAAAAGTGTATTGATATGATTTTTAATTCCACACTTGCAAATATTCTTTAACAAAAATTATCACTTGTCAAATTTTGGTGTAGAATCAAAAGGAATATTTATATTTACATGAGAAGGATAACAAAAAGTCTATCCTTTTTATCCAAATATCAGTAAGAAGTTTGATTTTTTACATATAAATAAACAAAAAGTATATATTGCAACAGAACAAAACAACATACTGCAGTAAGGTCTGTCGGGGTGCCCACTGGCCGGGGCGGGCTGCGCACTCCGGAGGGCTGGTGATCCCGCACCCCGGAGCAAAGGCGTGCGTCCGGCCCCTCGGATGGAGGTGCCGCTGGGCCCGACCCCAGCACCTCTGTTCTGCCCCCCCCCCGCGCAGGACGTGAGGAGGCGGTGGCATTGGGCGAAGCCCGCGAACTTCTTCGGCGGCCACAGAGGGACCTGCAATCCAGCCCCCCTCCTTGGTGAAAGGGATGCTGTCATCCAGGATGCTGTCACAGCTGCTGCACAGCCACAGCGGGACCTTGGAAAGCGCCCCCAGCACCTCCTTTCTCAAGGACCTCCTCAGCCTGGACTCCTCTCCAGACAAGGAGCAGCTGGAGGAGAACTGCTGGAGCCATGCTGAGCTGTGATGTGGAGGGCTCCCACCCCCCCCACCTCCTGGAGGGTGGGTGGGTTTGCCCACGGGCAGGATGTCCGTGTCTGGCCGGGTCCCAAGGCCACATGAGAAGGCGGCGGGCCCAGACCCCCTCCTCACATCTCACCCCCCATGCTGGCCTGTCAGGGTGCCCGGGCCCCAGGCTAAAGCGGAAGTCTTCGCCATTGGCCAATGCTTCTGCATGCCCCGTGCGTGATCACTGAGTGTCTAGGCTCCGTGCAGCTTGCAGTCCACGCGCTAACCTCGTGGACAGCTCTCTGATTGGTTGTTGCTGCATATGTGTACTGCACTACTTCCCTGTTGGGGGGAGAAGAAGAAAGAATCTGTAACGAGATGGCCATTGTGTGAATAAAGCTTCTGAACAGCCTACATGTCTCATCTCACTGCGGGCAGGGATTCGCGATAAAGGTCTACTTATTATTCATGTGTATGTCATTCATATTAACACAATATGCTCTATTATTGTTATTTTTCCAACAGTTAATCAATTAAAACATAGGCTTTCATAGTAGGTCAGAATCAGAGTCACTTGATGTGACTTTGGAAAACTTATTTAATATCTCTGAGACTCTGTTTCCTCATTAGCATGTGAGGAAAATATCAACAAATCTTTTAGACCATTTGTGCACATTAAATTAAATGTGATAATTTATTTAATGAACATAATACAATTACAGGCATATAAATGGCACATTAGACTACTTGTGTCATTATTTAAGTGCTCTTTCTTTTCAAGATTTTCTAAAAGTTACTACAGCACTATGTTAAACACTGGAATCAAATGTGGCTATACTGTATTGTTTTAGCTATGCATTTATTGTGTTGAGATATTGCAGTACATTTCCTTGACCTTTATAGAGATGATATATCCCCTATGTGCTAGATAGAAAGGAAAGGACAAAGTAATATCTTATGCATAACACTGATTTCATTTAACACAAACCTGAATCTCAAAATATGAGAGGACAGAACTTAAAACATTTGTAAGCCAAGTAGTAAGTTGATAATAGAGATACAGGCATTCATTTATTAATTTGCTTTTCAAGATGAATTTATTGAGTGCTTACTCTGAATTGGATCTGGATGCTATGGATCCACAGGTGAGCAGAACAACTTCTGTGGGAAACACAAATGTGGACAAGCCAATATGGAGTGTAGTACCATGATAGAAGTATAGGATAGAAATGATAGAGTAGAGGGAGTGTGCCAGGGTAAAGTAGTTACCTTATCTGCAGAAAACGAATGGCTCACACAGGTTTGGAGGGAAGGTGATGTTGGGCTGAATCTGAAAGCAGTCTGTGTGTTTGCTGGGTGTATCTTCGTAGTGGGAGTCATGGGAGAGCTTTCCAGGAAGAGAAATGGATGTGAGCAAAGTCACTAAGGTGCAAAATAGCGTGGCATGTTTACGGAGATGCCAAAAGTTCCATCTGAGTGGAAGAGGATTTGAAGACAAGCTGTGGCAAGAAATAAGCTGAGACTACCTGACAGAGGCCCTGCATGTTCACACATGACTGAGTCACTTGAGGATAAAGGTCCGCATCTACTCCCTTATTTCCATCCAAATTCATAGAAGACTTACTTCTGGGATTGCAATCAAGATTTCAAAAGTATTTTTTAGATGAAATTTAGGAAGTTCTTTAAAATACTTCAAAACAATTGGACACTACTTCAAAAGATGCTTGGGTGTGGTGGGGAATTTTACTGGATTTGATTTTTATCAAAATTTGCTTTTTCTGGCGGTTGCATGATGAACATCTGCTTGAATTATCTTCCTTTTTATGAAATTCTGCTTATCCACAGGAGAAACACATACTGTTGGCTCAATTCCAACATGCAGTTTCTTCCTAAGATTTTAAATAAAGAGTAAAAGTTATTAAATTGATGAATAACTTGAGACTTTTAAAAGAATATCAATGAAGCCAGGCACGTTGGTGCACACCTATAATCCCAGCGATGTGCAAGGCTGACGTAGGATGATCGCAAGTTCAAGGCCAACCCCAGAAACTTAGTGAGGCTCTAAACAAGAAGACCGTGTCTCAAAATTTAAAAAAAAAAAAAAGGGGGGGGGGGTGGGGGGCAGTGGGGTGGAGGGAAGGGAATATAGTCCAGGGGTAAAGATTTCTAGGTTAAATCCCCAGTACTAAAAAAAGAAAAAGAAAAAGAAAAATTATGCAGTGAAAGGAGATGTTAATGGTTAAGCACTGGGAAATATTTAGAAATTCCATATACAGTGGACTAATGATGATTGTGTTGATTATAGGGCCTTAGTGTATAATTTTTGGAAACTTTTTTTGGTCATACTTTCCATTGAATAGGAGACTAATCTTTATACAAAAAAAGGAACAATGATAGCATCAATAAAATAAACTATAGAAAGAGATATAATTCTTTATTATCCTTATGCACAAAAAATTTTGTGAAGGCCTCAGTTAAGCACAATAGGTTGAATTGAATGTGCTTAGCAGGAGGTCTCAGCTGCATAAGCAGAAGTTACAAAGAAGGAAAGGGAATCATAGAAATATACCATTTTATACCTGTCTGAAGCTATTCCTTTAGATCTTAAGTTACTCTATCAGTGGCACACTGAGATAAGAACTGGAAACACTAGGGTTTCTTATTGTGGAAGGAAGATCGCTTGAGAATGCTGAGTGGAATGCTGCTTGAAGTAGCTGGTGTATAGAGAGGCATACTGCTCACACGGAAACTGCACAGTAGATGCTCATCTTTATTTATTGATGTATTTATTTATTAATGTATCTGCTTTAAGATATTTATTGCATACTTAATATGTGCTATTGTGTATCTTGAGCAATTCAATATATTTTATGAAATTTAAAATTGTATCTTCTTCAAAGATCTATTTATAAGATTTCCTCTTGCATATAAATATGAAGTCCCAAGGAATAAAGCTAATGAAAGATGTATACGACCTTTGCAAAGAAAATTATAAAATATGCTGAAAGACAACTCCAAATAAATACAGTGATACACCATAGATACACATGGATTAAAAGATTTGATATGCTAAAGATGTTAATTTTTCTCCAAGTGATCTGTAAACTCAGTGCGATTATACTCAAAACCCAGCAGGTTTTCTTGTAAAAATGACAAGGTATTTCATAAAACATAAATACCACTGGGTTAGACATAAAACTTTCTTGAAGAATATGAATTTTAGGAGTCTGTCTTATCAAATATTAAAAACTTATATAGCCATAATATTTATCTAACCAACTAACAATGAAACAATAAGGAGTCCAGAATCAAATCCATACATAATTGGAATATTTGTTTATGATAGAACTAATCTTGAAGAAAAATGAAGATAGAAGTTTTTAACAAGTACTGGAATAATAATAACAAACAAATAAAAAATATTGAAATTGAAATGCTTCTGTTTTTTTTGGAACTGTGGATTGAACTCAGGGGCGCTTAACCACTGAGCCACATCCCCAGCCCTATTTTGTATTTTATTTAGAGACAGGGTCTCACTAAGTTGCTTAGGGCCTCACTAAGTTGCTGAGGCTGGCTTTGAACTCACAATCCTCCTGCCTCAGCCTCCCGAGTTGCTGGGATTACAGGTGTGTGCCACCACGCCCGGCTGAAATGCTTCTTAACAATATATAATTATATCAATTATCTGTTGCTAAAACAAATCACTCTAGATTTTAGAACTCCAGGTAATAATATACATTTATTTCATAGTTTCTGTTGGTCAGGAATTCAGGACCAGCTCATCTCATGGTTCTGTCTGTGAGCCTCCGATGAGGCTGCAGTCAAGATGCTGGCCAGGTGCCACGTCTTCTCCAGGCTTGCCTGAGCTGGGAAGATCCACTTCTAAGATGGCTTCTTCCTATGGCTGTTGTCAGCAGTTCCTCACTGGTTCTTGCATTGAGGTTTCACTCACATAGGCTGCTCCAAGGTGCTGTTTGAGTGTCATTATGGCATGGAGTCTGCTTTCCCCATATCTAGTAATACAGCAGGGAAAGCAAGGCAGACATTGCAAAGCATCTATTACACAGGCTAGAGACCAAACACCATTTTTGCACATTCTGTTTGTTACGTAAGTTAGCCTTATTCAGTGAATGGAGGTACCACACAGTAGTATGAATACCAGAGAGGAATTCATTGAGGTCATCTTGGAGGTTGGATGTCACATAACCAAAAATTAATTATAAAGAGATTAGAAATTTCTATAATACTTTTTAAGACAAACTGTGAATAGATTCATGATCTCAGAGCAAAGATTTCTCAAACAAAAAACAAAATACTTAAATTACAAAGGAAAAGTTTGATCAGTTCAGTTATACTAAAATAGGACCATCTGTTTATCAAAAGGCAGCAAAATGTGGAAAAGGGATCACAAGAAGATATTTGCAACAAACATAATTAAGAAATATTAATATCCAGTTGAGTGTGGTGTTGCACACCTATAATCCCAGCTACTGAGGCTGAGGCAGGAGAATCTCAAGTTGGAGGCCAACCTGGGCAACTTGATGAGACCCTGTCTCAAAGTAAAAAATAAAAATGGCAGGGATGTAGCTCAGTGTTCAGGTGTCCCTGGGGTCAATGCCCAGTACTGAAAAATAAAGATTTGATACCTATAATATATAAAAAATGCAAGCTGGGCACAGTGGCGCACGCCTATAATCCCAGCACTTGGGAGGCTGAGGCAGGAGGATTGCGAGTTCAAAGCCAGCCTCAGCAACTTAGTGAGGCCCTAAGCAACTCAGTGAGACTCTGTCTCTAAATAAAATACAAAATAGGGCTGGGGATGTGGCTCAGTGGTGGAGTGCCCCTGGGTTCAATCCCTAGTACCAAAAAGAAAAAAAAAAAATGCAAGTCAACACCAAAGTGGGGGAAAAGGAAAAATGATAAAAGCCTTGAAATTCCTCACAGAAAAAAGAATGAATGGGGGAGGGAATGGTAGTGGGGTAAAACAGTCATTATTACCTCATGTATATGTATGACTGTGCGACCAATGTGATCCCACAATTTGTATAATCACAAAAATGAGAGATTACATTTCATTTATGTATGATCTATCAAATGCATCTATCTATCTATGCATTCTACTGCATATATAAATTAGAACAAAAACAATTATGATGCAAATGATAAAATAACCAACTCTAAAAAGAGTTTAAGAAAAAGAATAAAAAAGAAGGAATGACCTGTAAACATATTAAAAGATGATTGACTTCATTAGTAACCAGAAAAAGGCAAAGTGCAGTCAAAATGTGATACCATTCCATACTTATTTGATTTGCAATATCTAAGAAATCTGAGACCATCAAGGAATGTTGATATGGGGCAAGGGAAGCACTTACAGATGGCGGGCATGAGTGTAAAGGGTCTAGCCACTGTGGATGACAATTTGGCCTTATGTGGTAGAGTTGAGGATGTACTTACCCAGTGCCCCAGAAATTCCTCTTCTAAAGAAAATGTTCCATATGTATACCAGGAAACAAGCACAGTGTGTTTGTGTGAACGCTCTATTAGCATAATCCAATGATCAACAGTAGAATGGACAAACTGTTGGAGATAGACATGGAAGAACCACAGAGCTGTGGAGACAGGTTAAAGGCAGATTTTTTTTTTTTAAGTTACATACATTGAAATGCTTATGGGAAGTGGCCAGTAAGGATGGGGAGGTTGAAGATGTAAAATAGAAAGTGCAATAGTGATAGAGTGAGGTTTCTGAAAGGCAGATGAGAAAGAATATGGAGGCAAATGGAAGAGAAATTTCCTCATTAGACATGGGGAGGAGGTAAGGATGGACGTGCATTTATTCAATAAGTAGGTATTGTATGCCCACTGTATGCCAGCTCCTATTGTTGGTACCAAGAATGCCAGTAGATTTAAAAATCAGGCGATAGAATTTGATGGAAAGTCTTTGCAACAGCTTTCATTTTCCTTGTGAAGTATGTCATTTCCTGAGAATTAAGGGAAAGCATCGGGTTTGCAGTTTAAGGAGAGTTGAAGATTTAAAATTTTGTGTAGAACAGCAAAGCGAGCTAAGGAAAGAGACAGAGTAGTGTGACTGGGTAGTGTTGAAAGTCCAAATAAGGGAGGTGAGTTTATAGCCAGAATTCCCAATTGTGCAATTTTCTTCAGCAATGCTCAGTGCAGGTATTTTCTTTCCTTTTTTTTTTTTTTTTTGGATTTTCTTTTCCCCCAACAGATTGTAAGAAAAGGGTAACCAGACAGAAGAATTTAGGACATTGGCTACAGGTTGTTTGAAATGACACACCATGGATTCCAGTGAGTTTGACTGCTAATTAAAATTAAAGGAGAGTGTCATTTAAGCGTAGCCAGGAATCAAGTAGTGTGATCACATATTTATCTGATGAGCAATATTCGTGCTTAAAACCACAAGTGTGTGGACAGTAATATCCCATGGGAAGGAGAGTGACCAAGAGAAACAGGAGATTGGAAGGGTACTCTCTCTCCTGCCCTTTGGTGGTGTGGACACATCCACGTGTCCTGTGACACCGTGTTACCTTCTTGTGAAACTGTGACAGGGCAGGCACATACCAGCTCCTGCTTTCTTCTCCTCATTGCCTGCTTCACTTTGCCTTTTTCATTTTTGCTTTCCTGGGCTTTCACTTCCTGCTGAACAATCATGGAGAAGCACCATTCAGGTTTTGTGTTTTCAGGCACCCAGGGGGAAATAAAGTGAATTTCTCAGCGTAGTTCGCAGTTCATGGAGGATGCTTTGGGAGAGGAGGTTAGGAAAGAGGTGGGACAGTCATGGGAAGATGACTAAGCAGTCAAAGAGATTCAATGAGGCTGGGGTCAATCTGTAGTGAGGCAGTTGTGAAAATCCCTGGTAGTGGGCACGATGGCTGAAAGAAAAACATTTTATTTTTTGAGATCAGGTCTTGTTATGTTGCTCAGACTGATCTTGAACTTCTTGGTCAAGTGATCCTCTCACCTCAGTGTACCAAGTGCTAAGACTGCAGGTGCATACCACCATGTCCAGCTCTGAAAGATTTTTCAGCAACTGGGATGTCTGCTATTCAATTTAAGAAGATCATATTACTCTCTTCAGTTCTTTTCCTCCCCCTAAATTTAGCATATTATATTACACACACATAGTCCTCATTACATTTTTTTTATTTTGCAGGACTACAATAAACTACTGAGTTTCACATCAGAGTTCACATGTCATGAGGCAGAAAGAGTTTTTCCAGGTGGAAAGATTATTTATTATCTGAATTATCTTAAAGGAGGGAAAGAAAACCTCAAATGAACCAAAAAATGTAAGAACCAGGTAATTTTCAGAAAACTTGAGAAGAGTTCCATGTCACATGGAATGGGATAATGGAGAAAAATTCATTCAGACATAAGGAGTTTGGAGATCCCTCTTGACATTTGGGCTCCATATAAAATACATACTTCAGGAAGCCACATTTCTCATCAGAGACCGCTTCTGCAATCATATTGATTTTTAGCTGTCTCTGTTTATGAATATATACTCACTTATATGCTGAAGTCATTGTTTGTAAAAGGTTCATTTATTTTTTTAATCAATAAGGATTTATGCAACCATATATTGATATTAGAATTGAGTTGTTATGAATGGTACTTCCTGATATGAAATTTTGCCACTCATATCGTCAATACCTGGGAATTGCTATCTAAGACAATTTATTTAGTCTTGTGCACAGTTTCATTTGGTATGCCACAAGTTGTTCATGAACATCTTTATTTTCACAAGGCAATCATCGGGGGAATCCATGCTAATCCATAATCTACTATAGGTACTGTGGTTTCCTATTTTAAATACAGTGGGGAAAAAAGTATGTTGTCTACTGAAAAGACTACTATAAATGTTGAAAAAGTTAGTTTTTGTTGTTCTCACAGAACTTTCCACATTTCAGTTTTTAAGATACATACACATACGCATTTTCGGGGGGCCTTGTGAGTGCTCGGCAGGTGCTTTATCATGGAGTCACATCCCAGCCCCACAAATTTTTTAAAGAATAAAACCACTTACTTTTAATATGTAGAGAAAAAATGACAAAGTCCATCAAAATTTTTTTATAATTCATAATTGTTGCATATCAATTAAGCTCACACATATTTGTCATTTCCTAAATCAAAATGACAAAACTACCTGCTATTTCCAGCATGGTATCAAAATACCTCATATAAAGATGACATAGACGGATGCATATTCCTCTTGTAAATAATTCATATAAAACAGATATTTTTACGTTTTTGATGCTTTGATTAAGAAAAGATTTTCTTGTGACATTGCAATGACCTAAGATTGTAGACTCATAAATTAAATATCAGTCTAAACTGTTATATTCATTTCCAAATTTATATCATTTAGCAATGTACTCTACTTCTATCCTCATTGGTAGTAAAACTTTTTTCTTTCATTTTTGTTAGGAATAAAACAATATTATACAACTTTTCAAAAAACACTTTTGTAAATTGCCTTTTAATAAAATAGGAGTGCTCTACCTTCCTTTAATGTTATTCATCAAGGAATCAGTTCAATGAGGTGGGTAGGGACTTAGATCCTAGAGTCAAATGTATTTGAATACAAGCACTAACTAGATATGTGTTCTTACACTTCAGTATTTTTATCATCATTTAAATGCAGATACTAATAGTAGCTACTGCAAAGTATTATTGTGACATGTTTTCATTATAATTATTTTACATGTGTATTTCCTGGAGAATAGAATGTGTCTGTTATCATCATTATTATTATTAACTTTCAAAGAAAATTGAATGTGTTGATCAGGAGTCATTATAATTTGAACATGATTTTTTTTCAAACTGTACATTCTCCCATGAACACTTCCCTATTCTCTCTCTCTCCCTAGTTTACATTCCCTTTGGGTACCCAAGAATTTTTGGACTATGTTCTTAAGGGATTGAATCACATTCTGAAAATCAGACTCTTATGACACTAACTTATGACTTGTGGGCCTGTACATAATTTCCATGTTTTTCCAATTAATTCCTTTTAACTAATCCTGAAATGTACTGATTTAGAACTCATAGTAAGAATGTCACCAACCTCTTTGCATACCAACTCTTGAAACTGGAATATGTCTTACAACAGCTGAACCTGACACAACAAAACACCACTGGCTGGTATTTCATGGCACATGTAATCACAATAATAGAACATCTAACTTTGAACAAAAAAAAGAATATCATCTCTTCCTCCAAATTGGTTGTATCAGTTCAGACTGTGTTCAGTGTCACAAAACAACATCTCAGCCACTTCTCTCATGTAAAAAGGAATCTAGAGGTAGGTGGTCTACAGTTAGGGCATATTCTAAGAGATCCCATCAGACCAGGCACTTTCCATCTTCCTGCCATTCTTAATGTATGACTTTCATCCTCTTGCTTATAAGATGGCTTCTTTTCCACTAGATGTCAGGCACCTGTCTTATTTGGGAAGAAGACAGCAGAACAGGGATAAAAGAAGTACTTTATTGGTGAAAATATATCTTTCCCAAAAGCTCCCTCCAGGAAGTTCCTTCTTGTGTCTCATGAATCTAGATTACATGGGGGTGACCCTCGATTTGAGAGACTCTGGGGACAAGAATTTTTTTTTTTTAATTGAACACAATTGTTCCTCCAACAATTTTGGAATGAAGAAATGAATAAATAATAGGTGTCTGCCATATGGTTCAAGAAACTTTCACTTCACTTACAGATAATTTTATTGTCATAACATTATGTTCCAAAGTACACTGGTAACAGCCAAATAAGGAAACATTATTTGCAATATGAAATGTATAAAATGTGTTACCAAAAAAAAAAAACAAACAAACCACAAAACAGACTCAGTTAATAGGGGAAATAAACTTCAAGAATTTTTTTAATCCCCATAGAAAAACAAAATAAATCCTGTGGTACCAGATCAGTGTTAGAATCTTCAGTATGAATTCTTGTTTCTCCATATAACTTCTATTATCTATTTATAGATGGAGAGATAAATATTGATGTTCATATATATGTTTTATTTTTATTTTTTGTGGTAATGGGGTTTGAACCCACGGGCACTCTACCATTAACTACATCCAGAAACTGCCCCACCAGCACACCTTTTTTTTTTTTCCCCAGGCCAGCCTTGATCTTGCTGTCCTCCTGTCTCAGGCTCCCAAGTTGCTGGGATTACAGATGTATGCCACCACACCCAGCATTTGTGTACATATCTGTGTATTACTAAAATAAACAAGCATGTGTTCCTAATTCAGTTTGCTGAGAGAGACTGGAAGCAGTGACTCCCAAAAGCCGTGAGCACACTAAGTGGCCAAATACTGGTTTCTATATATCATTGAACAATAAAAGCAAGTGGAGCTCCTTACAGAAATGGATGATATTTGGGCTGGGACAGGATAACTACATCTAGTAGTGCCAGAAAGTACGAAAGTGTTCAAATACCCTCCCCTCTTCAAAATCCTACCAAATAGGACATGTCAAAAGGTCATACGAACAAACAACCTAAAAGAATTTTCTATGAATAACATTGGAACAATTTGGAGAATGAAAGAAATAATGTGTATTAGAATATAATGTCGAATTCAAAATAATAGATGAGGCCATACTGTATAAATAAATCATTAAACAAATAAGTAAATGAAGGAGAAGAGACAAATTTTCTATATAGAAAATTCCAAATAATATATGCAGATAGTAGTCCTTCCAAGAGGTAGAGTTTAATTCCCATTGCTCCTTTTCACTTTTGAGTGTCAAGTGAACTTCATGATCCTGTCTCAAAGAATAGTGAAAAGAAAACTGCATCATTATGTGGCAAATTTGGCAGGCATTACCTTAATCTAATGTCAAGGTCGTCCCCAGTGATAAATTAGGTTGATATTCCACATCCTTCTCTGACACATGAGAAAGGGACCTTCACTGTTTTAGTATTCTATACACAACCAACAACTGCAGTCTAATCATAGAAAGGTATCAGAAAAAAACAAATTTAAGAATATTCTACAAAATATATTCTACTCCTCAAAACTATCAAGGTTATGAGAAGGTGGGAAAAACTGAGAAACTCTCCCAGACCAGAAGAAACTAAGCAGGCACTGTGGTGTATTGAATGGGAATCTGGGATGGAAAAGAACATTAGCGGAAAAACTAGTGAAATTTGAATAAATTTTAGAATTTATTTAGTAGTGATGCACCAGGATTAGTTTATTTTTGACAAATGCAACACTATAAGGTAAGATATTAGCAAGAGGGGAAACTGATCAAAGGGTATATGGTGATTATGGTATCTTTGTAAGTTTTCTATACATTTAAAATTATTCCAAAATGAAAAGCTTTTAAAAATCCTCATAAAGTTAAAATTGGAGGTAAAATAGCCTGTTAATGATGTATTACAATAACTTTGTGAACTTACAATGAATGGTTTCGAAAGCATCTCAGAATGGATAACTACAAACTACTTAAGTTACCTACAATTACTGGTTTGCTTCATGAGTTCTAGATTCTAAGGAAATAGAAGCCCAACTGTAAAAAGATATTTAATTTGAACTTTTCACTAAACAGGGCTTCTAATGAGATTTCTGGATCACTGTAACCTTTTCAAGGTCAAGCAAAAGCTGCCAGCAGGTGCAATTAATCCTTCTATGCCTGCAAAATAAAATTTTTATTGAATCTTATTATTTTTCCTCACAAAATTGTAGAGTCATCTTGAAAGAAATCCCAACTTAAAATTGTTTCTTCTTAAGAACATGCATTTCAGAGTTGCAATGTTGGCAATCAATTAATGCTAGTGTAGGAAATCAGGAAATCAGAATATTAATCTTTCTTTACAATTCATTTTCTCAATGACCTTGAAGAGCTTATTTATCATGTTTCTTGATCAATAAATGAGGCCAATAACATTCTCTAGGTTAAAAAAAGGAACAGGTATATAATTATATCAAAAAACTGGTTAAAATAAAAGTATTAAAATATCTATCCTGGAGGAATATCATACTACTTTATGGAGATCTGATACATATTTATGTTCTATAATTTACTATTTATTCATAGCAAAGTTGGATGTAAGTAAGAAAAAAAGTAATTCTTGCTAAGAAACAACAAAATAAAGAAGGTTAATCTTCAAAAATATCTTCACCCCTAAACACTCTCCAAACCTTTTTTTCTTACAGAGAAACGTCTTCCAGTAACCTAACATTAATTTATACATCCTAGGTTATAACGAACAGAAGAGCCATTGAACTTGAACTTTAAAAAACTTTCAGGAAATGAATAATCTTTGGACTGTCAGCTGAGAAATTGAGAGACAGTAGTCTCTCCAAAATTTATCTCCTTCTTTTAGTCTCTGATCTTGGATTAACTTTTGGGAAGTGTTTGAAGAATGTGCTGTTAAGGAATGCAAGCACAGGAGTCAGGGGTATAACTGAGAGTGTAAATCAAAAGAGCGGTGTGATTTTAGAGGAACGTCAGCATTGTGCATGATGCATGTTGCCACCTCGAAGACGTCCACAAGGGGGCACTATTTTGCTGAGCTTTTCTATACATTTTAAGGTAAAAATAGAGTTTATGACAGGGGTTTTACACTATATATATATATGTACATATATACATATGTACATATATATATATAGTGTTAGCTTTTTGTCATGGTTCTTCCCATTGTATTGTCCTAATCAGTTTCTTCCTGTGCTTTCTCTAGATTATATTTTTTCATTGAGGCTTTTTATATTTATATATATATATATATACATATATATATATACACATACACACACACATATATATATATACACACACACACAAATATATATATATATATAAATCACAATTTACCATTTAATTCTTTTCAAAGTATACAGTTCAATGTCATGAGGTACATTCACATTGTTGTGCAACCCATTATCACCATCCATCTCCAGAACTTTTTCATTTTCTAACCCGAAATAGCTTCCCCTTTTCCCTCCGAAACCCTTAACAGTCCCCATGGTAGTTTGGGGTCTATTTAATTACTCTTGGTAGTTCCTATAACTGGGCTGGCTTACTTCACTTACTTATCATAATAACTCTTCAAGGTTTATCCTTGTTATTCCAGATGATTCTTAAAACAACCTTTTCTCTATCCTTATTAAATACTCAAAGTTTTAGAAAACACCAAGTTAAATGAAGCTCACATTATTGGCACTTATTTTTGTATCAGCTCTTACTTGATCTTTCGTCTCCTCCATTTTTCCACATTCCTCAACTTTCTAATGGACTCACCATTGTTTGGTGAATTGAATTCCACCACCAACCTTCTTTACCAAATTCATTTGAAAAATTCTAGTCTGTCCTACTGTGGGCTTTAACTCTCATTTGAAGGACTATTCATCTCACATTTGCAGTTGAACATGGTAGCAGTGTTTAGCACCAAAAAGCAAATACAACTGGGTGCAGAACACCTCCAGATCCACTACTAAAGTAAGGAAGACAGGCTGGGGTTGGGGGGCAGTGAAAATGTCTGATTAATGTTTTGAGGTACTGGGTATATTGAATCCAGGGCCTCATGCATGTTAGGTAAACACTACTGCTGAGTTAAATCTCCAGTGTTTTTTACGTTTTATTTTGAGAGCAGGTCTCAGTAAGTTGCTGAGGCTGGCCTCAGACTTGTAATCCTCCCGTGTCAGCCTTCTGAGTGGCTGGAATTACAGGTACACATGACAGCACTTAGCTTTAAATTTGCTTTGAGAGTTCTCTCACCTCATACTGTATGCTCTTGGCGGGGGGGAAGAATTTTTTTTTTTTTTTTCACATAGGCAAGGGAAAAAGTAACAACTGGGAATATTTTAACCAGCTTCATGTACATGAAGGGCAGTATGGTCTTCATTACTATCATTTTCCTCTTCTATATGATGATGATTTGAAAACAAAACAAGTAAATAAACAGTAAGAACAGAGTCCTTCAGGTCCCAGTGCTCTATCAAGAAAATGAAAGAAATATTTTTGGAGGAACAAGGAACAAGTAACAGTAACAGTAAAATTATGCATTATACTTTATAATAAAGTAGTGAGACTGTCCTGGGAATACCAGAGTCATCTCCTACAGGAGTCATAGAACTTGCTGTAGAAGGGATATATGAAAGGTGTCAAAGTTGTACCTCAGTGCTGCACTACTAGTTGGATTCAGCCACTTCTGATGGTCTGTTTTCACAGATGTGGCAAATGGCATTTGGAATCGCTGGAGAAAATTTCCAACACCAGAGAGGCAAGCAAAATGACAGCTTGAGCTCTCTTGAAGATGTATGTTTATATTTATTGATTCTTTGAAAATGGAGGGTGAATGGACTCCCTCACTAGGCAAGTGTAGACGGGAGCATCCAGAGTGCACAATGTATCGCCAGTAAGCATGGCCAGGCCTAATGGCCACACTTGAATGATTTTTCTAAAAGAACCTGCCTAAAATATGGAGCTATACCATACCCACCTCCCATCTATGTTTTTGTTTGTTTATTATTATTGGTGGAGACAGGTTTGCTTTGACCTTTTTGAAAATCCTGATAGAGTGGTTTCTAAAAATATTTCCCACTCCTGCCCAAAGGAGTTCTCGCCCAAAGGAGTTCCCCAAAGTGTTTCATCCAGCTAATGGTTGGTTTCCTAGAGAAAAAAATTATCATCAAATCAGGCCAACATCCTTCACTACTTTTATTTTATTTCCTTCAGTTTCACTCCTGTGGAAGAACTGAAATCTGGTTTAAGGCTCAAGTAAGAATTTTAGGTAGAAAAAAACCCTCTGCTTCTTAACTCTATGTTAAATGTGATTACTGTTCTGAACCAACTGAATTTGTTGAAAGTTTGGGATAGTTTTTTTTGGGGGGGGGTTGCAGAATTTTAAAGAGACTGAATAATTGGTAATCTCAATATAATGTTTTAAGTTTTGGAAGCTTATTTGACTTTGTCATTCTGTTGAATGTAGACTGCTCCATTCTTTTGAGGATATAGAGAAATTAGTAGGTTTGGGACCTGACAAGTTTGGATTTTCTAGACTATTTAATAATGGTGACAATAATAGCTAACATGTACTTAATGTGTAGAAGGTAAAATTATACAAATGTTATGTGGATCATCTCCTGTGTCCTTCAAAATGATCTTATTAGCCTGGCAGAAACTCAAATCCCTAAAGGTTGACTTTGGAGCTTGTAATTGGAAAACAAGAATGCAAACCCAGGCAATCTCATTCAGTGCCCTGTGCTTTTGAAACACAGTATGATGCTGTCTCCCTGGGGAATTCCTTAATTTGAGCAGGAAGGTTTTTCTCAATCTTACCATTACAACTAAGTAACTATTTTATGACTTTGGGCAAATCGCTTGACATGAATTTCTGCTCTGTACAATGGAGGTCTTGAACTGAATGATTTCTCAAGTCCTTTTTCCTTTCTTTTGGCAAGAGAGAGTCCTCTTGCTGATTGAAATCATTTTCCTTTAGTGGAAGACAGAAAGACTTTGGCTCACCTGTAATTCACAGTTTAGCTGAGCCAAAAGACTATAAAGTCTGCTTTGCTCCACCAGCCAAAAGGGAGCAGGTGGCTGTCGATGTCTTATGTTTTAGGGGAAGCTATTTGTCAGTGATAACCTAGATAACTCTGGATGGCTGCAATGGCATCTCTCCCTTGGCATATGGTATGTTTAGATGCTAAATGCCATCTCATCTATGAGCACTTGCCCACCCAACACACAAACCTGGTGAATATAAAAATAGAGGTAAATAAGAAAATATCTGAATCAGCAACCTGGAATTTTATCTTCTCTCTGGTTAAAGACTGTTGTGAGCTGAAAATACTCTACTAGTTGTTCGGAGGTTTAAGATAGAAGAGGTGGGATGAAGATATTTGATAATTTGGTTGCTATGCAACCGCTTTACAATTATGTAAGCTCCTACCATACTAGGTAATACGGAGGGGGTGGTAAAGGATGCTGACGCAATGAGCACATAGAAGATATTTTTCATATGACAGTGCCAGAGTCTGAGACGTGGAGTTGGAGAATATATATAGATAAGAAAGAAATGCCACATGGAACAAAGGCCAGTATTTATAGCACAAGTACGGGACTTACAGAGTTGGATGGGCTAAATGGCCTTAGCTTCAAGGAGGGAACACACACATTGGTCCTACAAATCAGGACTCACTCTGAACAAAATCTAGGAAATATGAAGAGATAAATAAAATAAAACTGAGGATACAGTATGTGTTATTTAATAAGACTTACCTAACTGAATCCTTAGAGCAATTTTGTAAGGTGGGACTATTCTCATTATGTAAATGAGAAAATGTAAGCTTTAGAGATGTTCATTAATTGACTCAAGATAACAGGATAGCTGAGACTGAATCTGGGATCTGAACACAAAACTTATAGTCTGACTCCAGCATTTTTTTCATTACATTATGCCTGGCAGGTGATCATATATCTTTTGTGTTTCTTTCACATTATTAGTTTTCTCTTATGAATTTCACTGGGAAAGATTTCTGTTGTGAATCTTCAAATTGTTTTGGCTAGATATCAAGGATTTATCTCTGACTCTTCCTGGGTTTACTGAATTTCAGAAGAGGCTACATATTCATTTTATTGCACACACTGTGGTTTTTTTTTTTTCTTGTTTCTATTATTTTCTTCAAGATCACATTCTTCTTCAGGAATCACATTAACTTAAACAAAAAAATTGTGCAGCATCTAAGAAATAAGATAATTGCAAGTTACTTCAAGTGGTCCCTATGGTTTCACCCGTTCACGTCTCTGGTTCATGGGTTGACAGACAAGATGCCATGGCCCCACTGAGGAAGATTCTTGGTGTGTCTGCAGGTGGAGATTGCTTTCCAATCAGGTGATGTGCTCTCTGGATTTAAAAAAAAAAAAAAACAAAAACTAACATCATAAAGCTAGTGCTAGATAAGTATAACATTACAGAGAACACAGTGTCCCTAATCTAACACCATAGCAATGAGGATGATGTTACCACGTCGTGTAACACGTAACATCTGTATGCCTTTCACATAGTCCATCTCTCAGTTCATTCTCACTATTATCAGTAAGGTAAACAGAGAGCATTTACTTACCCCATGTTGTAGATAATTGAATCAGCCCATGGAAATCAAGCTTAGGGACATTAAGTGACCCGCCTGAGGTTCCACTGGTGCAAGCCGGTAAGCCAGTGGTCAGCTTCACCTTCTAGCTTCAGGTCTCTTGCTGTCAGAGCCAGTGGTGGCCTTGCTCCACTCTTCATTCTCCTCATCCCTCGCCTTCCCTTTCCTCTCTCAGGTACTCTTTGTACTTTTGTAGTAGGAAATCTGGGCCAATGAAACTAAATTTGCAATTACCTGAAATTAGATTAAGTAAATCACATTTCTTAAATGAACCATATGCAAATAAACACAGGCTTCTGTGTCAATTTCGAACACTTGATTGTGGCTTTCGCAAGAATCTTGATGAGAATTCTAATGTTGAATTCAAAGGAATTGTAAAGTAATTATTTCATAATTGTCCAATTGAATTCAACAAACCACATACCGAGTACCAATTAATGTGCAAATCACAGTACTAGATACTATGAGGGGTAATTTAAATAAATAAAATGTTGTCTGCCCTGTAGTGGCCTGCTACTTATGGGAAAAAGAAGCGCACTCTTTACATTCTGTTTGTTGTTATTATTTTCAGGGCTGGGGATCAAACCCAGGGCTTCACACATGTTAGGCAAATGCTCTGCCACTGAGCTACATTCCCAGCTCCCACTTTCCATTCTTTATTCCTTCCCTTCTTGTATTAAGGATTCAAGAAACTCACAATAATAACCTTTAGTAAAACATGGCCCCCCAGTCCTCTGGGCTTCTAACTCTACCTCCCTTCTTCTTTATTTAAATTGCCAAATATGACACTGTATCACCAAACTACATTTTACAATAGGAAATTTAGGTACTATTATACACTAATATTTTTGAGAATTTCTAGGGAATATTTATATGTCTTAATGGGAAACCGCCACAGTGAAGTGTAAACCACAAAATTTCAGTAGCATGGAACAGTATGTAGTTTTTGCTTATGTATCAGTGTTGGTCAGCTTTGTGGTTTGCTGATCTCATTTGGGACTGCAGTCATGTCTAGGAGTCAACTGGGTGTCATCTGATGTACAGGACCTCGGCTGTGACAACCAGGAAGGCTTGTCTGTGATTCCGCATCTCTACTCTTCCAGCAGGCCAGCAGATGGAGTGAAAGGGGGTGAGAGCAGGCATGGATACTCACGCGGGTGCCTGTGTGACACCTTCCAGCCTCCCACTGTCCAAAGTCAGTCACATGGTGAAGCCCAGCATCAGAGTGTAAGGCTGCCCCAAAGTTACATGGGAAAAAACATGGCAATGAGTTCAGGAGGAGAACATAAAGCATCTAAAGACATCGAGACGATCATGTTTCTGACATTTTTGAAAAACCTGCTATCTCCAAAGAAAAGGTGAGGATTACATTTAGGAAGGCAGTTGCCATCTAAATAATTTGACTTTTTAGCTTCTAATAAGTATTTGTACATTCTTGGAAATACAGTACAGATGAATTCAAATGTTCAGTGTCCATTTTGGAAAATTCCTAAAGTGATTTCTTCAGTCTTAAAAAATAATTCAAATGTAATATGCAAATATTGCAAAATAATACAAGGCACGACTGGGCTTGTTTTGTTTTCTCTTTCTTTTCTTTTGTTTTTGTTACGGTTGACTTCTAAAAGACCAGTTAAGAATTCAGTTTGGGAATGAATATAAATTATATTAAGTTTATTGAGCCTTTTAATAGAATGCTGATATTGAAGATTGTGTATATGTGGTAAAATTCATATAACTGTGGTTAAGAGTATTCACTTAGATTTAGGAAATGCCATAGAAAGCAAAATTAAAGTTCAGGTAGAGGAAAACAAAAAATGTATTACAAAATACTACTTCCCTCCTGGGTGGGGAGGTGGTGGAAATATGTGGTTTTTTTTCTTCACCCTTAAAAAAAAAAAAAAAGGCAAAAGGTTTCTATCACTACTTGTACATTAAAAAAGCAAGCAAACAAACAAATGCCTATTATTTTGTCACCATTTTTCCCTCTTTTTTTGCTTTAAAAATCTGATACCTGGTAAAATAAATAATATTGTCATTATGACATTTATAATGGAATTCAGAATATTTTCTCTTTTTAATTTTATTGAAGTCAATTTTCAGTTGAAAAATAATTTTAAGAGGAAATTATAGAATAAAACCTTCACCTTTGTGTTTATTTTTTGAAGATTTTGAATGCTTTATGATTTTTTTTAAAAATCAGAAATGAAATAAGAAAAGAATTTCCTAAAGCAGGAGAAGTCAAAGTATTACAGTGGTGTCCCTGGTTGTCTGCTAATTTTCCTCAAGATAAGTAGTGATTAATGTTTCCCAGATATTGTTAAGGTCTATTTAATTTCAAAAACTATTTAGATATTTATTTTAAATTATGAATCAAGAGGACATAAGATGCCCAGCAATAGACACTACCAGTCATTTTTATTTTTCAGGTATTTTTTTATAGATTCATTTACTGTTCCTGTAGAAAATACCATCAATAAAGAAGAAAATAATCACCCTGAATGCCACTTCGGGGAAAAGGAGTATAACCATCCAGTTTTTTCCCAGTGCTTATATTCACATATTCATTCATACATATTTTTGTAGAAGTGTCAGCCCTGTGCTGTTTTGCAGCCTACCTTTTTCACTCTACAATATGTCATGAATATTTTGAATTTATTATTTTTTTATGATACTTACTTTAACTATAGCATAGTTTGTGATTTATGAATGAACCACAGTTTTTCTTTTGAAAATTTTCTCTAGATATTTAATGCAAGATGCAGTGTCAACAAATTCCATGCCATGTGAGTAGCTGTCAGGCTTGCAGCCCTACTGGATGAGGCAAAAGTTTTGCAAGTCAGCTAAAAGCCTTATATGGATCCCTTTCTGCTCTTAATGGCTATAATGTAGCTAGTTGGATAAGTTTGTCTCTTGTGCTTTTTCTCCTTAGCGATTGATATACTTTAAATATAGACAATGCACATAAAAAATTCTACTGGTTTAAGAATTAGATGGGAAGAACCAGCCTTTACTATAAATAACTTATTTTCATGACAATATTTAGAGGTTATTAGGGTTCACTGTCATTAGTGTAATCTGGTAATAGATAGGGTAGTGAGAGCCCTTACTCTCAGTAAGTGTTCTGGGATGATGGATAAACACACTAAATTTAATAGCTTGGTTTTTTTTTTCAACTCTGATAAAAGCATTATTGGCAGTCACTGTGTACCATAATTTTTCAACAACTTGTTGGACATTTAACTCCTTTGCATTTCACCTTATTATGAAAAAGTCCATGACAAATATTTTCTAGCTAAGTGAAATTGCTGTGAGTTCTGGGTTCAGTTTATTTCTCTTTTCACTTTAAAATCTATCTTTTTCTTTTGGTTATGATTATTATAATTTTTTTGTTCTGGTTTTGTTTTGTTTTCTTTAGTTTCCTGGAATGGGCACTTGAGAATACAATGAATTTTTGCACAGAAAATAGTGAAACCTGCTTTTTTGCATTGTTAGTTCTCTGATAACCTCAGAAAAAATTTTCGTTAGTTGCACATTTAATTATTGCTACTGTTCAATTTGTTTGTATTCTTTAGGAATGTAAATAGCCTTGTGCTCATTGTTCTCTCTTAGTCCTTTTTCTGTCACTGTAACAGAACACCTGAGCCTAGCTAATTTATAAAGAAAAGAGGTTTATTTTGATTTGCAATTCTGGAGGCTAAATTTAGGTTTGGGTGGTGGTGTCTAGTGAGGATCTTGTGCTACATCTTAGCATGGTGGAAAAGTGGAAATGCAAGTGTGTTAGTGTGGAAGAGAGATAATTCATGGGGTTGACTAATATAACAACTTGCTCTTGAAGAAACTAATTCAGTTCCATGTCAATGAGAATTCACTTACTTGAGAAAGATGGTCATCCATTCTTGAGGGCTCTCTCTGCTCACATGACCCAAACACTTCCCACTGGGTCCACCCCCAACACCTGCAGCATTTGAGGAATTAAGGTTGTTCTAACATATGAAGTTTTAGGGGAAATTCTCAAGCCATAGCATCATTCATATCTATCTCCATCTTTAATTATTTCCTCTTTGCCCACTTCCAGTTCACTCTACAAGGTCAGCCTTGACAGTCTTGCTACAGCACATGTGGGGCTTGGACCAGCAGTGTGGGAGCTTGTTAGAAACACAAAATCTCAGACCCCAGACCTCCCATATCAGAAGCTATGTTTAAACATAAACCTCAGGTGATTCCACACATGCTAGCTATGGAGAAACACCATTCTACAACCTTAATTGCTTTTTCTAGAGTAGAACTGCTGTTCCTGGACTTCAGTACAGATTTCAATTTAGTTGCTATATTTTGGGTTTTTGCAGAAACACCTTTTTTATTTATTTATTTATTTATTGGTACTGGGGATTGAACTCAGGGCACTCAACCACTGAGCCACATACCCAGCCCTATTTTGCATTTTATTTAGAGACAGGGACTCACTTAATTGCTTAGTGCATCACTTTTGCTGAGCTGGCTTTGAACTCGTGATCTTCCTGCCTTAGTTTCCCGAGCTGCTCGGATGACAGGCATGCACCAGCATGTTGCAGAAACTTTTCTGTGTTTTTTCTTTCCAATGTATCTTGTTCTCTTTACACTTGGTTCTATTACTTTCTCATTGTAGAACAGTATTTTTGTCACTTTTCTGTGACTTTCTTGGAAACGCTGACTCCTATGTGGATAATACCAGCTTATTGAAATTTTTTGGGGGGGATCTTATATATTTTGAAATATTTTGCCTCTAAACATTTTAATTACTACTCTCTCTTATATAGCACAATTTACTGCCTAGAAATTCACCTCTCTTTTTCTCCTCGCTCTCTCTCTCTCTCTCTCTCTCTCTCTCTCTCTCTCTGTGTGTGTGTGTGTGTGCATGCATCCATGTGCATGTGTATTACCAATTCTGCACAAATAGTTTCAGTCCAAATTTTTGTATTGGCCAACAGACCAAAGGATATATGGCTAAATTCCCACTGTTGGTAAGCTTTTCTAACCTTGGTGCTAAAACACAGGTTGATAATCTCACATGTGCCTCATTTTGGTTATGTACTAGCTTTCACCAAATGTTTTTGTTGTCTTCTGAGATAGTTTCCTTTCCTGAATCTTCGTGTTCTCTGATATTTTGAAGTAGTATGGTACGTGAACTAGTATGGTACATGAAGATGGGTACCCCCATTTCTGACCACTGTATTTTACTTTCATCAACTACGAGTCAAAGAGCTACCAACAGATGCTGCTACACATTGAGGGTTTCTGTCTTTGTGCACATACAGAAAATGTGCAAGGAGGTGGGTGACAGCAATGCCACAGAGCCTCAGCACAAAGCACAGTTTGACCACTGATCTTATGCATTGATGGGCAGGAATAAGGCACTAGCCTGTGTTTTTCCAAGTTCTCTTTCTCAGTAAAATGAAACCTACATATAAAGAACAACTCAAATTATTTTCTCCTAATCCTTTGTTACTGCTTTTGTTTCTGGATGAATTTATTCCAAGAGTTTGGCACAAAGTAGTTCAGGAGTCTCAGTTTCAATGTTGTGAGTTTCCATCTGCTTTTCTGTGTTTCATTAGCAATTTAGTGGAAAATTAAATGAGCCTTGAGTGGAGTTATTATTTGATGCTTATTTGGAAACAGTAATCCCAAAAGATTTTACTCTACCTCATAAATTCTATCCAGGGTAGAGATTAAGCCTTCCTTTATGAAATTTTAGAATGTCTACCTAATGTCTTAAGATATTTCCTTCAAAATCCTTAGCAGCTTGCCATTTTATTCCCAAATGTTGCTTCTTAAATAACTAATCACATCTTTACTTTCTAACTGAATAGCTTAACTTTACATTAATTTTATATCACCTGTAAAATTGAAGCCAAACTGTCTAATTTTGTGTCAATTGACCCAAACAAGAAAACATTAATACTAAAATATAAATTGAAATATTGGAGGCCTTTTATTCATTGAAAAACACAGGGGAGATCCAAGATGGCAAACTAGAGGGAGGCTGCATTCCTTGTCGCTCCATAACTCGAGTTTCAAGCAGAGGAAAATCTGTTTCTCTGTGAGGCAGTCTTTGCTGCTCATCGATCCCCTGCTGCTTACCCCATTTGTCCACTGTGATCACCCTCCGTCTGCCAGCATATTGCCTACTTTTTGAATGCAGATTGCTCACTGTTGCCTATCATCGGCCATTTGCCCATCTGCCTGCCTCTTGCCTGCCCTTCACCTACCTTTCACCTCCCATCACCCACTGCCTGAGGTCCACCTGCTGATCATCGGCTGGTAGCCTGCAGACCGCCCACAAACTTCCAGCAGATCGCCTGCTGCCTGCTGTTGCCTGGAAGTCCATTGTCACAGTATCCGTAGGTCTGGTTACATGTGGCTGCCGCTATTGTGGGACAACAGCCAGGACCTGCAGGAACCCCAGCCCAACCCACTGCATCCCACCTCCAGGAAGCCCCAGCCCAATTGACTGCATCCTGCCTCCAGGACCACTGACCCTGCCCATGTCCCAGGCATTAGCTCCCCATTTGCCAACATGTTTGGAGGCCAGTGTGGTCATCTTGGGTTATCCTGGAAGCAGAAGTTGCCATCTTTAGGTGGGGCAAATCCCATCCTGAGATGCCTGCTGGAGACTGGAAGCTCATTGTCAGGTACCTCTCATGCCTCAGGCTACTGATGACTGGGAGGTTTGAATAGTATATGTCTATTATAGTGCAGATTTTTTTCTCCTTTTTGAAAAATTTTGTTATTTCTTTATTTTTCTTACTCTATTTTCCTTTTGTTCACCTATTTCCTCAGAGTCTCTTTCTCTCTTTTCTCATGCTAACAATCAACTTCTTTTGATTCCACTTTCACTCTTCCTACAATCTAGTACTTCTACATGCTCTTTCTTTATCCCATTAACAGTTACATCCTACACTCCTCCCCATCCTCTTTTCCACCATTAGAAACTGTAGACCTTATTGCAAATCTGTTGGTTATACTGTAGATAATAATCAATCTCATCCTCTCTGTTTATTATAACAATAGTTAACATTTCCTAGGTGCTATTTGGCTTAGGGCTCATGTTGTCTGTACTGGGTGCTGCTAATATTGATCTTCCCATTAAAGAAGAGCTTTTGGAAATCTGCAGAGTCACTATAAGCCCATGGGGGGAAACTGCAATACCCCAGATCCACACTGCTAGAGGGGAAGATATGTGAAGAACATGAAACAACAAGGGAAGAAAGTGTTCCAAACAAACCCAGATTCTATATTAATAGAATCCAACGACAGCATGGTAGAAGAAATGTCAGAAAAGGAGTTCAGAATATACATGATTAAAATGATCCGCGAAGCAAAGGATGAGATAAGAGAGCAAATGCAGGCAATGAAAAATAACTCCAAAAAAGTCAAAAGAACAACTGCAGCAAACAAAAGATCATTTCAACAGAGATAGAGATTCTGAAACAAACAAACAACAGAAATCTGTGAAATGCAGGAAACAATAAACCAAATAAAAAACTGGATGGGAAGCATCACCAGGAGACTAGATCATGTGGAAGACAGAACCTCAGACAATGATGACAAAATATTTAATCTTGAAAATAAAGTTGACCAAACAGAGAAGATGGTAAGAAATCATGAATGGAACCTCCAAGAACTATGGGATATCATGAAAAGACCAAATTTAAGAATTATCAGGATTGAGGAAGGCACAGGGATACAAACCAAAGGAATGAACAACCTATTCAATGAAATAATATCAGAAAATTTCCCAAACCTGAAGAATGAAATCGAAAATCAACTATAAGAGGCTTACAGGATACCAAATGTACAAAATTGCAACAGATCCACATCAAAGCACATTATAATGAGAATGCCTAACATCCACAATAAAGACTGAATTTTAATGGCTGCGAGACAAAAGTATCAGATTACATATAGGGGGAAACAAATAGAGATATCAGCAGATTTCTCAGCCCAGAACCTAAAAGCTAGAAGGGCCTGGAACAACATATCTCAAAGACATATCCGAAAGAACATCGTTGCCAACCAAAAATCTTATACTCAGCAAAATAACCTTCAGATATGAAGATGAAATAAAATCTTTCCATGATGAACAAAAGTTAAATGAATTTACAAATAGAAAGCTTGCACTACAGAACATTCTCAGCAAAATATTCCATGAGGAAGAAATGAAAAACAGGAATGTAAGTCAGCAAAGGGAGGTGAAGTAAGTTCGCCTTGGTTTCACTTGGCTTCACTCAGATGGAGGGGGGCGCGGTAATGGTGTGATGATGCCAGGATGCAGGCATTGGGAGTCCTGCGAAAAGTAGACAAGTTGCAAGCTGCCTGCCTACTGACTAGTTTATTGTGGGAATGTTTTGTTCTTAGTCAATTAAGATTTATTACCTGTTTGCCCTTATGTTAATCGGGGTTTGTAACCATGTCCAATCATGCAATCTATAGATATGCTAAGTAGGGATTGTATCTTTTCCAATCATGTTTTCACTAACACCTTTGCTTAGTGTCCAATCTGGGCCCCCTAAGGTTTCCCTGGCAACAGTTATGCTAATCATGGGGCAGTGGCCTTTGCCCTTCTGGCCTGCTACAGAGGAAAGCTCCTTTCTGCAGGTATTCCTATCAGGCCTGTGTGAGTGTGGGTTTCCCTTACACACTCAATGCATTCACAGCTGCCAGCCAAGTGCCAGGGGCTCTTCCTACATGAAGGAACTACCCTAAAAGAAAAGCCAATCAAAGAAGAAACCAAGTCAAGTTAAAAACCAAAAATAAGCCAAAATGACTGGGAATACAAATTGTGTCTCAATATTAACCTTGAATGTTAATGGCCTAAACTCATCAATCTAAAGACATAGACTGGCAGATTGGATTAAAAAGAAAGTCCCAACAATATGCTGCCTTCAAGAGACTCATCTCATAGAAAAGGATCCACAGACTAAAGGTGAAAGATGGGGAGAAAGCACACGATGCACAAGGACTTGGTAAAAAAAAGCAGGGGTTTCCATCCTTTTATCAGAGAACATGGACGTCAAGTCAAAGTTAGTCAGAAGGGATAAAGAAGGACATTTCATACTGCATAAGGGGATCATAAATCAGGAAGACATAACAATCGTAAATATTTATGACCCAAACAACAGCACATCCATGTATGTCAAACAAATCTTTCTCAATTCCAGGAACCAAATAAATCACAACACAATAACTTTGGGTGACTTTAACACACTGCTGTCACCACTGGACAGATCTTCCAAACAAAAACTGAACAAAGAAACCATATAACTCAATAGCACAATGAATAACTTAGACTTAAAAGACATATATAGAATATTTCATCCATCAACGAGTGAATGCACTTTCTTCTCAGCAGCACATGGATCCTTCTCTAAAGTAGACCATATGCTATGCCACAAAGAAGCCCTTAGTAAATACAAAAAAATAGAGATAGTACCTGATACTATCTGTCAGAGCATAATGGAATGAAATTAGAAATCAGTGATAAGATAAAAAACAGAACTACTCCAACATCTGGAGACTAACTATGCTATTGAATGAAGCATGGATAACAGAAAACATCAGGGAAGAGATTATAAAATTCTTAGATGTAAATGAGAACAATGATACAACATATCAAAATTTCTGGGACACTATGAAAGCAGTAATAAGAGGAAAATTCATCACATGGAGCGCATTCAAGAAAAGAATAAAAAGGCAACAACTCAATGACCTAACATTACATCTCAAAACCCTAGAAAAAGAACAAATCAACACCGAAAGCAGTAGAAGACAGGAAATAATTAAAATCAGAACTGAAATCAATGAAATTGAAATAAAAGAAACAATTCAAAAAATTGACAAAACAAAAAGTTGGTTCTTTGAAAAAGTAAACAAAATAGATAAACCCTTAGCCACACTAACAAAGAGAGAGAAAACTCAAATTACTAAAATTGGTGGTGAAAAAGAAAATATCACACAGACACTATTGAAATACATAACATCATTAGAGATTACTTTGAAAATCTATTCCCCAACAAAATAGAAAATCTCAAAGACATCAACAAATTTCTAGAGACATATGATCCTCCCAAACTGAATCAGGAGGACATATACAATTTAAACAGATCAATTTCCAGCCATGAAATAGAAGCCATCAAAAGCCTATCAACCAAGAAAAGCCCAGGACGAGACAGATTCTCAGCTGAGTTCTACAAGAACTTCAAAGAAGAACTTATAATAATACTCCTCAAAGTATTCCATGAAACAAAAAAGGAGGGAACCCTTCTGAACTCATTCTATGCGGCTGGTATCATTCTGCTACCAAAAACAAAGATGCATCAAGGAAAGAAAATTTTAGGCCAATAGCTCTGATTAACAAACACGCAAAACTCCTTAACAAAATTCTGGTAAATCGCATACAAAACCATATTAAGAAGATAGTGCACCACAATCAAGTAGGGTTTATTCTGGGGATGCAAGGTTGGTTCAACATCCAGAAATCAATAAACATAATTCATCACATCAATAGATTTACTGTTAAGAATCATATGATTTTTTCAATAGATGCTGAGATAGTGTTTGATGAAATACAGCACCCCTTCATACCCAAAACACTAGACAAAATATGGATGGTAGGAACATACCTCAACATTGCAAAGGCTATCTATGCTAAGCCCATGGTCAACATCATTCTTAATGGAGAAAAACTGAAAGCATTCCCTCTAAAAACTGGAACAAGACAGGGATGTCCTCTTTCAACACTTCTATTCAACATTGTGCTTGAAATACTAGCCAGAGCAATTAGACGGACCAAAGAAATTAAAGGGATATGAATAGGAAAAGAAGAACTCAAGCTATCACTATTTACCAATGACATGATTCTATATTTAGAGGATCCAGAAAACTGCACCAGAAAACTTCTAGAACTAATAAATGAATTCAGCAAAATAGTAGGATATAAAATCAACACGCAAAAATCTAACGCATTTCTATTCATAAGTGATGAATCCTCTGAAAGAGAAATTAGGAGAACTACTCCATTTACAATAGCCTCAAAAAAAAAAACTTGTGAATCAATCTAACAAAAGAGGTAAAAGTCTTCTACAATGAAAACTACAGAGCACTCAAGAAAGAAATTAAAGAAAACCATAGAAGATGGAAAGATTGCCCATGTTCTTGAATAGGCAGAATTAATAGTGTCAAAATGGCCATACTTCCAAAGGAGCTAGACAGATTTAATGCAATTCCAATTAAAATCCCATTGACATTCCTCATAGAAATAGAGAAAGCAATCATGAAATTCATCTGGAAGAACAAAAGACCCAGAACAGCCAAAGCAATCCTGGGCAGGAAGAATGATGCATACCTTCAACTATACTATAGAGCAATAGTAACAAAAATGGCATGGTATTGGCACCAAAATAGACAGGCAGACCAATGTTACAGAATAGAAGACACAGAGACAAACCTACATAAGTACAATTATCTCATACTAGATAAAGCTGCCAAAAATGTACAATGGAGTAAAGATAGCTTGTTAAACAAATGCTGCTGGGAAAACTGGAAATCCATATGCAGTAAAATGAAATTAAACCCCTGTACCTCATCCTATACAAAACTCAACTCAAAATGGATCAAAGATCTAGGAATTAGACCTGAAACCATGAACCAAATAGAAGAAAAAGTAGACCCAAATCTTCATCATCTTGGCTTAGGACCAGACTTCCTTAACAAGAAAGACCACAAGAGCACAAGAGCCCCCAGAGCACAAGAAATAAAAACAAGAATCAATGAATGGGATGGATTCTAACTAAAAAGCTTTTTCTCAGCAAAGGAAACAATCGATAATGTGAAAAGAGAGCCTATATAGTGGGAGAAAATCTTTTCCACACACACTTCAGACAGAGCACTAATCTCCAAAATTCATAAAGAACTTACAAAACTTTACACCAAAAATACAAAGAACCCAATCAATAAATGGGCTAAGGAACTGGGAAGACACTTCATAGAAAATGATATATGGGTGATCAACAAATATATGAAAAAGTGCTCATCATCTCTAGCAATTAGAGAAATGCAAATCAAAACCACCTTAAAGATTTCATTTAACTCCAAATAGAATGGCTATTATCAAGAACACAAGCAATAATAAGTGTTGGTGTGGATGTGGGGAAAAAGGCACACTCATACATTGCTGGTGGAGTTGCAAATTGGTGCAGCCACTCTGGAAAGTAGTATGGAGATTCCTTAGAAAACTTGGAATGGACCCACCATTTGACCCAGTTATCCCACTCCTTGGTTTATACCCAAAGGACTTAAAATTGACATATGACCTTGATGCAGCCACATTAGTGTTCAGAGCTGCTCAATTCACAATAGCTAGATTATGGAACCTACCTAAATGCCCATCAATAGATGAATGCATAAAGAAACTCTGGTATATTTACACAATGGAATATTACTCAGTCATAAAGAATAAAATTATGGCATTTGCTGCTAAATGGATGGAGTTGGAGAATATTATGCTAAGTGAAATAAGCCACTCCCAAAAGAACAAAGCCCTAATGTTTTCTCTGACAAGTGGATAATGATACATAAAGAGGTTGGGGGGTGTGTGTGTAAGAGAAGAAGGGAAGAATTTTGAATTGTGTAGAGAGAAATGAGGGGAGGGGAAAAGGTGGGGGAAGGAAAGATAGTGGACTGAGACAGATTACCCTACATGCATGTATGATTAAGGAATGGTGTGAATCTACATTGTGTACAACCATAGAAATGAAAGGTTGTACCCCATTTGTGTACAATGAATCAAAATGCAGTCTGTAAAAACAAAAAAATATAAAAACATATATTAAAAAAAGAAAAACACAATATTGCTGGGCGTGATGGTGCACTCCTCTAATCTCTGCTACTTGGAAGCCTGAGGCAGGAGGATTGCAAGCTTGAGACCAGCCTCAGCAATTCAGCAAGGCCCTAAGCAACTTAGTGAGATCCTGTCTCAAAATTAAAAAATAAAATAAATAGAGCTGGGGTGTTTTGGGGCAGTACTTTGGGTTCAACCGGGGGTGATTTACCACTGAACTAACATCCCAATACCCAATATTATCTTTAAAATAAATGTGCATGCACACTAAAATAAATTTACTTTAGGACAATAGGTGAACATGTTCACTTCTTTTCTAATACAGCTTCTGCAAAACTTCCCTCTGATGAAGTGTCTTGATTTCTGCTTGTGATGTTGAAAGCTTTTACAAGGAGAAATCAAGAGGCAGCTAGTCATGGTTTCTAGATGAATGATAGATAAACAAATAAGTAAAACTTCAAAAACTGACCAGAATATTAAGAGCTAAGATTTCTTTATGGAAACATGTACAAGGAATAGGGGTATGTTCAAATAAAAATGGATCTTAGGCTGGGGCTATAGTTCAAGTATAGTGTTTGCCTGGGTTTGATTCTTAGCACTGCAAAACCAAACAAAAAAAATGATATAAATAAATAAATAAATAAATAAATAAATAAATAAATAGAAAATCTCCCCATTTCAACTATGTTAAACTCTGGCAGGTTGCTTATTTTACTCTACTATATCTATAGTCTTAAACTGATGATGCATTGAAAGAAATAACCAGGAGAAAACAGAGTGGTATGCTACAGGATCAAGAGTAAAGAAGAAATAAAAACCAAATTTCCTACATAGGCCTAATTCAAATAAGCAGAGTGGAGTATCCCTAATTAGAACTGTGAACCACTAAACTATCATGCTTACTAAAACTGTTCATAGACGAACAGATCAGTAATCATTCCTTGGTTATTATCAATTTTGTTCCATTTATCAAATTATTCAGTCTATTACCAAACACAATGTGAAGAGTCATTTAATATATAAAATTCACTTTCTACTGCTCAACAAATCTGTTTAAGGAGGTTCCACTGCTGGGTGAACCATCTCTTGAACAGCAGCACCACTGTGGAAGCTTTGTCGCCTACGGCAGAGATGCTGCTTTGGACCTGTCCTGTTTCCCATCTGTATGATTAATGCTCAGATCTCTTCTTTTAAACATCAGCTTGACCTTTTAGTATCTCACTGTCTTTATTTTTCCCTGTTTTTGAAAAAGAACACTGTCACACCATCAATTATGATTAAATAGAGAAGAAAAATCAAGGCCAGCAGGCATTTTTTCAAGTTAAAAAATGGTGGTATACTTTCATTGTTGTCTCAATAAGATAATAATTTAAACTCTAATAAATCTAAGTAACCTACAATTACTTATATCCCAAGATGATACAAAAAAGAAGTGGATTTGAAATTAATTCTGTGACTTTCTTCCTCCCTCCAACCCTCCCTGACTCTTCATATTTCTTAGAGTTCATTTTCTTAGAAGAAAATATGCTCTTCAAGGTTAATAGGTTTCTTAAATTCAAAGAATCCAAAGGGCAGAAAATAAATACTAATAATTCCTTTTCTAAAGTCCAGGTTGTTTCATTTCCCAAAGTATCTACTCTCCACAGTTTTTTTCCACTCTTTTTGTGGATATGATTATAACCATATGTGGAAATCTTTTACCTCAATTTATTGCTGCATTCACTTGCTATGAAGTATGAGGAATTTAGTTCACTTGCACTTCTACTCTCTAAATTATTATTAATAGGCTGGGTATAGCTCAGTGCTTTTCCATGCTTGAGGCCCTGGATTTGATCCTCAGCATCTGAGAGGAAAATTACTATTAAGAATGGACCCGCCTTTTAATTCACAGTTATCTCAGTTTATACCCAAAGGACTTAAATTAGCATACTACAGTAACTAAGCCACGTCAATGTTTATAGCAGTTCAGTTCACAATAGCTGGACTGTGGAACCAACCTAGATGCCCTTCACTAGGTGAATGGATAAAGAAACTGTGGTATATATATGCAATGAAATATTACTCAACCATAAAGAAGAATACTATTATGGCATTTGCAGATAAATTGATGGAATTGGAGAATATCATGCCAAGTGAAATAAATGAATAATGATATTTAATGGGGATGGGGGGGTGGGGAGTGAAAGAATAATGGAAGAACTTTAGATTATGTAGAGGGAAATGGGGGGGGTATGAAAAATGGTGGAATAAGACAGACATCATTACCCTATGTACATGTATGATTACATGAATGGCATGAATCTACATTGTACACAACCATAGGAAAGAAAATATATACCCCATTTGTGTGCCATGAATCAAATGCAGTTTGTAAAATTTTTTTAAAAAGAGCCTCAATATTAGTTCTTAAAACAATGCACTCAAATGGTGTATTGATTTATATACATTCCACCAGGAAAGGTGAAGGAATTAGTGCCCTTAGTCTTGCTTTTCTCTCTTTGATAGTGTTTTAGGAATAAAAACTATTTTTCAGTTTTAAGGATTATAATGATTGCATTTTAAATATTACCATGATTATCAGTCACATACTCATAAAATTACAAGTGTTGCTTGAGTCCAATTTGTATAGTCAACTTATCTACAATGCATGGAAGGATTAATTCACTGTAGAATCCATAGTGTCGTGTGATTGGAGTCAAAGAAAAGAGGAAATATAATTCTGTGTCATTTAAATTTTGTCATTTGAAAGAAAATTCCCCAAGTGTCCGAATACAATGGATCCTCTTTTAATATTTCTTAATCTTCCTTCCCTCCTTTGGCATTTCCTTGGCACCACTTTGTTTTGTTTGGAGTTGTATATTTTATTTTTCTGTAGTCTAGTGTGGATTGTTTTCATTTTATATTTATTGGTGGTTTGTTCTCTTAAGTTCTTGCATGTTAAAAAATAGTTACCTTTCATTTTTGCTCCCACCTGTTTCATAATTTGGAAGAACAGAGAATTCTAGATTTAGAGAGTTTTCTCAGAGTCTTTCTCATAGGACACCTATAAGAACTGTAGCTGCTAATTTCTTGTGATTCTCCACTAATGACTTTGCCCTCCACCTCATGCCAACCACCTGCTTCTGTGATCTTATCTCTTCCATAATTATCATCTCACATTACTAATCTCCCTTCACCAGATACAACATCTCCACTAGAAACCACTCAACCTCACTGGAACTGTACTTCATTGACCCTCCCACCTTTCCTCTGTCCTTCTTTTCCCCCTGTGTGAGTTTCTTATTACCTACTTTAGCTTCCATAGTCTATGGTTATAATTTCTCCTTTGCATCTGCTGTCAACTCCCTTGCCTTTCCTCCCCTCCAGTTACTTCCACAAATCCCCCAAAGACACTAAACTCTCTTTCTGCTGTCCCCAGGCATCTGAATATAGCTGGGAAAAACCACAGGATCATCCCCACTGTTCATGACTCCCAACTCTATGGGGCCTCTGTGGCCCAGGAGCTGGTTACAGGTCCCTAGGGTAATTCCACCCAGTCTTCCACTCTGCTTTCTCCTTTGTTTCTATTTGTACACATTCAATTCCCTTTATATGTCCCCCTTTTATATGATGATTGTGCTGATGATATTTTGTACCTATTTTTCAGCACTGTTGGTTTTTAGTCTTAATACCTTCTCTTTTGTCTCTTATCTTATGAGGGTGGGAGGAGACAAAAAATGGATATATCAGTCTCATAATGCTCTTATCTCCTTATTAATCTTTGTTTTATAGTTTACTTTCTTTTCTTATGAAAATTATCATATATATGAGTAAGTACCTATATGTATGTATGTATACCCACAACTTTGCAGGGAAAATGTAATTTTTTATAAAATTCCTTATTTTAATTTGTGAATATGATGGGAAATGCTAGTTCCAGTAATTCTGAATGAAGTAAAGAACGATACATGCTTCTTTTGCTATTCACCAAACATTTACTGAGTGCCAACCAAGTGATGGTCACAGTGCAAACTCTGAGGCTAAGTGAGACAAAAAGATGAGAACAACAAAATCTCAACTCTCAAGGCCTAGTAAGGGACCTTAAACTCTAGGACATCAAAATATTAATATATCCTACCACCACTGTATTGGTGGTGTAAGCAGGAAATAGGCCTACATGGCATGTTGCAAAGAACAAAGTTATGAGAAAGAGTTTTCAGGATTGTTAGGTGAGTATGTTGGAAAAGTTCGGGAAAATACTTGAAAGTGAGATAAAGTACCTATTACTAGAATTTTAGATTCATGTTCAATTTTCTTTATAATAATCAAAGGATAAAGTAAGTAATACTCCAGTGGTTTAAAAACATGTCTGCACATTTTAATACCCTCCCTTCCAAGGTGGAGCTTAATTTCCCTCCCCTGGAATGTGAGCAAGAATTGGTGACTGGCTCCTACCTAACTAGATGCAGGAACCTAGACTTGTGCAGGAAGCAATGGTGTGGGACTTCTGAGGTTAGGTTGTAAATGACATTGCTGATAATATGTTGTTCTTTCTTGGATTGTTTGCTTTAGAGGAAGTCAGTCACCAACTTTGGCATGAAGATACTCAGGCAGCCTGTCTCACCTGGGAGGAACTGAAGTCTCCTGCCCCCAGCCAGCAACAACTTGATGACCAGGTGAGTCAGCTCCCCTGATAGTGAGACTTCCAGTTCAGTCAAGCCATCAGAGCCCTGGAGCCTCTGCTGGCTTCTGACTGCAACCTCATGAAAGATCCCAATCCAGAACTGCCTGGCTAACCACCTCCCAAATTTGCTGACCTACAGAAACTGTGAGGATGAAAATGCTTGTTTTCTTAAGTCATTAAGTTCTGGGATAATTCATTATACTATAATAGATAACTGTCTACAGATCAAGATTTATTAAATTAGGAGTTGAGGGGAAAATAAAACCAAAATTCTGTATGTAGACAGTATCGTCTAAAAGTTCTTGTTACTTCTTATTGCTCACATCAAAACATAATTGGTCATTATTTTTTTTCTAGGCAAAATTGGTTAAGGAAAACCAAATTCACTGCTAGTGAAATGAAAATATAATTTTCACTTAAAAGAGAAAGTGTAGTCATATTTAGGTCCTTGATGTAAATAGGTTATATAATCTCTTCTGAGCACCTCTCCTCCACTTCTTTTATTAGTTTATGCTAATTTCTTTCTTTACAGCTGTTAATAAAAGGTCCTTCTGAAAAGAATTACCATAAAAGCAACTAGAAGTCATAGAACATTGGACAGACTCACTTGCCATTTGTATGCTATACCTAATACGAAATATAATTGTCTACATGATTTGGATTTCTGTAAGCTTTCTTGCAAACAATTTTATAGGAAAAGGTAGAAGCTTGACTCAGACTCTTCCTAAGTGACCTCCTTCCAATTAAGAAAACTGCCTATCATAACTTGGTACATGAGGAAATATGGAAACAGGGACACTTGCTTGCATGTGTGACTTCCTAAAAGACTTGAGCAATGAGCAGCTTCAGTTTTGCAATAAAGTACATTAGTTTTTCTTTTAGAGGGACATTTGAGGAAGAAAGTAGTTTAAAAAATTTTCTTTGATCTTAGAAATAGCACATACCTTTGTAGGCTGTTATTTATTTATTTATTTTTTCAAGTCTACTGGACAAATTGACTTTCTTAATTTGGATTCCCAAAATTAAAAATAAAAAAGAGTTCTCTGAAGAGGTTTTAGGCACATTAAAAAAAAATCATTGGAAGAAGAATACAAAATCAAAAGAACAATTGCCTAAAATACTTGCAATTAAAAATACAAAGCAATGTTGCTTAATATTGATGAAATTTTTCTCTGATTGTTTTTCCTTTAGCTATTTTACATGATGGTTTTATATAAACACACAAGTACATGTGTATCTCATGGGAAAAAACAAAGACAAATCAAATAGGAAAGAAAAGTACTCCTCCTAAATAAAGTGACAACATACACACACAGAAATAAAATAAAATAAAGGAAGGCTTGTTAATAGAAGCAAAAGAAACAGGGGCTGGGGGTGTAGCTCAGTGGTAGAGCACTTGCCTAACACAAGGCCCTGCATTCAAGCCATGCACACACACATATAATCAGGAGAAATGTTGAGAGCTTAGATGTCAAGCTAGGAGAGTAGAGAAAAAAAAGATAATAAGATAACTCATATGCAACTGTTTTAAAGGATGGTACTAAGAAAAAAGAGACCAAATTTATTTGTTCCTGGATCCAAACATGACTGGGTTCCCCTAAAATCAAACAAGGTCTGTAAGGTAATTTTGTGCATTGGTTACAAGTGTGGGCCTTAGAGTCACAATGCTTGGGCTTGAAACTTAACTCTTATTTTTTTTTTCTTGTCTCCATGCCATTGTTTTCTCACTTGCAGAACAGAAATAAGAAGAATTGGATTATCAAGGAAATGCAAATCAAAATCGGAATGAAATATCACCTCACCATTGTAAGAATGTCTGTTAAGAAAAGTACTGCAAATAACAAGTACTGGTGAGGAAGTGAAGGAAAGGGAACCCTTGCACACTGCTGGTGGAAATGTAAATTAGTACAGCCATGATGGAAACAATGGAAGCACCTTGAAAAATTAAAAATAGAACTTCCATATGATCCAGCAATTGCACTGATGGTTATATATCCAAAAGAAATGAAGTCAGGCTGGGGTTGTAGCTCAGTGGTGGAGTGCTTGCCTTGTATGTGTGAGGCACTGGGTTCGATTCTCAGCACCACATATAAATAAATGAATAAAATAAAAGTCTATCAACATCTAAAAAATTAAAAAAAAAAGAAATGAAGTCAGTATGCAGAAGAGACACCTGTTCTCCTGTGTTCATTGCACCACCACTCACAATAGCCAAGAAATGGAAACAACCCGTGTCCATCAACTGATGAATGGATGAAGAAGATGTGGCACCTATACACACAATGGAACAGTATTTAGACATAAAAAGGAATGATATCCTGTCATTTATAACATGGGTGGAACTGGAGATCATTATGCTGAGTGAAATAAGCCAGGCACAGGAAGTGCAGTTATGTATGATCTCACTCATATATAGAATCTAAAAAAGTTGATCTCCTAGAGGATAAGTGTGGAATAACAGTTCCCAGAGGATGGAGAGAGGAAGGTGGTGGTGGTAGGGATGGGGAGATCAACAGGTACTAAGTTATAATAGGAAAGAGCAAGAAGTTATTGTGTACTGTACACTGTATGGTAAATAGAGAAAACAGTAACATACTGTACATTTCAAAAAGCTAGAAAAAGATTTTGAATATTTTCACCGCAAATAAATGATATGTATATGAGGAGATAGATATGTATAGCCTGATTTAACCATTACACAATGGAGATGTTTATCAAAATAACGTATTACCCCACCGATACATACAATTTTAATGTTTTTACATGTCAGTTAAACATTTTTTTTAAAAACCGAATCTTCAAACATTGTTGAAAGGATGAAATGAGAGAAAATGCATAAAAGTGTCTGAGCACATTGTAAGTACCTTAATATATAAGCTGTTACTTGTATTATAACATAATGATTATTAGTGTTAACCCTAAAAAAGGTGATGATGATGTTACTAATAATACAAGAGATAGATCACAGGGAACAAAGTAGACTGGGTTTCCCTGAAATAACCTGTATTTGAAAACCTTGAGAGTTGTTCTCTCACAGACATGAGACCCATTGTTCAATTCAGTCTCCTTCTGGGAATTGAAGACACAAAGACATTCCAGGAAAGAAAGATCAGGCAAAGGCACCGGATAGACCCCTATGCTGAGAAAGAAACGGAATTCAAAAAAGAAAAGAAGAATATTGAACTTCAATTTCTTTGATCTTAAATTCACAAACTGAAGAAGTCTTTAGTTTTGGATTTTCATTTCTTTCTGGGAATTTCATAATGGAGCAAGAGGTTTGTTTTCAAAATTAAAGCTAAGAATATTAGAGCTCATCATCAATCCCTGGTGAGCATTTTAAGAACAGTGGTTGAGTGTATTTTGAAATAGGAAATAGAAAATAAAATTTTGACTTTGAGTGTCCCCCCTCTATAGAGTTAAATGGCAGCTCATTCTGGAGTTCACTGGGGCCCACTACTGAACTCTCCAGGGAAACAGGGGGCAGCAGATGTAAGTGTTGGGAGCAGCCACCTCATGAAGGTGGGGCAGGACTGCCCTGAGGATCAGCCCATCTTCTGGCCTGAGGGGGACTGCCACTCGGGAAAGACTTGGCTATTTTGGTCCAGTGAGATAAGCTAGAAAAAAGTATTAGAGAGCATCTGTTTTCGCCAAAAGACTAGATAAAACTTCCATAAAAGCTTCTTTTCCCCACCAGGGGAGAATTCAAAGGAAAGAAATACTTCTGGATTTTTTTCCTTGTAGCTCATTCCTCAATCCTTCCTCTGTTAGTTCATTAGGGCTGAAGCGACAAAGTACCACAAACTAGGGGTCTTAAAACAGAAGTTATTTTTTCACAGTTCTGGAGGCTAGAATTCCTGAATCTGGCTCTAGGTAGGGTCATGCTCTCTTGTGAAGGCAGGGAGGAATTCTTCCTTCGAGCTTTGCAATCCTAGCTATTCCTAGCTTCTGGTGGCTGCTGGTGTTCTTGGCTTGCAGCTGCACCACACCAGTCTCTGCCTCTGTCTTCACATGACCTTCTGCCCTCTGAGTCTCTGTGTCCAAGTTTCTGTCTTCTTATAAGGACATAGTCATTGCATAAAGGCCACCCTGACTCAGTATGCTCTTCTTAAACTGATTTTTTCCAAATAAGTTAACATTTACGGGTTTAGGACTTGCATGTACCTTTTGGAGGAATACAATTCAACCCACAATGCTCCCTAAGCAAGGAGATGGGATTTCCAGTTGTGTAGAATTTGACTTTCATAATGGGTATGTGTTTAATATCAGGTAGGTTCTTTATACCATATTTTTGAGTTTGAAGATACCTCACCTTCATCGTTATGGTTAGGATATGTGGTGTCCTCAAGAAGTTCATGTGTGAGGCAATGCAAGAAGGTATAGAGGTGAAATTATTAGATTATGAGAGCTTTAACCTAATCAGTAAATTAATCTTCCGATGGATTAATTGGGTGGCAACTCTAGGAAGTTAGGGTGTGACAAAAAGGTAGGTCACTGGGGTTGTGCCTCTGTGATTTATATTTTGTCTCTGGTGATCAGAGATCTATATCTCTCTCTGCTTCCTGTTGCCCTGTCCTGAGCTGCTTTCCTCCACCATGGCCTTCTGCCATGGCCTTCTGCCATGATATTCTGCCCCACCTTGAGCCCAGAGCTATAAAGTTGTCCAGCCATGAACTGCATCTTTGAATTCATGAGCCAAAATAAACTTTCCCTCCTCCATGTTTTTCTTGTCAGGTATTTTGGTCATAGCAATGAAAAAATGGACTAGAACATTCATACTTCCCACATCCAGGCACAAGTGGCTCTATTGTGCCACTCATTTGGCTGAGTGGCATTTATACCTGTAGGCCTACCTTCTCAAGAGGAAGAATTACTATTCTGTGACTCAGTTACAATTTCTTCTGCAACTGGCTGAGCAATTCAGGTTGGCCTCACAGTGTAGGGTCAGTTGCCTCAGTCCAGAGGGGAGAGACTAGGAAGCCTCACTTTATCTTCAGATCTCAATGCATTCCCTAACACCTTTTCCAGAACCACCAGATTTAGAGGGGTGGAAGCATGATGGCTTAGTTTAATCAGGTGGTACTTCCTTTCCCTGTAAGTTGGAGGGCTGTGAACACCGCAGTATTCAATGCTTATAACTCACTGAAAGGAAGCGAGGGTGAATAAGGTGAAGAGTGGTTAAAAATGAAGCTAATGAGTGTCCCAGGGTCCAGGACATGAAAGGTGTACAACCTGGTGAGGTCTTTGTAGCTCTTTCTGAACATGATGAAAAGCTCCTGACAGATTTTGAATAAAGGGGTCATGTTCCGTGATTGTGGTTTTGAAGGCTCATCCTAGCGTGGTATGGAAGAGAGAATGTAGGGAGACAAGGGCAAAGACAGGGAGACAGGTAGGAGGCTCTGCAAGAGTCCTGATGGAGAGATGAAGGTGGGAAAATGTCAGATTCAGAAGACATGGTGTTTTAAATGTAGAACAATAGGTTTGATGATCAGATGTGATGCGACAAAGAAGCATCTTATTGACTCCATCTCTTGGACATGCTATTGAGTAAAATTATTGCAAGTTGTCCTGGGTTGAATAGTGTCTCTCTAAAATTCATGCCATGCTAGAACATCAGAATGTGACTATTTGGGAATAGGATCTTTGTCAATGCAATCAAGTTATAATGAGGTCATTCTGGATTAGGGTGGGCCTTAATCCAGTGACCCATATCCTTATAAGAGAGAAATCTGAACTCAAAGATACATATGAGGGGAAGAAGATGTGAAGACAGGGGCAGAGACTGAAATGTTATGCAGCTAAAAACCAAGAAACTATGAGAAGCAGGAAGAATGAAGGAAGGATCCTCCCCTATAACCTATGGACAGAGAAAGGCCCTGTGGATGCCTTGATGTGAACATCCAACCTCTAGAACTGAAAGAGAATATATATATATATATATATATATATATATATATATATATATATATACACACACATACATATTGTATATATGTATGTATATATATATACATGTATGTATGTATGTATATATATTGTATACATGTATGTATATATATATATATACACACACACACACCCTTGCCCTGGTAGGAGGAGCTCAAGGTTACAATCTATGAGATTGGCTAATTTTAAAGTTGGTGTGGGCAAAGGCAAGAGCTATGGTTAAAATGTCTATGATTGGATACATTCAGGCTATCCTCTGAAGATTGGAACCAGGAATTTAGATAGATAGGCTACAAGTTGCCTTTCTTACATCCCAATTTTACATTTAAGGCTAAATACTATATTCTGAAAATGGACCACTGGACTTTCTATTTCTCGAAATAGTTTTAATTTTTACTGGGGTCCAAATTCTGCAAAGTTACATGTAATTTTCTCAAAGATTGTTAAATTACCAAAGACTTTGGTCTAGTATGAAAGCAAATGCTATCTTTTTTTTTTTTTTTTTCTTTTTTATTGAACACAAATGGAGTACAGCTATTGTTTCACTGGTTGTACACAAAGTAGAGTCACACCATCTGTGCGTTCATGCATGTACACAGGGCAATGGTATATGTCACACATTCTGTTATTAATTTTACCCCCCACCCACCCCCACCCCTCCCTTCCCTCTATTCTAGCTATCTTTCCTCCATTCTTGCCATCTTTCCCCCCCACATTATGCATCATCATTCATATATCAGAGAGACCATTCGGCTTTTGGATTTTTGGGATTGGCTGATCTCTATAACAGGAGAGAGAACCCTGCAAGTTATGGTTCTATTGCCCTGAAAACCATGAACCAGTGTTTAATATTATGTTAGGTATCCATCTTGCCCAGCCCCCTCTCTTCCCTTGGCTTACTTGTACTAGTCTCTACTTTCATTCTTTGAACTAGATTCACCATTCTGTTTCCCTCATGAAGCAATTGAATATTTTTGACATATGCTCATTGTATATTTGTAGGAGTCTTGTTTTTAACTTTTGGAAATTTATATTTTGGTAAATATAAATTAACTAATTGCTGTAAACCCTAATTTATATAAAATAGTTTCAAAAGTGTTAAATATAAATTACAGAAAGCCATTATTTTGGACTGAAATCCTGCACTAGGCCCAATAGACTATGTTAAAAAGCAAAAGGAGTCACTGACACTGAAGTTTCCTGTTACCAAACTGAAACTAAGTTGTTTATCTGACCTTTTGAGAAATCAGGATTAAAAGGATAGCAGTCAAATTTCCCAAATAGGACAGTTCCATTTGGTGCAATTATGAAGTTCCTCATCTTAATCCTTCCACACACAGAAAGGTAACCTGGTGTTAGCCAATCAATTAATTTCTACTGTTCTTTCTCTCTGTTCTGTCTTACAAAGAAAGTGACTTTGAAATGGTCCAACTGTTTTTTGTTTCTTATTTTTTCTCTCTTCATTCTTCGTCCATGAAACCAACATTTGTTTGGTTAGTCTAGCTGAACACCTCTTTTATTTTATGGATTTCTGAATAGAACATGAAACCAATGAAGAGTATTAAACTAAAGTGTTTTAATTTTTTCCGTTAACAGTAGAAATAATATGCTGTGATGGACCTACAACTATGCCCCTACTAAGTTTAGTTCATGATATACCACATATAATATATACAATTACATTTTAGAAAATTAAACTGCTATAATGACAGGAATTTTTAAAAATGTTTAAGAACTTTATCTTAATGGATAAACAGGTAGATGACATGTAGATTTGATTGGAGGATGGGTAGCAGGCATGTGGCAGGAGGTAGTCATGGCTACCTGTTCAGATAGGATGTTTTACACGTGCGCAGTACTTTCAGACACTTGATCTCATTGGTTCTTTATTGTCCACACTTTTGACTTCTGGAATTTGTTTTCATTTCCTTGGGGCATTTCCAGAGCTATATTTTTCAGTCACAGGCAGTGTCTTTGGTCATAAATATTAACTAAACATTATGAGGCAAATACTCTTTTAACACACTTACTTTATAAGTAAGGAAATTGAAATATGAAAAGTTAATTACCTCACAGCCATCAACAAGTAGTTGAGAAGCAGAAATATGAACTCAGGCTAGCTGAGGTCAGAATCACCTATGTAGTCTCATCTAAACCCAGCTGATCCTCAGTGTTGGCTTTGCAAATAGAGCTCACTTATCCTAGCTCACCAGGAGGGAAAATTGAGGTTAAAGGGGACATCAGTCAATTTTTCCAAGGTTAACTAGCTGTTTAGTAGTGATTTGGATTCTTTTGATAGTTCATAATAAAAAAGAAAAGCAAGAGAAAGCTTAAGATGTAAAGAGAAAGTGAGATATTTTTGTGATAATTGAGCAAAGTCTGGTAGAGAGGAAATTCAAGGGAGAGCAGAATTCTTAACTATGTTGAGTTTGCATGTTGCAAAGTTGCCTCAGGTAGAGTTAACTGAGAGGTGCATCAATAAAAGTAGAAGAAAGGGTTAACTATAGAGATAAAATGAAGGGGAAAGAATAATACTGTGAAAGTGCCTTTCTAGGGTGAATGGATGTTGTTTGGCAGTCCTACATGAGCACAGCTGCGTTATTTCTGGAGATAGGCAAGGGGAAAGTCAGCTGTGTGTAATGGAATTTGGAAAACTGGGATTCAGCTGTGCCTTCATAAGTTGTATCTTTGCACAGCAATTTTACTATGTTAGAGGGTACATGTTGTCATGAATGGTATTGCTGATTATAAAATGCTAATTTATATAAAATAGGCAGTTTCAAAACTGCTTATTACATAAAACATTTTACTTCGTAAGGCCACGAGTTATTATTTTACAGATACTGCCATTAATTTTCACAAAAATCCTATAGAGTAAATACTATTGTCTCCATTTTTCAGATAAGAAAAGAAAGTCAAAATACATTTTTAGGCCCTTAGTCACAGCAACTATAAACGTTGGTGCTGAGATTTGTATCCAAGTGTGTCCAATCTTTTGTTCTTTGCATTATATCACTGTTATAGTTGGGATATGAGGTGTTCCCCAAAAGCTCCTGTGTTAATGCAGGAATATTCATAGGTTAAACAATTAGATTATGAGACCTGAAATCTAATCAATTCATCTTAGTTTGAATAGATGAACTAGGTGGTGACTGAGGAGGTGGGTCCCTGGGGCGTGCCCTGGAAGGTTCATCTTTCCTGTAGTCCCTTTCCCTTTCCTCTCTGACTGCTATGCATTGAGCAACTTTACTCTGACACACCCTCTCACCATGACCTTCTGCTTCATCTTGGGCTCAAAGCAATGAAGTCAGTTGACCATAGACTAAACCTCTGAAACCCTGAGCCAAAATAAACTTTCCCTCTCTAGGTTGTTCTTGTCAGGCATTTTAGTTATAATGATGAACAACTGACTAATACAAACACTTGGATTCCCATTTTAAGAAATTTCATTTGTAGATAGAGGTGGGAAAGTAGTCCTTTGGAGGACTATACACTAATGTTTATTAAAATTTGTGAAAAACTATACTCTTACACCGTGTGAAGAGAAAAACTAGTTCTGCTGCTTTTATCTATTTCTCAAAGTCATAAAAACAAAGTTATCAAAATCTGAGTGCATGTTCAAAAACTCAATACAGGTTCATTGCCTTCTTTAATTGGCTTATCAAAAGTGAGAATAACAGCCAGGTGTGATGGTGCAGGTCTGTAATCCCAGTGACTCAGGAGGTTGAGGCAGGAGGATTGCAAGTTTGAAGTCAGCTTAGCAACTTAGAGAGGCTCTAAGCAACTTATCCAGACCCTGTCTCAGAGTAAAAACTAAAAAAGGCTGGGGATGTGACTCAGTGATTAAGTGACCCTGGATTCAATCCCCTAGTGCAAAAAACAAAAAACAAAACAAAACAAAACCCAAGCTAGAATAACATGCCCACTGCATGTTATAGCACTATTTCAAAATATGTTGACATTTGACTGTTTCTTCCAGTTCCTGAAATTTTGTACTTTCAAACATGCATATTCTTATCATTAAGTGGCACTTTGTTCCCATAAGGCAAAGATAGAATCATTCATTCAACAAATATTCATTGTGCACTTTTTAAGTGCTTAGCACACCACGTCTGCATTTTACTGAAAATCCTATTACAATCTTAACTGTAGTTTGTTCCTGTTTAAGAGTAACATTGTGTAATTTGAAGTCTCTCATGATTGCATAGCCTTCTGGCCCCAGAATAACTTTTATGGGACTTTAGTTATCTGTTAGACTATTTTTAACATGAACTTTCCTTATGAACTCCAAACTAAATGAGTAAGAGTTTATGTGTGAAATTTTAAAAACATTCACACTCTTCAAGGTTACTGATGAAGTCCACAGAATATTTTTAATGAGGAATATCCGTGGCCTTGGGATGATTTCAATAGAAAAGGACAGATGAGCTGATTTCCAGGAGTCACCTCAAATATATATGTTTAGACATCTGGTGAGTGGTGGTGAGTGAGAAGATATTTGTTTCATTTTTAAAAGAAGAAAAACACATTTGCTTGAGCTCTTGCTCATACCTGATTGTAATCAAGAAACTTACCTTCTCCTTAACAATAACCCCAGGAATTGTCGAACTAATTTCTCTATAAGCTCCTATTCCTTTAAACATAACATTAGATCCAATCACTAAATATACCTTAATTTTTGTTTGCTTGTACTTGTCTTTTTTTTTTTTTTGGTACTAGGGATTGAACTCGGGGACACTCAGCCACTGAGCCCCATCCCCAGCCCTATTTTTGTATTTGATTTAGAGACAGGGTCTCACTGAGTTGCTTAGGGCCTCACTAAGTTGTTGAGGCTGGCTTTGAACTTGTGATCCTCCTGCCTTAGCCTCCCGAGTCGCTGGGATTACATGTGTGTGCCACTGCACCTGGCTTGTACTTGTCTTTTCTCCCTTTAAAATATGAATTGTAAACTCAGCTTTAGAAGTGGCAAATCTTGTCTGCCCTTCCTCTATTCTGTTCAGCCCGGAACATCTCTAAGACTCCCATTCTTTCAGGGTGAATCTGTGAAGGAAAACTTCTTTTTCTTTTGGAGAGGGGTTCTCTCTATGTTGCATCTTGAACTGGTGTCCAGCTTCAGCCTCTGATAGCTGGAACTACAGGTACTTGCTACCACTCCCATCTTGTGAAGGGAAAATTAAAGGCAAGCATGTACCCCAGGAAGGGACAGATCTACACAGCGGTTAGTTTAGAGGCTACTATGGCTTTGCCAATATTGAGAAGAGTCTCAGGGATCCAGCAAAAACCAGAACATAGGCTATTTCTCTTAGGCATGTCCTTGCCACCTTTCTATTTAGCTATGAAGCCAACTTTTCCATTGTTCTGTGGCCCAAAGTTCTAGATATTTTTAATTAAGAATAAAATTTTCAGTTGAAAAGCAGTTATTTTGTTATTTTTTTCATAGATATTTGTGTTTTAAAAAAAGTGGATTTGTGAGCATGGCAAAGGAACAGTAGTGGGTCAGTTTGAAGAGTAATATGCTTCCAATGAAAACACATAGATAGCTTTCTACCTGATATATTGCTATACTATTGAAATTATCACTAATGATTAAGAACAGATAAATGGGTGGATGCACCACCAAACTGGATTGCTTCTAGCCATATAGTGGGGACTTGTTTGGTATCTAGGTTGTGCAATTTTAAGCTGTCCCTGGCTCTCATGATCTCTCACAGCAGAGAGTCGGGATATGGCCTTTGATTCTTTAGTTTAGGACTCTTTGTTTTTCAGAGTTTTGGATAAAAATCTAAACAACATGGAAGTAGTTGGGCATATAGTTATTGCTCTTTTCACCTTAGACTAAATTTCTTCATCTTTGTCTGAACTTAGTGTTGCCAATGAGAATTCATTGACTAGGCCTGAAAGGGGGTATTTATCATTTAGCAAGGGTATCCTTGGGAGGTCACTTCCCTTCTTAGGATCTCAGTTCCCTAATTTTTAACAAGGGCATTGGGTTAGAATGATCTTTCAGTTCCTGTAGGTTGCTGATGTTCCATCAACTCTGTCCTCTCTCATTCTAGAACATAGTGATCTGGTGAGATATCTACATGTGTTCTGTACATACCTGTCAATTTTCTTACGAACTTTAGTTTTAACTTATTTCATTTTTTCAAGCTACAGAGTCACAGGTATTTGCTCATACCAAGCTACTTTACCTCCTATGTTACTTTAGTTACGAATTCTTCAACCCTTTACGTATTTGTTAACTCATGTTTTAAATTTATTGACCCCAAACTTCTTCTCACTGTCTTAGAGACCAGGTGCATATCAGAGAAACTAAACAGGACTCGGTTTCACAATTCACTTCCTTCCTGAACATGACTGGCATTTTATTGATTCATTTGACCAAATAACACCCTGCATTATGTTTTCAAGGCCCAATGATGAATCTGTCTTTGCTGAGGGATGAGTCACAGTCACTGTCTTGTTAATGGAGTTTGGATTATTTCTGCCTCAATAGGTTATGCTACTTTTGTCACTAATGAACCTGACCTGGTACTTTAAGGCCTGGTTGCAGTGCCCAACCCACAAAGATTGTTTTGTTCTGCTACCTCTTTAGCTCCAGTGCATTCTCCAGAAGAAGACAGGAGAACTAGAACTTCTTCCTCACTCCTCAAAAGAGTGTCTTTTCATCTTTCTTCTTTCTTCATGTGTGGAACATAAATCTCAGAAGGGTGCTCATGTTCTGGGATGAGACTAGGGATTTTGTATGGATAGCTTTGACCCAGCTATATCAAATTCATGATCACAGATGATCCCTATCCCTGTGATGGATGTGACACTCTCATAAAGGTAAAAACTACTCACACCAGAGAGCAGGAGGGAGCACTCGCATGGCCATGCCACCTGATGTGTATTCTATGATTACCCAAACATTCTGCGGTCATTTTGTTTGTAACTGTTTCCTCTATTTCTCTTTCAACTTCATTTTGTAAGGTTGGTAGAAAAACAAGATTCAGTTCTGTAACGTACTTTACATCCTTAAAGATAACCCTGTTTTTTTTTTTTTTTTTTGAGTAAGTGGGACATGAATTCAGAAAAGAATGTGCAAGAATAAATGCTCAATTCAGTTGTCCCACATTTAGCAAAAATAATTTGGCCAAGAATTTGTTGTCAGGTTTCATTAATTTAATAAATATTTATTGGTCACTTACTGAATTCCATTTTTCTATTTGAACAGGCCAATGTGTTCCTTCAGGAGCTTGCATATTATCAAGAAGAACAAACAGTAAACAAGTAAATTTAAAAAAAATTTTTTTAGTTGTTGATGGAACTTTATTTTCATTTATTTTCTTGTGGCTATCACTGAGCCACAACCCCAGCCCATAAACAAGTAAATTTATTACATATAAGAATATAAGAAGGAAGGAATCTTTAAGAATTCAACATACACAGAAAATGGCCAGGTGTGATGGCATATGCCTGTATTCCCAGCAATTCTGGCTGAGGCAGGAGGATCTCAAGTTTGAGGACAGCCTAGGCAACTTAGCAAGACCCTGTCTCAAAATAAAAAATAAAAAGGGCTGGGGATGTTTCTCAGTGGTAAAGCACCCCTAGGTTAAACTTTTAAAGCAAAAATTCACAAAACAAAACACCAAAACACCACAGAAATAGAACTTTGAGGGAAGCACAATAATGGGAAACCCCTGCTGCCAGGCACTTTAAATATTTACTTCTAATCTTCATTGGGACCTTGTGTTAGTTTGCTGGGGTCTTCATAATGAAATACCACTGATTGGGTAGCTCAGCAGTAGGGGTTTATTGTCTTACAGTTCTGAAAGCTCAAAAAAGATGCTGGCAGGCTCGGTTCCCCCCGGGGCTCTCTCCCTGTTTTGCCCATGGCTGCCTCCCTCTTGGGTCCTCACATGGTCTCTCCACTGCACTGGAACATATCTGGTTCTCTCCTTGAGTTCTAATTTCCTCTTCTGATAGGTTCATAGTCGCATTAGATTAGGGCCTACCCTACCACCCTATCAATGCCATTTTAACTTAATTATCTCTTTAAGGTTTCTTTCCAAACACGATCATATTCTGAAGTATGGGGAGTGGGTTGGGGATGGGGTTAAGTGGACATTTAGCACATGAATTTTAGGGGAACAAAACTTAGCCTATAACAAAACCCAAGAGGTTAAAAAGAGCCTTCATCCCCATGGATAAGCTATAAGGTGGCAAAATAATTTCCCTAGGATTTGAATTCCAAGATCTGTGCATTTAGCCACTATGCTCATGTTCAAGAAAACTATCATCTGAGGCAATGAGCCAAACTGGGATGGTGTAGCCAAAACACATAGCATGGATTCAGATGCTCTGAATTCAAGTCCCTACTTTCTCACTTATGGGTTATATGAAGTTAAGACTGTTAACCACACAGATTGCTTTATCCTCCCCTTCTCCAAAAACAATTGCACTCTGAAATTTTCTATTCTTTTCTATTTCATTTTTAAAAATCTTAATTGTAGCCTATTGAGTTGGATTTTTTTGATTGTGGGCTACACTACTAGATTGTAGCCCACATTTTTTGAAACACTTCTTCAATGTAACTGTTAGAGATAAATGTGAACTCTTCTCCATCAAAGATCCTAGCTCAGTTTTAGTATTCTACAATCTTCAGTGACCTAAAGGTATCTTATAAGAAGGAAGCTACATTCTCTTAATGAAAATAAACAAAAATAATGCAACATTTTTCTTTAATTTTTGCTCTGATCCATGCTACTCATCTGGGTTCTCCTCAAATGTCATCATACAAAGAATTAAGAGCAAAGAGGTTGAAGAGATTGCATGAAGTAAACTGAAGATTGGAGATGTTAAATAACTTGTTTTAAGTCTATAGGAGACCTGTATGGATTCAGAGGTCTGTATGGATTCAGAGCCTACCCTTGTTCCATGCTGTTCTGTGAGGTTTTTGGGTCTTGAAGGGAGTGGGTTTGGTAGAATATTGGGCATAGGGTTGACATGGTTAATGAGATGTAAGGGAAGATAGGCAGTGAGACAGTTGAAGTTTAACTGTGACAAAAAATGAGAGAGATGGAACCCGAGGGAGTAAATGGAGTTCAGTTCATGTTGTTTTTTGTTAAGATACAATTTTGAATAGTAATTAGGATCACATTCTCTTCATCCAGATGGCACCGGTTGGAATCCCAGGCTACTCATTAGGTGCATGTTACAAAATGTCAAGATCCTTTTTTCTTTTTGCTGCTGGAGATTGAACCCAAGGCCTTGCACATGCTAAGTACATGCTCCACCGGTGAGCTGCACCCCCACCTACCTTGTGTTGCCTTTGATTGCTTATCTTGCAGTACATTGGTGAGGACAGAAGGGATGCAAGCCTTAAAAAAAGCTAAGGAATATGTCAGTAAGATGCTATTAGAAAATACGTATTATAGAATTTTTATTTATGTTAGGCAAAAATTTGGGCGAGTTCTGGAGAAGGGGTCTTTATTTTAGATTGGGTATTGTGAGGCAGTGGGTGCCATTCACTGGTTGGATATCTAAATGGACCTTATATACTTCTATAGTAGAAGAGGCTTGATCGAGGCTAATGATATACTTTGTTAAGATGTAGCAGTCATTCCTATGAGCTAGAAGGGAATTTTTGGTCATTTTTGTGAACTGCACAACGTTCATGTGTTTGTTTTCAAACATGGCAGTGGAGTGGTGCTGTCTGACGTTAATCGTCTGTGAAGTGTTAGGTTCAACAGGAGAACACCAGATCTAGCTGTGAGTCCTTGTCCAGCTCCTAGCCTCACCAAGGCCTAGTTGTTTTATGCTAGCATTTAGCTTCTTCTCTTTCTGGGCTTCTTACTCCACAAGGTTCTCAACACTTACTAATAACTTAAAGGTTGACATATTGCAAAATGTCTAGGAGAATTTAAAATTTCAAGACATAGTTGACAGAATGCATTTTAAAATATTATGAATGCTTAATGTACTATTTTACTTGTGCTTACCAAAGCATTAATTTGGTTTTCTCAGTGTAGGTTTTTGTTTTCCATTTAAAACAATTTTCTCAGAAAATTTCACTTTTAATTTTATCTAGATTGCTTATAATGAGAAACATTCTTAAAGAAAATGTTCTGATAAAATTGACATGATTTGAACTAAGGAAAAAGAAACTAACAAAATAGGTCATGATTGTTATTGTAGTTCAAATGTAGAAGCAGTTCAAACACTGAAACCATAATTGCCTTTAACTTGAATGTCTAGTTAATACGATCAGGCATAATAATGTGTAGGATGTTTAAGAGCTTCTATATACCTTTTAAGCTTTTACCAAGTCTTAGAAATAACTACTTGATATAGACTGTCTTAGTTCATTTGTGTTGCTATAACAAAGTACCACAGACTAAGTCACTTATAAAGTCTAGAAATTTATTACTTATGGTTCTGTAAGCTGAGACATATAAGATCAAGGCACCAGCAGGATTGGTAGCTGGTGTGGGTTGTTCTCTACTTCCAAGATGGAGCCTTGTTGCAGCATCCTCTGTAGGGAGGAACTCTAAATTCTCACATGGAAGAAGGGAAGGGAAGGCAAGAGGGGATAGATAACTCCCTCTATCGAGCCTTCTTATAAGGACACCTGATTCTATTAATGAAGGCAGACCCATGTGACTCAGTTAGCTCCTAAAGGCCACATGTATTAATACTGTTGCATTGGGGATTAGGGGATTAAGTTTCAATATGAATTTTCAAGGTGTTAAAAACATTCAAACCATAGAATAGGCCTACATTTTCTCCTGTGACTTTACAAAATACATCTTTCACATTGCTAAATTACTAAGGCTATGTATTTTGGAAAATTTATTCACTTATATCCTACATATGTTGTAGGAAAAGCATTATGACAGATGCTGATGGCAAATTTCAAGTTTCATATTTAAAGCTTATGTATTTTGGATCTCTTGATTCAGTTACAGACACATGAAAGGAAACATAAAGATATTATTTGAATATATTTCTTTGACAACAAAGAAGTGAATCTTTCACTGTTGTTCACAGGCAACCATATATCAGAATGATATAGTTTTTATTACTTAGAAACTTATGAGTTTATAAAAGTTTATTTAAAAATATTGCAATGCTTACACTTTACATTCTTAACTTTTCCTCCAAAGATCTTAAAATTAAAAAAAAAAAATTACAGAAATTTTCAAGCCTGAACAGTTCTTCTGACAATGTGAAGATGCTCAGGAGAGAATAGGGGTCATCAGTTGCAACATAAGAAGCCTATCAGTGGATGAGCTCACAGGGAGGTTCTATCCAGCAAAAACTGATCTGAAAGGAGAAATAGACAGGAATCCAATAGTTCAAAGGAATTTCAATATCCCACTTTCAACAATGGATATTGATCACCCAGACATAAAACCAATAAGGAAACACTGCACTTGAAGTACACTAGACCAAATGGACTAAAAGATATGTATAGAACTTTTTATTCAGTAACAGGATACAGACAACTGCATGCAGAACATTCTCTAGGATACAGCATATGTAGGCCATAAAACAAGCCTTAAAAATCATGTCAAGTATCTTTTCTAATTGCAGTGGTATGAAACAAGAAATCAATGAGTGAAAGAAAACTGAAAACTTCACAAATATATGCAAGTTAAACAACATACTTCCAAATAACCATTGGGTCACAGAATAAATCAAAAGAGAAGTTTAAAAAATTAAGACAAATAAAAATGGAAATACAACATATCAAAATTAATGGGATCAAAAAAACCAGCTCTAAAATGAAACTTTATAGTAATAAACATCTACATGAAGGCAAAAGAAATGTCTCAATAGACAATCTGATTTTACTCTTAAGCAACTAGAAAATGAACAAACTAACCCCAAAATTAGTAGAGTGAAGAAAATAGCAAAGATTGGAGAAGAAATAATGAAATAGAAATTTAAAAAACAATAGAAAAAATCAGTGATGCTCAGGTGCTTTTTCTGGAAAAAAACAACAAACAAACAACAAAATTTCAAATCTTTATCTGGTTAAAAGAAAAAAAGGAAACAAACCAAAAAATCAGAAAAAGAAGACTCAAATAAAATCTGAAATGAGAGCTGCACCACAGAAACATAAAAGATTATAAACAACTTTTAAGAATAATTATACACTAAGAAATAGTGTAAGCTAGAAGAAGAGACAAATTCCTAGAAACATTTAATCTATCAATTCTGAATCACAAAGAAATGGAACATCTAAAGAGACTAATAAGATAGGAGATGAAAACAATAATCATAAATCTCCCATCAAAGAAAAGCCCAGGGCCTGATGGCTTTAAGTAGCAGTTACACATGAGCAGTGGTCAGGGGTTTAAAAAATACTAAGTGCAGAATAAATCAGTTAATGGACAGTGCTGCCCCAGTGGCTCCACAGTTCTGACAAGATAGCGATTTCCTTACCCTCTCCTAGGTTGTTAGTCAGTTTTCTGCCACTGCAACTGAGACACCTGACAAGAACAACTTGGAGGAGGAAAAGTTTAGTTTGGGTTCAGGGTTTCAGAGGTTCAGTTCTTGGTCAGCCAACTCCATTGCTCTGGGCCTGAAATGGAGCATCATGGCTGAAGGATGTGGTGGAGGAAAGCTGTCAGCTCATGGCAGCTGGGAAGCAAAGAGAGAGAGAGAAAGAGGAGCCAGGGGGACAAGAAATATAACCCCCAAGGCATGCCCCAGTGACCTACCTCCTCCTGCCATTCCCTACCTGCCTACAGTTCCCACCCTGTTAGTTCATTCAAATATTAATCCAGCAAATGGATTAATCCACTAATTAGGTTATGGCTCTCAAAATATAATCATTTCAGCTCCAGCTTCAGTGAAGCAGCATTTGGGGAACATCCAAAACAAAACACTTGGTCTCAGCTCTATCAACAATTCCTCTTAAAACAGGAGAAAGATGAACTCAAGAGGTAAGAACCAAAGGGCGAAGGCAAGGACAAAGTTGTTCAAAAGGCCTAATTGAATTGAAATAGCTATTTCATTATCCTCACCTAGAAGACTCTGCAAAAAAAAATAGACTAGAGATTCCCAGACCTAGGAAAGCAGGACAATGAAGACCTGAGCCCCCCATCTTAAATTCAGTAAGACCATTTCCAATAAGGACCTGTCAGCACAGGTCAAGATGACTAAGAGTTTCCATTAGGCTATTAACTAATGTAGCCTGTCAATCCAGAACTGAGGGTGATACTTGGGCAGGACCTTCCTACAATCTCCCTCCTACCCCAATTAAAGCTGAACACAAAGAAGTGAGTTGTCTCTCTCCTCTCTAAGAAAACCCATTCTGTCCCTTGAGAGTGGCTTTTTCTCCTTCATCTTTCCATTCTAATAAACATTGCTATACTTTTACTATGGTTCATGCCTTGCTTAAAATCCTCTCATGCAAGAACACAAGACCTGAGAACATAATGCAAATCTGCAATAATAGCTCTACTGGTGAATTCTGTCAAACAATTAAAGAAGAATTAGTACCAATCCTTCCCAAACTCTTCCAAAAAACTGAAGAGTAAGGAATTTCCAAACTTATTTTATGAGGCTAACATTCCTTATACCAAAGCTAGGCAAGGACACTATAAGAAAAGAAAATTACAGTCCAATATTCCCGATGTACATGGAAGCAAAAACTTCAGTAAAATACCAGCAAAGTGAATTCAACAGCACAGTAAAAGGATCATATACCATGATCAAGTGTGTTTTCTCCTTGGTAGGCAAGGATGTTTCAATATATCAATAAATGTGAGATATTCCATTAACAGAATGAAGAACAAATATGTGATCACATTAATAGATGCAGAAAAATCATCAAAAATCTAACTTCTTTTCATGATAATAAGGCAACAAATTATGTAGAAGGAATGTATGCACTTCAACACGACAAAGACCATATGTTTCACAAGTCCACAGCTAACATCATTCTAAATAATGAAGTGGAAAGCTTTTTCTCTAAGATCAGAAACCAGCTGAGTACAGTAATTTATAATGTCTTGGGACACTCTTAGGACCTACTCTAATTTGCAAGTGTTCCCCCTCCCATATAGCTTACTAATGTTCATAAGCACAACATTAAATGTAAGTATCTTGAGCATATTTACATTAACTAAGATTTGTAAGCTTTGGCTATGCTTCATGTAATTCAGTCATCTCTTCATTTAGATTGTATTCATACTCTTTTTAAGAAAATAAGAGAGATAAGATGATAGACTAGAGGTAGTCTATATTACTTGTCACTCTGTGACTCAGGATTCAAGCAGAGAAAATACTGTTTCTCCTCGTCACTGTCCACCAATCCCCTGCAGTTTACCCCCAATTCATCTGCTGCAATTGCCTGTCCTCTGCCAGCATATCACTTGCCTTTCAAGTGCAGATCACTTGCTGACCCGCTGCCTATCATCTGCCATTTGCCCATTTGTCCACCTCTTGCTTGCTCATCACCCACTTTTCACCCATCCATTGCCCGCTGCCCAATACTCACCTACTGATCATCTGTCCTTAGCCTGCAGATTGCCTGCAGACCACCAGGCAGATTGCCTGCTGCCCCATTGTCACAGTACTCACAGGTTTGGTTACACATGGCTGTCACCATTTTGGGACACCAGCCAGGGCCTGCAGATTTACCGCCACCATCTTGGGGCATGGCCACCTTAATCTGGGGACACAGGCCAGAACCTGAAGATATATTGGGGTACCTGCAGGTCTGGTTGCACCTGAGGTCTTTCTGCTTAGTATGGTAGTGGCTGCCATCTGGCTGCCTCTATGCAGGGTTGCTCCTTTGTGTGAGCACATCCCTGGGGGTCTCTCTGCAAGGTGAAAGGGCATTGAGATCTTGGGACTGAATCAAGGAAGAGCCTGGGGAAGCTGAAGCCCAGGTCCATCAGATTTCAGCTGGGTTTGTGTGGGCCCATCTGGGTCTGGCGAGCCTGTGGAAAGCTGGAGACTAGGGGCAGTTTCCTGCGGGGGAGCAGAGCACAGGTTAAACAAACTACAGAAAACTGGTTCTCTGCAGTTCAGTGAGTCCTGAAATGTGCAGGGATGGAAGGGACCAGATACAATGGTTGGGAAGACTGGAAGAGGGTGTGAGGGCATATTGCTATCAGCTCACCCACCCAACGGGTCTGGCACCCACTGGACTAGAGCTGACATCAAACTTCAGACAACCCTACCTATCAGCAGAGAAGGGAAGCTGAGAAAATTTTTGAAAGTCAACAGAAGCAATCATTCAATTTTCCATTGACACTTTCCTTTTTTTTACCCTCTGTCTCACACCTCTACCATCTTTGAATCCAATTATTTTTTGTGCATCAATTTATTGAGGAATGGAATTTCTGAATAGTATATTACAGTTTTGTTGTGTATTCTTATATTTTTACTTTTTTGAAAAAATTGGTATGTATTTTTTCTCTCACCTATCTTTCTCCCTGGATTCTCTTTCTCATTTCTCACATACTAACAGACAACCTCTATTAATTCCTCCCTCACTCTTACTATAAATATTGACCTCTATCTTCTCTCCTTCGCCCTCACAAACAGCACATCTTACAGTACTTCTGTTCCCTCATTGTCCATCATTTGAAATAGTAAATGCTTTTAGCAAACTTACTGTTCATATTGTAGACAATAATTGAACACTTCATTTCTATTATCGTGACAAAACTGTAAATGCCTTAATAGGAGTCATTTGGTTTAAGGTGCTATACTGTTTGCATTGGCTGCTGTTTATATTGGTCTCCCCATTAAAGGTGAGGTACTGCAAGCCTTCAGGGACACTTTAAGACTGCAGGGTAGTATCTGTATTGCCTCAGATCCATACCTTTAGATGAAAAAACACACAAACAACATGAAAAAATAAGGCAACAAAGCACCTCAAACAAACCAAGATGCTCCAACAATAGAATCCAAAGACAACACAGTAGAAGAAATGTCAGAGAAAGAGTTTAGAAAATACATAGTTAGATTGATCTTTGAAATAAATGATTGTGTCAGAGAGAAAATACAGGAAGGGAAAGATCACTTCAATAAAGAGGCAGATATTTTAAAAAGGAATCAAGCAGAAATCCTTGAAATGGAGGAAACAGTAAACCAAATTAAAAATTCAATGGAGCCGGGTGCAGTGGCGCATGCCTGTAATCCCAGCACTTGGGAGGCTGAGGCAGGAGGATTGCGGGTTCAGAGCCAGCCTCAGCAATTTAGCGAGGCCCTAACCAACTCAGTGAGACCCTGTCTCTAAATAAATACAAAATAGAGTTGGAGATGTGGTTCAGTGGTCGAGTGCCCCTGGGTTCAATCCCCAGTACCAAAAAAAAAAAAAAAAAAAAAAAAAATTCAATGGAAATTATCACAAACAGACTAGACCCCTTCAAGACAGCACCTCAGACAATGAAGACAAAATATATATTCTTGAAAATAAAGTCGATCACATAGAAATGATGGTAAGAAACCATAAACAGATCTTCCAAGAAATATGGGATAACATGAAAAGACCAAATATAAGATTTATCGGAATAGACAAAGGTGTGGAGATACAAACCGAAGGAATGCACAATATTTTCAATGGCATAATATCAGAAAACTTCCCAGATCTAAAGAATGAAATGGGAAAGCAACTACAAGAGGCTTATAGGACCCCAAATGTACAAAATTACAGCAGACCCACACCAAGGCACATTATAATGAGAAACTAACATACAGAATAAAGACAGAATCTTAAAGTTTGTAAGCGGGAAAAAAAAAATCAAATTACATTTAGGGGGAAACCAATTTGTTTTTTTTTTATTTACTTATTGATTCGTTGAACACAAATGGAGTACAGCTATTGTTTCACTGGTTGTACACAAAGTAGAGTCACACCATCTGTGCTTTCATGCATGTACACAGGGCAATGGTATCTGTCACACACTCTGTTATTAATTTTACCCCCCACCCACCCCCACCCCTCCCTTCCCTCTATGCTAGCTATCTTTCCTCCATTCTTGCCACCTTTCCCCCCTGCATTATGCATCATCATTCATTTATCAGAGAGACCTTCGGCCTTTGGATTTTTGGGATTGGCTGATCTCACTTAGCATAACAGTTTCCAACATCATCCATTTACCTACAAATGCCATAATTTTATTCTTCTTTATGGCTGAGTAATATTCCATTGTGTATATATACCACAGTTTCTTTATCCATTCATCTACTGAAGGGCATCTAGGTTGATTCCATAATCTAGCTATTGTGAATTGAGCAGCTATGAACATTGATGTGGCTCCTTCACTGTAGCAATCTGATTTTAAGTCCTTTGGGTATAAGCCAAGGAGTGGGATAGCAGGGTCAAATGGTGGATCCATTCCAAGTTTTCTAAGGAATCTCCACACTGCTTTCCAGAGTGGCTGCACCAACTTGCACTCCCACCAGCAATGTATGAGTGTACCCTTTTCCCCACATCCTCGCCAACACCTGTTGTTGCCTGTGTTCTTGATAAAAGACATTCTAATTGGGGTAAGATGAAATCTTAAGGTGGTTTTGATTTGCATTTCTCTTATAACGAGTGATGTTGAACATTTTTTCATAAATCTGTTGATTGCTTGTAGATCTTCCTCTGTAAAGTGTCTGTTCATTTCCTTGGCCCATTTGTTGATTGGGTTATTGGTGTTCGTGGTATAAAGATTTTTGAGTACTTGGTAGATTCTGGAGATTAGTGCTCTGTCCGAAGTGTGTGTGGCAAAGATTTTCTCCCACTCTGAAGGCTCTCTCTTCACATTGCTGATTGTTTCCTTTGCTGAGAAGAAGCTTTTTAGTTTGACTCTATCCCAATCATTGATTCCTGCTTTTATTTCTTGTGCTTTGGGAGTCATGTTAAGGAAATCTGATCCTAGGCCAACATGATGAAGATTTGGACCATTTTCTCTTCTATTAGGTGCAGAGTCTCTGGTCTGATTTCTAGGTCTTTGATCCACTTTGAGTTGAGTTTTGTACAGGGTGAGAGATATGGGTTTAGTTTCATTTTGCTGCATATGGATTTCCAGTTTTCCCAGCACCATTTGTTGAAGAGGCTGTCTTTTCTCCATTGCATGTTTTTGGCTCCTTTGTCAAGTATGAGATACCTGTACTTATTTGGGTTTGTCTCTGTGTCCTCTATTCTGTACCATTGATCTACCTGTCTATTTTGGTACCAATACCATGCTGTTTTTGTCACTATTGCTCTGTAGTATAGTTGGAGGTCTGGTATTGTGAAACCCCCTGCTTCGCTCTTCTTGCTAAGGATTGCTTTAGCAATTCTGGGTCTCTTATTCCTCCAAATGAATTTCATGATTGCTTGCTCTATTTATATGAGGTCCATCATTGGGATTTTAATTGGAATTGCATTGAATTTGTATAGCATTTTTGGAAGTATGGCCTTTTTGACAATATTAATTCTGCCTATCAAGAACATGGAAGATCTTTCCATCTTCTCAGATGCTCTTTAACTTCTTTCTTTAGTGTTCTGTAGTTCTCAGTGTAGAGGTCTTTCACATCTTTTGTTAGATTGATTCCCAAGTATTTTATTTTTTTTGAGGTTAATGTGAATGGGGTACTTTTCCTAATTTCTCTCTCATTTGGATTTCAGCTGATTTCACAATCCAGACCCTCAATGCCAGGAGGTCCTGGAATAGCATATATCAATCTCTGAAAGAAAATGGATGCCAACCGAGAATTTTATATCCAGCAAAATTAAGTTTCAGATTTGAAGATGAAGTAAAAACTTCCATGATAAACAAAAGTTAAAAGAATTCACACCTAGAAAGCCTGCATTGCAGAACATTCTCAGCAAAATATTCTATGAGGAGGAAATGAAAAAAAACCAAAAACAAAAAACAATGAAAACCAGCAAAGGGAGGAACTACACTAAAGGAAAGGTCAATCAAAGGAGAAACTTAGTCATGGTAAAAACCAAAAATTAACCCAAATGACCAGGAATACAAATCATATCTCAAGAATAACCCAGAATGTTAATGATCTAAACTCATCAATCAAAAGACATAGACTGGCAGATTGGATTAAAAAAAGACCAAACAATATGCTGCCTTCAAGAGATGCATCTCATAGAAAAAGATACCCACAGACTAAAGGTGAAAGGATGGGAAAAAACATATCACTCACAGGGACTGAGTAAACAAGTAGAGCTTTCCATCTTCATATCAGACAAAGAGGACTTCAAACCAAAGGTAGTCAGAAGGGACAAAGAAGGACATTTCATGCTGCGTAAGGGAATCATACATCAACAAGACAACAATCATAAATATGCCCCAAACAATGGAGCATCTATGTATGTAAAACAAGCCCTTTTCAATTTTCAAGAATCAAATAGACCACAACACAATAATACTAGGTGACTTTAATACACCTCTCTCACTACTGGATAGATCTTCCAAACAAAAATTAAACAAAGAAACTATAGAATTAAATAATACAATAATTTAGAGTTAATAGACATATAGTATTTCATCCATCATCAAGGTAATACACTTTCTTCTCAGCAGCACATATATCCTTCTCTAAAATAGACCACATATTATGCCACAAACCAACTCTCAGCAAATACAAAAAATAGAAATACTACCTTGCATTCTATCAAATCTTAAAAAAATGAAACTACAAATCAACGATAAAATAAAAAATAGAAGCTACTCCAACACCTGGAGACTAAATAACATGCTACTGAATGATGAATGGATAAAAGAAGAAATCAAGGAGGAAATAAAAAAATATTTAGAGGTAAATGAGAACACTAATACAACATATAAAAATCTCTGGGACACCATGAAGGTAGTGCTAAAGGGAAAGTTCATTGCATTGAGCTCATACATTAAAAGAATAAAAAGTCAACAAATAAGTGACCTAACATTACATCTCAAAGCCCTAGAGAAAGAAGAACAAATCAACACCAAAAGCAGCAGAAGACAGAAAATAATTAAAATCACAGCTGAAATCAATGAAATTGAAATAAAAAAATTTTAAAAATTGACAAAACAAAAATTTGGTTCTTTGAAAATATAAATACAATTGATAAACCCCTAACCACACTAACAAAGAGAGAGAGAAAACTCAGATTACTAGTTTGTGATGAAAAGGAAATATCATGATGGATACTACTGAAATACAGAAGATAATTAGAAACTATTTTGAAAATTTATACTACAATAAAATAGAAAATCACAAAGACATTGACAAGTTTCTAGAAACATAGAATCTACCCAAACTGAAGCAGGAGGACATATACAATCTAAACGGATCAATTTCAATGAAATAGAAGAAGTCATCAAAAACTTACCACCTAAGAAAAGCCCAGGACCAGACAGATTCTTAACTGAGTTCTATAAGACCTTCAAAGAAGAATTAACACCAATTCTCCTCAAATTATTCCATGAAATAGAAAAGAAGGGAACCCTTCCAACTCATTCTATAAGTCTAATATCACCCTGATACCAAAACCAAAGACAAATCAAGGAAAGAAAACTTCAGACCAATATCTCTGATGAACACAGATGCAAAAATTCTCAATAAAATTCTGGCAAATCACATAAAAACCATATTAAAAAGATAGTGCACCATGATCAAGTGGGTTTCATCCCTGGGATGCAAGGTTGGTTCAACATCCAGAAATCAATAAACATAATTCATCACATCAGTAGACTTACAGTTAAGAATCATACGATTATCTCAAAGATGTAGAAAAAGCGTTTCACAAAATACAGCACCTCTTCATGTTCAAAACACTAGAAAAACTAGGGATAGTAGGAACATATCTCAATATTGTAAAGGCTATCTATGCTAAGCCCCAGGCCAACATCATTCTACATGGAGAAAAATTGAAAGCATTCCCTCTAAAAACTGGAACAAGACAGGGATGCCATCTTTCACCACTTCTAGTCAATATCACCTTTGAAACTCTGGTCAGAGCAATCAGACAGATGACAGAAATTAAAGGGATATGAATAGGAAAAGAAGAACTCAAACTATCAGTACTAGCTGACAACATGGTTCTATATTTAGAAAATCCAAAACATTCCACCCCAAAACTTCTAGAACTCATAAATGAATTCAGCAAAGTAGCAGGATGTAAAATCAATACTCATAAATCAAACACATTTCTATACATAAGCAATGAATGCATTACAAAAGAAAATTATCCCATTCACAATAGCCTCAAAAAAACCAAAACAAAACAAAACAAAAAAACCTTGGGAATCAATCTAACAAAAGAGGTAAAAGACCTCTACAATGAAAACTCCATACAACCAAAAGTGTTGTACACATTCATTGCAATTCATTGCAATTCCTATTAAACCCAATGACATTCTTCATGGAACTAGAAAAAACAATCACAAAATCCATTTGTAAAAATAAGAGACCCAGAATAGCCAAGGCAATCCTTAGCAATGAGTGAAGCAGGAGGTATCACAATACCAAACCTTAAACTATACTACAGAGTAATAGTAACAAAAACGGCAGGGTATTGGCACCAAAATAGACATGTAGACCAATGGCACAAAATAGAAGACACAGAGACAAACCCACATAAATACATGTATCTCATACTAGACAAAGGTGCCAAAAACATACAATGGAGAAAAGATAGCCTCTTCAACAAATGGTGCTGGCAAAACTGGAAATCCATATGCAGCAAAATGAAATGAAACCTCTATCTCTTACCCTGCACAAAAATGAAAGACTTAGGCACTAGAACAGACACCCTGAGACTAATAAAAGAAAAGTAGACCCAAATCTTTATCATGTTGGCTTAGGACCTGACTTCCTTAACAAGACCCCTAAAGCACAAGAAGTAAAATTAAGAATCAATAAATGGAATGGATTCAAACTAAAAAACTTCTTCTCAGCAAAAGAAACAATCAATAACGTGAAAAGAGTTCCTACAGAATGGGCAAAAAACATGTACCTCAGGTAGAGCACTAATCTCCAGGATATATAAAGAACTCAAAAAACTTAACACCCCCCCAAAAAAAATAAAACCCAATTCAAAAATGGGCTACGGAATTTATGAATAAACAGTTCACAGAAGAAGAAATACAATCAACCAACAAATATATGAAAAAAAATATTCATCATCTCTTGCAATTAGAGAAATGCAAATCAAAACTACTTTAAGATTTCATCTCACTCCAGTCAGAATGGCAATTTTCAAGAATACAAACAAGTGTTGGTGAGGATGTGGGGAAAAGGTACACTCATACATTGCTGGTGGAACTGCAGATTGGTGCAACCACTATGGAAAGCAGTATGGAGATGCCTAAGAAAACTTGGAATGGATTCACCATTTGACCCAGTTATCCCACTCCTTGGTTTATAACCAAAGGACTTAAAATCAGCATACTACAGTGATGCAGCCACATCAATGTTCATAGCTGCTCAATTCACAATAGCTAGATTGTGAAACCAACCTAGATGTCCTTCACAGATGAATGGATAAAGAAACTGTGGTATATATACACAATGGAATATTAGCCATAAAGAAGAGTGAAATTATGGCATTTGCTGGTAAATGGATGGAACTAGAGAATATCATGCTAAGTGAAATAGGCCAATCCCCCAAAACCAAAGGCTGAATGTTTTCTCTGATAAGTGGATGCTGATTCATAGTGGGGGCTGTGTAAGGAAGAATGAAAGAATTTGGATTGAGCAGAGGGGAGTAGGGGGGTGGGTTGGTGGGTAGGGAAGGATGGTAGAATGGAAAAGACATTATTACCCTATATACAAAGATGATTACACTACTGGTGTGACTCAGCACCATGTATAGCCAGAGGAATGAGATCTTATGCTCCATTTGTATACAATGTGTGAAAACACATTCTACTGTTATGTATAACCAATTAGAACAAATTTTAAAAAATTAAAAAAATAGAAAAAATTTAAAGACCTTTGATTAAACTAAAAATAAATGTGAATAAATGGAAAAAGAAAAAAAGGAAAATAAGAGCTGCAGTTATAGCTCAGTGGTAGAGCAGTTGTGTCACAGATGCAAGGCCCTAAGTTTGAGTCCCAGTTCCCTCATTACCTCCCAAAAAGGAAATTTAAAATATTCCTTCGTCTCAAAAATATTTTATTATTAAAACTTCAAAAAAAGAAAAAAAAACTCAATAAGCCTACCTATACCAATAATCCCAAATTAATCATTATTCTACTTTTGCCACTTCTGCCACATCCGTGCCTTTTTTCCTTTTCTTTCCTTGTGCTGGAGTGTAGAGTAAATAATAGGCATGCTGCCCCACCCCTATGTGTGAATTTCTAAAATTGCAGATATTTCCATCCACCACAGTATGCTCTCTCCATTTTGAAAAGGCAGAGATGATTTTAGAAAAGATTGCTTCAAATCTGCTTAAACTCCATACTTGGGGACAAAGGTCAGCTTAAATAATTCTAAAAGTATCATGGTTTCAGGAATCTTATTGGAAGTTTTTAAATTATTTTTCATTTTTAGTGAATCATCAGCTTAGAAATCTTCTCTCCCTGACACTTATCATAGAGTACCCATTGAATCACTGCGTTTTGTTTTTTTGTTCAAATCACAGGTAGAAAATAGGACTTTTCGAGCTGAATATCATTTGTGCTCAGCTTTGTCTTCTGAATGACTAACATGAGGAAAGATGGTTTTAAATAGCTTTTTTTGGCTCATCACAGGAAGTGTAGGGCAAAAAGTTAATTGTGTAAAATGTTACACATATTTTTAAAAAGTAAATAAAAATGAAAGTCAATGAACCACCAAGTTCTAGAATTTTAACTTTCAGAACCTATATTTTTCTCCTAAAAATTAACTTTTAGGTGCTTTCTTAATTTTACAAATTTGTTTTAGTTCTTTTCTAATGTGTCATTTCTTTTAATTGTAAAAATTATCAGATGTTCATGATGTAGAAGAGATTTAATGAATAAAAACATGAAGGGGAGATAAAATCAGCCACAAATGCCAATACCCCGAAATGGATAATCAATGTCAACATAGTATGGCTACATATAGATATAAGTAATACAGTTTATACTTTAAGATCACATATGCAGTGTTTCACATACACTGTCCCAACTTATATCATAATATTGGCTAACCATTTGCTATTTTTTTGTGTGTAATAGAATATTGTCTTTTTTGTGCTATTTACATTTTTGCTAACGATAACACATGTATCATTTTTCAAAAATAGATTTATTGAAATATTCACATTACAATTCACCCATTTAAAGTGTGCAATTTAATGATTGTTAATATACTTATGAATATGTGCAACCAACATCACAATTTTAGATCATTTTCATCAAATAGAAACCTGTACTCTTTAGAGACTATCACCCCATCCACCCATTTTATTCACTCCTTACCCTCTCTCCCACCCCAAACAACCATGTTCTGTGTTTGTTCTTTTGTGACCAGCTTCTTTCATTTAGCATGTTTTCAATGATCATCCATTGTGCCCCATACATCAGAACTTCATTTCTCTTTATGAGTGAGTAGCATGCTATTACATGGATAGTCAACATTGTGTTTATCTCTTCATCATGGATGGTGTGCATAATGTTTGATCATGAATGCCCTTACTTTCATATCTTTGCATTTCTATTACTAGTCATTGTTTGATATTAAAGTTTTAAAAGTGAAATTCCTTGAACAAAGAGTATGATTTTTTTCAAGTCTTTTAAAAATTTTTTTTTACTTGTTCTCATTTGATGGATGTGACAGTAGAATGCATTTGTACATTTTGATAGATCATACATAAGTGGAGTGTAAATCTCTCATTTTTCTGATTGTACATATTGTAGGATCACACAGCTCATGCAGTCATATATGGACATGAGGTAATAATGTCTGTTTCACTCTACTATCATTCCTTCCCCCATACCTCTTCCCCTCCCTTCACTCCTCTCTACCTAATATAAAGTAACTCTATTCTTCCCTATCCACCCCCCTAATTGTGGATTAGCATCTGCACATCAGAGAAAACTTTTCGCCTTTGGTTTTTGGGTTTGGCTTATTTCGTTTGGCATTATATTCTCTAACTCCATCCTTCTTTAAAGTTGAGTAATATTCCATCATGTACATATATATATACCACATTTTCTTTGTCCATTCATCTATTGAAGGATATCTAGGTTGTTTCCATATTTTAGCTATGGTGAATTGAGCTGCTATAAACATTCTTTTAACATGAATTACTATGTAATCTAAATTCTATAGAAAAAAATCCCTAACATTGCCATTGCTCATCCAATTTGCACTTATTTGATTACTTTGGAGATAAGGAATTTTTCTTGTTTTCAGGCAATATTTTGTGAATTTGAGTGTGTTTTGCCTCATTTTATTTTGTGAAGTCAATTTTATTCTTCACTGTTTGTAAAAAGTTCTTTGCAAAATGAGGATTTTGCCTTTTGCACACATGCAGTTGTGTCTCCATTTCTAAGCTTTGGTCATTCTTTCATTCTCAGCATAATTACCACTTCTCCCAGCTACTTTTCTCCAACCTTCTCAGTCCAGGTTAAGTGAACCCTGCTCTGGGCTGCCTTGATTCCTTAAGGTAATTGTTTAACTGACCTACTTGCCTTCTAGGCAGGAGAACTGGAAAGTTTCCCAGTGGGGCTGTGCATTTGTGGGGACTGAATTTATATTGCTTGTCATTGAACCTTCCATTCCTGCATGGTGTTGGTTGAAACAATATATTTTTGTTGAAGAAAAGCCAGAAGGAGGAAAGGAAAGAACAAACATGAACCTGTTACCCACCATATATGTTGTGAAAATGCTTTTTCTATCCTTTGCAAAATAAAGTTCTATTGTATTGTTATATAGAGAATTTTAAGTCTTTAATTTAGTAAGGTATAATAATATTCTCTCCCTCTTTTTTTACTTTTTATTGTTTGCAGTGCTGGGGATTGAACACAGGGCCTCATATTTGTTAGGCAAATACTAATATACTTTATGGTAAGCTTTATCCAAATTATGCCCAGGAAACAATTCTATGTTTTAATTTTGTACACATATTCATCTGGAATTTATTGTGAAGTTTATTCTAATTTGAAAAATGAACTTGATACAGTCCCAGTAATTTGTTTCTTCAGAATGCTTATTTAATAATCCATTTCTTTTCCTTTCATTCATGGTGTTCCCCAGATCACTACCAACCTCTAGTGTCCACTGCACTCTGCCTTAGATCTACCATATTGTTTCATTGTCTAGTATTATTTGCAACAATTGCTGACACTTTTTCATATATTTTAAAGTCAAATAGGTCAATTCTTGCATAATTTCCTTTTAAAACAATTTTATTAGATTTACTCACAAACTTGCTTTTCTACATGAACTTTTAGAAACATCATGCCTAATTCCACTAATTAAATGATTGATATTTTTGTTGAAATTAAGTTAAACTCTGAAGTTAATTTGAAATGAATTATGTATTTATACAGAGTTTTATTATATTTAATGTTTCAATCCAGAAACATGGAATATCCACCTATTCAAAATCTCAGCATACATTAATAATTTTAAGGGTATTTTCTGTCTGTATGGATGTGCATATGTGTGTTTAGTAGATCCAGTACACATTTCTTGTTAGGGCAATCCCTTGGAATTCTTGTTTTTTTTCTTATTCTTGGCATTTATTTTTCTGTTGTTTATGTAAACTCTTTTTTTATGAACTGATTATATTATAAACTATTTTTTCAAATATGAAGCCTATATTACTACTTTACTGAACTCTTACTGATTCTAAAATTTTTGTAATCATTGTCAGATTTTCTAGACTCATAAAAACATCAGTTGCAAATAATAAAGCTCTTTCAAATAGTTACTTAAAAAAAATCTTTGTTGATCTTATGCCCTTCCCAGAATTTCCAAAAGAATGCCAAGTACCAATAATTGTGCTCTTTAGACTCTGAATGAAGTATGTTCCTGGTGACGAATCATGAGTCTCTGTGTTGCTTTAGAGCAGAGCTCATGTTTTCCTTTTTTGAGGAGTCTTTAGCATCTATCACCCCATCTAGAATAAGAGGTGCACAATAACAGTATATTGCATCAACAAACTTGTTTAAATGAATAAAACTAATTTCTAAGCTTTTCCCATTCATTATATACCTTGATAATACTTTTTGTTCACTAACTTAGTTTTCAAATAATGTTCACCAAAATGCTTCCTAACTGTAAAAGTGGTATTGATTAGTTAAATGTTTCTAGAGTACTATGTCCACTAAAATTTAGGTAATCCATGATTTTTAGGATAAACATTACAGTAGAAATATGTTATAGTTGGATCTGGAATGTTCCCCAGTGGCTGCTCATGTGATGAAGGCTTGCTCCCCAATGCAGCAATGTTTAGAGGTGGGGCTTTGGGGAAGTGATGGGATCATGAGGACTCTGACCTCATGAGTGGATTAATCCATTGAGTACTTCATAAGTTTTCCCTCTTCTAAAGTGATTTTCCTCAGGTATTTTTCTTAAAAATAAAAAGACAACCCAAGAAATTTATGCCAATAAACAAACATGCTGTGTTTATTACGTATTCAGTCTTCAAAAATATAATTGATCCTAATATGTGGGTAAAGAATTTTATGTCTCAGTCAAATGGCATGGGTGTACATGCTTTAGCTTTTCCTGGGACTCTAGCAGGCTAAAAACATTAAAACAACAATAACAACCATCATTTTATGTATTTTTTTTAAAAAAATTGTGCTAAACAATTAGAGAATTATAAATTAAAGTAACACTGAGATTTCATCTTACTCCAGTCATAATGACAATTATCAAGAATACACATAATAATAAATGTTGGAGAGGATGTGGGGAAAAAGGCACATTGGTAAATTGCTGGTGGGACTGCAGATTGGTGCAACCACTATGGAATCTGGAGATTCCTCAGAAAACTTGGAATAGACCCACCATTTGACCCAGTTATCCCACTCCTTGGTCTATACCCAAATGACTTAAAATCAGCATACTACAGTAACGCAGCCACATCAGTGTTTATAGATGCTCAATTCACAATAGCTAAGCTATGGAACGAACCTAGGTGCCCTTCAATAGAAGAATGGATAAAGGAAATGTGGTTTATGTATACAATGGAATATTAATCATAAAGAAGAATGAAGTTATGGCATTTGCTGGTAAATGGATGGAGTTGGAGAATATCATGCTAAGTGAGATAAGCCAATCCCAAAATGACAAAGACCAAATGTTCTCTCTGATATGCAGATGCTAACGCAGAGTAAGGGTAGGGGGAATAGAAGTTTGTTGGATTAGACAAAGGGGAATGATGGGAAGGAAGGAGGGATGGAAATAAGGAAGATAGTAAAATGAACAGGACATAACTTTCCTGTGTTCATATATGAATACATGACCAGTGTAATGCCACACCATGTATAACCACAAAAATGGGAAGTTATACTCCCTGTCAAAATCCATTCTACTGTCATGTATAACTAAAAAGAACAAATGAAAAATTAAAAAAGAAGTTGTGCTAGATAGTTTACCCATATTACTTTTTGTTATTGTTAATTTCATCAAAGAACATTGATGAATAAAGTTTGAGTTTTTAGGGTATTTTTTGACTACTTAAAAATCATTAGATCTACTTCTGTAACTACCTTCAAAAGACTCATAATCTTCCTGGTAGATGACAAACTCCAAATCTGTTTTAGATAGTCGTTACCAATGAAAATTGTTGTGATTAGAATAGTATTTTGTAATCTCTTTTGTTATGTCCTTGGTCTCAGATAGGATATTTGTTGGGTGTGATTTAATCTAAAGTTCTGCATTTTAATTTAGATACAGATCAAATATTCCTTTTTAATAAAATTCAGATGCAAATAATATTCTAATGTTATTTATTCCTATAGCACTAATTTCTAATAAGTCATACTTCATAAACTCTTGTTACTTTTCTGTAAACCACTGACATCCAATGCTTTGCCCAAGCATTCTAAAGTCTATGACTCTGCAGAACAAAATATTTTTTCCTTTTTTAAAATTAGTTATCAAGGGAGGAGTTCATGATGGCATATCTTCCTCAAACTCCTGCTTAAATGGATATGCCGTTTGGAGAGTCTCAGTGAGGTAATGAGTATTTGCGGATTAAAGTGTCACTTCTCTTCATATAGCATTGCCACATCAATAAACGTTTCAATCTTGTCCCCTATCCTGGAAGAAGCCTGAGAGGGTATGATGGCTCCTGCCTCACTGACATAATTGAAACCAAGATGTAATTTGTCAAGTTATATCAGCATCCCCAGAGAAACTGTGAACTTATTGGTTTTGGAGGAGTATGGATTGAAACACAGAAAACATTCACAACCATGCAAGCCCTTCCCCTGGCTGCCAAGTCACCTCACAGAAGATCATACCATATACCATGTGGTAGCTGGTAGGAGACACTATTGTGTAGTATTAATTATGTCATGAGGACCTGGTAGACAGCACCACTGGAGATTACAGGGCAGGAAAAAAGACCATTTTGCACTCCATATCATGAATCCCCAATAGAATTCACTCAAGCTGAGAAAGTTCAAATATAATAAAGGATTAGATAAATTATTAAGCTAAATGAACACAAAAACATAGCACCTTATATACAAATTTTACTCTCTAGACGACTGAGTTTATTGGTAGGTAGACTTTTTTTATTTTTTCCAATTTGCTTCATGTCTCTCAGGAATGTAAAATTCTCCCAGATATTTGTAACTTTCTTTAAATTTTAGGTTTTAATCCTGTTGCATGCTGTGGATATGTATTCTGCTAAATAAAATTGGGTTATCTACCTCATTACCTTAAACATGTAGAGCATTTGTTGGAATTCTTCCAGCCTTTAGAAATGGAAATTTTTAACCATTAGTAAGGCAACACTCCTAGCATTTTAACTAGTGATCCAAAAGTTAATGTTTAAGCTGTTTTAAATGTTCCACAAGCTGATGACATGATTGAGAGAAGACATTTAAACTATGGCCATGTCAGATTTTTCCTTTTGGAGGGCTTCATTTTTCCTAGCCTTGAGCAAACCACTAGGCAGAGCTGAGCCCCACTTGCCAGGGCCCGTGTAATTGTAAGTGTACTTCCTAGTCCAGTAAAGCAGTCCATTTGGTTGGTTTTTGAACACAGGCTCATATTCAGAATCAAAATAGTAAATGCTACTGCTATAAGCCTCAACTGAAAGTAGAAGTAAGTTTCCCCTTCCCCATTTCACACAGAAGTGGACGTGAGCTGCTGCAATTATGGGGATGTTTGATGTTGCGTTAAGGGAAGCCAATTCCTTCCAGGTGTGGCTAAGAAGGTAGGTCTTTAGACAGGGACTTCTCTGAAGCAGCTCAGATTCTCAAATCTCTGCATAGCTCTGGAACAACGACTGACAGATTTCGTGAGGTTTGGACAAAGAGCAGGGCCAGAAGGATAGTGGAGCCCTTTGAGCTATTTCCTTGGTCTAACCTAAACCGCCCTGATTCTGTGTGATTCCAGGCAAAGATCAGCCCCAAAAGAACCAAGACTGAATTTCTTGCCATCCTGATGGAGCAATAGTTTGGAGTTAGAATTTGGTTGACTTAAAGAACATAAGGGTAATGATAATGTTGCCTCAATTGAAAGTGTCATCTGAGATTTGATGTTGCTTTTAAGACTTAGTTCAAACAAGCGCAAAAATTCATTAGGGCTCATGCAATGAACTCATTCACTTAACAAATATTTACTGAAGGAGATCTAAGTGCCAAGAATTTAGGACAGATATGCCAGAGTTAGCAGCCTAGAAGCAGGGTACAAAGTAAATAGGGAATTGAATACAGTATGCTAAGCATGGTGGCAGGGAAAGATAAATGGATCAGGTGAGATACAGGAGACATTTAACTCAGCAAGCCAGATAAGAGAATGTTCCTCTAGGAAAGGGCCTGGAAAGAAGGCACTACACATGGAGTGCACAGGGAGTTCCAGGTGGGGAGTGGAGAGGAATTAATCCAGAAAGATCATGAAGGTCCAGGTCACTGATGCCTTGAAAGCAATGTTAACAGACTTGGACTTTTAAGTGATTACTCAAACTTTCACTTCTAATATACGTTTTCATCAGGTTGCTGAGGAGATTTTCTTTCTTCCATTACATTTGTCTGCATGCTGGTTACAGCTATTGATTGATCAGAAAAAGCATCTTTAATTTGTAAGTTTATTGGATTGTGTCTTCGTTTTCTCTGAGACGTGCTCTACAGTAAGCTGAAAGGAGGGGTTTCATGAGTTGCAAATGTTTTTAACCAGAAGAGAGCAGTTCCTAGTCTGGTTCCTACCTGAAAAGGCCTCTGTGTTGCACAGGATTCACTTAGTTTTGTTTTGCTTCCTTTGTTGCAATATCAAATATTCCTAATTACAACAGCTCAGGTCCACTTCTGTGCAAAATGAGGAACGTGAAACTTACTTCTACTTTCAACGTAGGTTTTTATCAGTAATGTTTCATATTTTGTTTCTTGAAATGAGCATGTGCTCAAAAACTAATCAAGTTGTCTGTTTTTCCTAGATTAGGCAGGAGACTTACATCCTAGCCAGAACTATACAGGCCCAGGCAACTTGGAGCTCAGCACTGCCAGATGGTTTGCTCAAGGGTAAGAGAAATTAAGTGCTCCTAAAGTAAATATCTGATATGGTCATATTTTAAAAATAACTTTCATCTTTGTCATCAAAGTTTGGAAAATTAAAGACAGCTTAAACATTAACTGTGTAGTCACTACTTCAAATGCAAGAAGTCTCACCAATAGATAAATATTTTCATTTTCAAGGGTCATCCTTCATTCACTCCATATCTGCAGGAAGTAAGTAATTTGATTAAACTCTAGACAGACAGGAGTGAGAAAGACTCTGGTATCATGTTTTATAATCTAGTCAAAGAAGAGCAGGAATAAATAGTTCTTAATGGGAGCCACGGAATACTTTGGGCACATGTGTTATACATCCTGGAGACTCTGGGCATGCTTAGAATAATATTTTTTTATTTAATTTTTTGATTCATTGAACACAAATGGAGTACAGCAATTGTTTTTCTGGTTGTACACAAAGTAGAGTCACCCCATCTGTGCATTCATACATGTACACAGGGCAATGATGTCTGTCACACATACTGTTATTATTCTTACCCCCCAACCTCAACCCCACCCCTCCATTCCCTCTATGCTCTCTATCCTTTCTCCATTCTTGCCATCATTCCACCCCACATTATGCCTCATCATTCACTTATCAGAGAGACCATTCGGCCTTTGGATTGGCTAATCTCAGTTAGTATAATAGTCTCCAACATCATCCATTTACCTACAAATGCCATAATTTTATTCTTCTTTATGGCTGAGTAATATTCCATTGTGTATATATATACCGCAGTTTCTTTATCCATTCATCTATTGAAGGGCATCTAGGTTGGTTCCACAATCTAGCTATTGTAAATTGAGCAGCTATGAACATTGATGTGGCTGCATCACTGAGGCAATCTGATTTTAAGCCCTTTGGGTAAAGGCCAAGGAGTGGGATAGCTGGGTCAAATGGTAGATCCATTCCAAGTTTTCTAAGGAACCTCCACACTGCTTTCCAGAGTGGCTGCACCAACTTGCACTCCCACCAGCAATGTATGAGTGTACCCTTTTCCCTACAACCTCGCCAACACCTGTTGTTGCCTGTATTCTTAATAAAAGACATTCTAGTTGGGGTAAGATGAAATCTTAAGGTGGTTTTGATTTGCATTTCTCTTATAACGAGTGATGTTGAACATTTTTTCATAAATCTATTGATTGCTTATAGATCTTCCTCTGTAAAGTGTCTGTTCATTTCCTTGGCCCATTTGTTGATTGGGTTATTAGTGTTCTTGGTGTAAAGATTTTTGAGCACTTTGTAGATTCTGAGATTAGTGCTCTATCTGAAGTGTGTGTGGCAAAGATTTTCTCCCACTCTGAAGGCTCTCTCTTCACCTTGCTGATTGTTTCCTTTGCTGAGAAAAAGCTTTTTAGTTTGACTCTTTCCCAATCATTGATTCTTGCTTTTATTTCTTGCGCTTTGGGAGTCATGTTAAGGAAATCTGGTCCTAGACCAATGTGATGACGATTTGGACCTATTTTCTCTTCTATTAGGTGCAGGGTCTCTGGTTTAATTTCTAGGTCCTTGATCCATTTTGAATTGAGTTTTGTACAGGGTGAGAGATATGGGTTTAGTTTCATTTTGCTGCATATGGATTTCCAATTTTCCCAGCACCATTTGTTGAAGAGGCTGTCTTTTCTCCATTGTATGTTTTTGGCTCCTTTGTCAAGTATGAGATACCTGTATTTTTGTGGGTTTGTCTCTGTGTCCTCTATTCTGTACCATTGATCTACCTGTCTATTTTGGTACCAATACCATGCTGTTTTTGTTATTATTGCTCTGTAGGATAGTTGAAGGTCTGGTATTGTGATACCCCCTACTTTGCTCTTCTTGCTAAGGATTGCTTTAGCAATTCTGGGTCTCTTATTCCTCCAAATGAATTTCATGATTGCTTGCTCTATTTCTATGAGGTCCGTCATTGGGATTTTAATTGGAATTGCATTGAATTTGTATAGCGCTTTTGGAAGTATGGCCATTTTGACAATATTAATTCTGCCTATCCAAGAACATGGGAGATCTTTCCATCTTCTCAGATTCTCTTTAACTTCTTTCTTTAGTGTTCTGTAGTTCTCATTGTAGAGGTCTTTCACTTCTTTTGTTAGATTGATTCCCAAGTATTTTATTTTTTTTGAGGTTATTGTGAATGGGGTAGTTTTCCTGATTTCTCTCTGAGGATGCATCACTTACGAATAAAAATGCATTAGATTTATGAGCATTAATTTTATATCCTGCTACTTTACTGAATTCATTTATGAGTTCCAGAAGTTTTCTGGTGGAATTCTTAGGGTCTTCTAAATAGAGAATCATGTCATCAGCAAATAGGGATAGTTTGAACTCTTCTCTTCCTATTTATATTCCTCTAATTTCTTGGGTCTGTCTAATTGCTCTGGCTAGTGTTTCAAGAACAATGTTGAATAGTAGTGGTGAACGAGGGCATCCCTGCCTTGTTCCAGTTCTCAGGGGGATGCTTTCAATTTTTCTCCATTTAGAATGATGTTAGCTGTGGGATTAGCATAGATATAGCCTTTACAATGTTAAGGAATGTCCCCGCTATCCCTCTTTTTTTCTGGTGTTTTGAGCATGAAGGGGTGCTGTATTTTATCAAATGCTTTCTCTGCATCTATTGAAATAATCATGTGGTTCTTGACTTTAAGTCTGTTGATGTGATGAATTACATTTATTGATTTCTGGATGTTGAACCAAACTTGCATCCCCGGAATGAAACCCACTTGATCATGGTGCACTATTTTTTTAATGTGCTTTTGTATGCGATTCACTAAAATTTTGTATTTGCCAAGAGTAGCTTTGTGGCATAACATATGGTCTATTTTAGAGAAGGAACCATGAGCTGCTGAGAAGAACGTGTATTCGCTTTTTGATGGATGGAATATTCTATATATGTCTGTTAAGTCCAGATTAGCAATTGTGTCATTGAGTCCTATGGTTTCTTTGTTCAATGTTTGCTTGGAAGATCTGTCCAACAGTGAGAGAGGGGTGTTAAAGTCTCCCAGTATTATTGTGTTTTGGTCTATTTGATTCCTGAAATTGAGAAGGGTCTGATTGATGTACATGGATGCACCATTGTTTGGTGCATAAATATTTATGATTGTTATGTCTTGCTGATTTATGCTTCCTTTAAGCAGTATGAAATGTCCTTCTTTATCCCTTCTGACTAACTTTGGCTTGAAGTCTGCTTTATCTGAAATGAGGATGGAAACTCCTGCTTTTTTACTCAGTCCATGTGCATGGTACGTTTTTTCCCAACCTTTCACCTTTAGTCTGTGGGCATGTTTTTCTATGAGATGAGTCTCTTGAAGGCAGCATATTGTTGGGTCTTTCTTTTTAATCCAGTCTGCCAGTCTATGTCTTTTGATTGATGAGTTTAGGCCATTTACATTCAGGGTTATTATTGAGATATGACTTGTATTTCCTGTCATTTTAGCTTTTTTGGGTTTTTAGCTTAATTTTGTTTCTCCTTTGATTGACTCTTTCTTTAGGGTAATTCCTCCCCATTTTGACTGAGATTGTTGTTTTTCATTTCTTCCTCTTCGAATATATTGTTGAGAATATTTTGTAGGGCAGATTTTTCTCTTTGTGAATTCTTTAAGCTTTTGTTTATCATGGAAGGATTTTATTTCATCATCAAATCTGAAGGTAAGTTTTGCTGGGTATAAGATTCTTGGTTGGCATCCGTTTTCTTTCAGAACTTGAAATATGTTGTTCCAGGCCTTTCTTGCTTTTAGGGTCTGGGCTGAGAAATCTGCTGATATCTGTATTGGTTTCCCCCTGTAGGTAATCTGCTGCTTTTCTCTCGCAGCCTTTAAAATTCTATCTTTGTTTTGTATGTTAGGTATTTTCATTATAATGTGCCTTGGTGTGGATCTGTTGTAATTCTGTGTGTTTGGTGTCCTGTAAGCTTCTTGTAATTGATTTTCCATCTCATTCATCATATTAGGGTAATTTTCTGATATTATTTCATTGAACAGATTATTCATACCCTTGGTTTGTATCTCTGTGCCTTCCTCAATCCCAATAAGTCTTAAATTTGGTCTTTTCATGATGTCCCATATTTCTTGGAGGTTTCGTTCATGATTCCTAACCATCTTCTCTGTTTGTTCGACTTTGTTTTCAAGATTAAATATTTTGTCTTCATTGTCTGAGGTTCTGTCTTCCAAGTGATCTATTCTGTTAATTATGCTTTCTCTTGAGTTTTTAACTTGGTTGATTGTTTCCTTCATTTCCTTGTTTCCTTCAAGATTTCTGTTTGTTTTTTTCTCAGAACTTCTATCTCTTTATTGAAATGATTTTTTGCTTCCTGCAATTGCTCTATTAGCTGATTATTCATAGCCTGAATCTGCTCTCTTGTCACATCATTCTCTTCTTGGGTCATTTGAATTATGAACATTCTGAAATCCCTTTCTGTCATTCCTTCTACCATGCTGTCTTTGGGTTCTCTTGATGTATCATCTAGGTTTGTTTGGGACACTTTCTTTCCGTGTTTTTCTCATGTTGCTCATGTATCTTCCCCTCTAGTAGTGCAAATCAGAGGGATTGCAATTTCCCTTTAAAGACTTAAAGTGTCCCTGCAGATTTCCAGTAACTCACCAGATGTTTGAGAGGTGTTGATCAAGCAGTGACCCAAGATAGCTACTATCCCACTACCTCCAGGTTGGGAATGATCAATGCTTCTGGGCAGAGGCAACCAGGAGTAGCAGCGCCGTGGCCTCCCTGGAAGACCTGAACTCAGCTCCGAGGACTCAGGCAGCTGAAGATGGTCTCTCTCCACCAGGGAAGCTGCAAAATGATGCGGAAGGGCCCAAACTCCCTGCCGGAGCTGGCGCTGTCTCCTCTCCAGGCCAGATCTCACAAGGAGTCGCAGCGCTGTGGCCCCACTGGAAGACCTGAGCTCAGCTCTGAGGACTCAGGCAGCTGAAGATGGTCTCTCTCTCCGCCAGGGAAGTTGTAGAATGGCGCCGAAGGGTCCAAACTTCCTGTTGGAGCTGACAACCAGCTCCACTCCCAGCCAGATCTCACCAGGAGTCGCACTGCCGCAGCCCCACTGGAAGACCTGAGCTCAGCTTCGAGGACTCAGGCAGCTGAAGATGGTCTCTCTCTCTGCCAGAGAAGCTGCAAAATCTAGAATAATATTTTAAGACCTGATGTTACCAGAGCAAGGGTGAATGCTCCAGTGAATTGCTCTGGAGAATAGAAAAATGTCTCTGTGGATTCCCAGTCTGCTGTGATCTACAAAATATGGACCACATTTTATAATGTAAAATTAACTGTTTAATAATTCAAATTTAGTAGTCAAATTTTTGAATAAATGCTTTCATTATGATGTCTCTAAGTCATGAGTCAAAGACTCTTATTTGTGTTCTGATTTGCTCTTAATCAGACCAGGTCCCAACAACTATTGCATTTATGATTTGGTAAACAGAGGCACCATATGCGGGAAGCTTCTTTCTGCCTGTCTCTCAGTGATGACTTTACATGTCCCAGTACAGAATTCCAGCTCCACCACTTACTAACATTCTAAAAATACCAAAAACAGGACAAATAGCTGCCTCATTAGGTTGTTAAAGCTTAAACAGATTATAGTTATGTGTCACTTAAGAACAGGGATACAGTGTAAGAAATCTGTCATTAGGTGATTTTTGTCTCTGTGTGAGCATCACAGAGTACGTAGGATACTTAGATTAATGTACCTACACAGACCTAGATGGTGCAGCCTACAGCAAACCTAGGCTATGTGGAATAGCCTATTGCTTCAAGGCTACAAACCTATATGGAATGTTTCCATATTGAATACTGAAGGCAATCATAAAATGAAGGCAAGTATTTGTGTATCAAAACATATCTAAATATAGAAAAGCTACAGGAAAAAATACAATATAAAAATAAACATTGGTACACCTGTATAAGGCAATTATAAGAATGGAGTTTGGAGAACTAAAAGTTGCAGAAAGTTGCCCTGGGTGAGGAAATGAGTGGCAAGTGAATGTGAAGGGCTTGAACATTACTGCGTAGTACTGTAAACTTCATGAAACTTGGGTTGCACTAAATTTATAAATATTTTGTCTTCAATAATCCATTGGCCTTAGTTTACTATAATGTTTTACTTTGAAAACTTGAAAAATTTGTTTTGTTTTGTTTTGATTTGTGATACTGGGGATTGAACCCAGGGGTGCTCTACCACTGAGATACACTCACAGCTATTTTATTTTTTATTTTGAGACAGGATCTCACTAAATTGCTGAGGCTGGCCTCAATCTTGCAATATTCCTGACTCAACCTCCTGAGTAGCTGGGATTAGAAGCATATGCCACCTATGCCTAGCAATTTTAATTTTTTAAAAATTTTGACTGTTTAGTAATAACATAGCTTAAAACACAAATACATGATATAGCTGTACAAAAGTAAAGTATTTTTCTTTATGTCCTTATTTTTATGCTTTATTTTTTAAATTATTAATTTTTTACTTTTAAACTTTTTTTGTTAGAAACTAAGAAACAAGGGCTGGGGGTGTGTGGCTTAGTGGTAGAGCACATGCTTAGCATAGATGAGATCCTGAGTTCAATCCCCAGCACCCAGAAAACCCCACAAAATTAAGAGACAGAGATCAAGATGATGATTTAGAGAAAAGAGCCATCTCACAGCAGTCCCTCAGCATTGCACCCACAAAGCAAGAGAAGAATTTCTCTGCGAGGTGGCAATTAATGTTACAGACGTCAAAGTAGCTCTGGATATTTATCTTTATACATCAGTTACCGACCTTAGCGACACTTCTAACTCCTTCCTCCCTCTAAGAGGGGCTGGAAAGTGGCTGGGATACTTCAAGATTACCAGGTAGAGCCCTTGTTGCTAAGAAATTCTTACAAATTAGCCAAACAAAAATGAATCTTACCCCACACTAAATCTAACCTCACCTGAGCCTAAACATTAACTTCAACTCATAGAAGTGGAGAAACAAAATCCCCAAAACAAAAACCAGGCTCCAAGGAGGAGCATCCAGAGGGGAACTTCAGGTCCCCACCCCCTGATATCTCACATACATCAGAAACAGAGAAATCCCAGAATTAAAACAAAACAAAACAAAACAACACAACTAAGGACACACATACAAAAGAGGAAGGAGAGTCTATTTCAATTGATGCACAAGTCTAGGACCTCTGAAAATAGGAAGAAACAGGCACACAAATCTCCCCAAACTCAGAATCCTTCAACAAAGGATGCCATAGATATGGAAGTGAATGAGATTCCAGAGAAAGACTGATTATTAAAATGTTCAACAAACTAAAAGACATCTAAGGAATGAATTAAGAGAGCATGCAGCAGGTAAAAGACCACTTCAATAAAGAAATAGAAATAGTAAAAAAGAAACCAGTCAGAACTGGAAATGAAAGACACAATGAATCAAATTAAAAATTCACTTGAAGCATCACCAACAGATTAGATTGTGGAGAAAAGGGAACTTCAGTCCTTGAAGATAGATCCTCAGGCCTTAAGGACAAGATACATGAATTTGAGTTTATGGAATACAATAAAGGGGAAAAATAATAGAATATGATCAGAATGTACAAAAGATCTGGGACAACATCAAGAGACCAAGCCTGAGAAGCATTTGAATAGAAGAGAGCATGGAGATACAAGCTAAAGATGTTAAGAACAGTTTCAATTTCAATATTGTCACAGAAAAAATTTTCATTTCAGAAATGAGATGGACATACACATAAATGAAGCAAATAGAATCCCAAATAGACTTGACCATAGGAGAAGTTCTCTAAGACACCTCATAATCAAAATACTTAACATAGAGAATAAGGAAAAATATTAAAAGATGTAAGAGAGACACATTACATCATAATTAGAGGCAATCCAATAAGGTTTACTTTTGGCTTCTCAACACAGACACTAAAATCAAGGAGGTCCTGGAATGAGATATTCCAAGCTCTAAAAACAAAACAAAAACAAAAACAAACACACAAACCCCTGCCAATCAAGATTGCTTGCTATACCTAGCAAAATCTTTTTTCATATTTGATGGGGAAAAACTTTCCATGACAAATATAAACTGGAAGAATAGAAGACAACCAAGCCAGCACTACAAAGACTCCTCAAAGATAAACTCCACACAGAGGAACTGAAAAACAAAATGCAAAACTCTCAAATAAGTGAAGATCAATAGAAGACTAATCAGCTAAATGAGAACCAAGACAGACATATGTTTTGTTAAACATAACAAAACCCTAAACGGCAGCAAACTACAAACATATCTATAATAACACTGAATATAAATGGTCTCAATTTAAAGACAATTAAAAGACATGGACTAGATGAATGGATCAAAAAACAAGATCCAACTATGTGCTGTTTATAAGAGACTCAGCTCAAAGGCAAAGATACAGGCTGAAGGTAAAAGAATGGAAAAAATTATTCCATATAAATGAAGTTTCAAAGCAAGCTGGAATAGCTGTCCTCTTAACTGACAAAGCTGATTGCAAACAAAAATTAATCAGAAGAAACAAATAAGGCCATTACATCCTGGTAAAGGGAACAATCCATCAAGAAGATGTAACAATAGTGAATATATATGCCCCAAAGTTCAATTCACCAAATGACACTAAAAAAACACTCTTGACATTAAGTCCAATATAGATCCCATTACATTAATAGGGGGTGATCTCAACCTACCTTTATTCACTAATGGACAGATCATCAAAGCATACAATCAATATAGATATATCCAACCTAAATAATATTATAAGTAAAATGGACCTAATAGACATTTACAGAAAATTTCACCCCAACAAGCTGACTTCACTTTCTTCTCAGCAGTTCATGGAACCTTTTTCAAAATAGACCATATTCTAGGTTACAATTCCAGTCTTAGCAAAGAGAAAAAACAATGATAAAATACCATGCATTCTATCAGGTTATAATGGAATGAAACTAGAAATCGACAGCAAGAAAAATAATAGAAACACATAAAAACATTAAAATTAAACAATACTCTTTTAAATATAGAAGAAATCAAGGGAGAAATGAGAGAAGAAACCAAGAAATTCACAGAAGCAAATGAAAACAAAGATACGATGAATCAAAATCATTGAGACAGGATGAAAGCAATACAAAAGGAAAACTCCTCGTTTTGAGTGAGTACATTGAAAAAAATGGAGAGAACCCAAATAAATAAGCTTTTGGTCCACTGCAAAATTTTAGAAAAAAGAAGAATAAAATGACTCCAACATCAGTAGAAAACAAGCAATAATAAGAATCAGAGTTGAAATTAATAAAATTGAAAGTAAAAAAGAACAATACACAAGACCAATGGAACAAAGAGTTGGTTCTTCAAAAAGGCAAATAAGATGGATAAACCTTTAGCCAAACTAACAAAAAGAGAGAAAAGACCCAAATTAACAAGATTAGAGATGGAAAAAGGAAATATTACCAGGCACATCTGAAATCCAGAGGATCATCAGAAACTATTTTGAAAGTTAATACTCAAATAAACTGCAAAATCTAGAAGACATTGACAGATTTCTAGACATAAACGACTTAACTAAACTGAAACAGGAAAATATAAAAAGACTAAACAGACCAATATCAAGTAATGTAATTGAAATAGCAATTAAAAACTACTAACAAAGAAAAGCCCAGGACCAGATGCTGGCCAGGATGTGGGGAAATTGTTACACTCTCACTCTTACATTGTTGGTGAGACTGCAAACTAGTACACTCACTCTGGAAAGCAGTGTGGAGATTGCTCAAAAAACTAGGAATGGAACCACCATGTGACTCAGCTATCCTATCCCTTGATGTTTATCCAAAAGATCTAAAATTAGCATACTACAGCAGTACAGCCACTACAATGTTTATAGCAAGAGAGAAAAACTAAAATACAAATTAGCCCAGGCCTACACTTGATCAGGATTGTCAGCATGACCATCTTCCACCTCCACATACTGTTCCATTGGAAGGCCGTCAGGGGCAACAACACATTTGGAACTGTCTCCTGTGGTAACAGTGACATCTTTGGGAATATCTCCTGAAGGAGTAGATGCTAGAATACTGGTAAGAAGTATTATAAATACATAAGACAGGATCATAGTTGTTTATTTATTATTATCAAGTATTATGTAGGGTACATAATTGTGTTAGACTTTTTCACAAATGACAGCATAGTAGGTTTGTTTACCAATATCACTACAAATGTATGAATAATATGTTGTTATTATTATTATTTCCTGTGGAATGGGGATTGGACCCCAGGGCTCTCTACCCCTGAGCTGTATCCCAGCTGTCTTTAATTTTTTTCTATTTTTTATTGGTTCTTTTTAATTATATATAACAGTAGAACCCATTTTGATATAATTATACAGCAAGGAATATATCTTTTCTTTTCCACAATGTAGATTCACATGATTCATATAATCTTACATATACATAGGGTAATACTGTCTGTCTCAGTATACTATCTTTCCTTCTCCCACCCCCTCCTGTCTCATTTTCCTCTACACCATCCAAAGTTCCTCCTTTGTTCTCTTGTCCCTTCTCCGCCCCCCCCCCCCCCCCCCCTTTCCCCCACCCCTTCCCCAGAAAACATTCCGTCTTTGGTTTTTTGGGCTTGGTTTATTTCATTTAGCATGATATTCT